>CAJVGC010000065.1:7326904-7389209 GCA_910822075.1 Senecio squalidus
GGGTTAATTGTTTGTAATACATCGAACTTACACCCAAAACTATTGTATGCATCCAACTTCTAAACCATCTATTGGGGTTAATTATCTGACAAATTAGTCTAATGTAAGCACTATTTAACCTGAAACCGGTTCAGAGCTGACGAGTATCAGGTTTTTAAAAATTTATTATCCACATCATTTACTCTTTTTATAAAGCCATCATTTATTTTCCACATCATCTGTTTATAAATCCAGTTTCCCCCAAATTGAAGTCATCTCCCCCAATTTAATTCCCACGACTAAATCCATCTTCCCCCAAACAACAACAATGGTCGATTTGAGATTTGTGATTGTGGAATCGCATCTATCCTCGCACGTCTTGGACAAAGAAAAACCCTGGAAGGAGATTCGTTAGCTGTCCTGTCATGGTATGTTTTAATTTTGACCTAATTTTTTTTCCAGCAAATGATATAATTTATCTTAATTTACAGGATAAAGATAAGAAATGCAGTGTTTACCATTTTCTTGATGATGACCTGTCAAATCCTTACTACAAAAAACTTATTTATGATTTACATGAGGAATTGCAAAGCTTAAGGATGAATCGTCCTACTGAAATGCTTGAAGAAATTGAAGATGCAAGAATGGATGTCAAGAAAGTTGCTCAGCAGTTGACAATTGCCAATTCAAAACTGAAGTTATATGATAGGTTGTTCTTAATATTTGTAGCAGTGGTAGTGGTTTTATGTGTTGTAATTGGTATGTTGTTGATGACTTGATTTTATAATGAAATGCAATTTTCTAATTGGTAATGTTTAGCTATCTTGCATTTACTGCAACCTCAACCAATATGCCATTAAGTCACATTTACTGCAGCCTCAACCAACAAATAAGCAACCATAACAAATAACCAACCATAAAAAATAAGCAACCATAAAAAGAAGACACATTTACTGCAACCAACATGCCAAATTACCAAATTGCCAAATTAGCAAATGCTTTACAAAAGAAGGCACATATACACTGCCATGAACTGCACCTTAATTATCAACATCACCACCTAAATTACCACCATTACACCTATGTTAGCATTAGTTTACCAACATTACCCATCATTTACACAAAAGATACAATTTTATGGGCACAAAATATAAAGTTTACCACTTAACAGTTAACTAAACATCCATGACATCGTCATATGAACCTCCTGGTCCATCAATAACTTTTCCCAGTTTCTTCTTAATGATCCTCTCACTTGGTGCCCTCAAACTTGGTGGCTTCTTGAGCATCATCTTCTTCCTTGGAGACTTCCTTTTGTTCTGTGATTGAGTTCCTAGATTGATCCTGTCACCATCTTGACTTCCCATGACAGCAGCAGCTTGACTTCCCATAACATCACTAGCTTGACTTCCCATGACATCAACTGATTGACTGCCCATGACAGGAGCTTCATTTCTTTCTCCAATACTTGACAGTGGAACACTTTCTCGAGAAATTGGCACTGGAACACCATGTTTGCCTACTCCAATGAACCTTTCACCAGTCACAGGATGAACCAACAGTCCATTACCCCACCATGATGGTACTGTTTTTACACAAAAAGATAATAAGTATTGATAATTGTGTTTAAATCTTAATTAATATAGTGACAATACCTTTACTTCCAGGAGCACCACCCACAGGTCCAGGAGCACCACCCACATTTCCACTACCTGAAGCACCACCTACATTTCCAGAAGCAGCACCCACATTTCCACTACCTGAAGCACCACCCACATTTCCACTACCTTCATTGCCACCTTCATTGCCACCTTCATTGCCACTTTCATTGTCACTTGAAACCCTTGCATTCTTCCTTGGCCTCCCCTTCTTCTTTGGTATCTTCTGTGGTTTAGGCTTGGGTTCATTTTTACAAGTTTTCTTATTATGCCCAGTTTCATAACAGTTTTGACAAGTCATTACCACCCCTTCCTTTGATATCCTAGTGCCACTACCTCCCTCATGTGCAGCTCTCCTCCTTTTCTGCTTTTTTCCTTCCTGGCATTGGAATTGGTATTGGTGGTAAAGGCTTCACCAGGTCATTTGGAACCCATTCATTCATTCCACCCACAGGTCTAATATAACTAATATAAGCATTTAGGTAAAAGTTTCTACTAAACCAATTAGATACATAATCCTCAGGTTGCATGTTCATATGCAGAATCACAGAACAAGCATGAGGGCATGGGACACCTGAAATTTGCCACATTCTGCAACTACATGTCCTATCAGCCACATTCACTTTGTATCCCTCATTGCATTGTCTTACTTCCCAGTCATTCCCACCAGCAAATATAGGATGCCAAAACCTATTTAAAGACAACAATATTAACACTAAATTTAAGACAACAATATTAAACAACATTATTTCTAACCTGTGTTGGTCTTTACACCAATCCAGCTTCTTTTGAATGGTTGGACAAAGTGGACCCTCCCGTTTTCATGAAACTTTCTCATGCTATTCATTCTCTCCATTACAATGACCCTTATTGCTTCCAACATTGTGATAATAGGTTTATTTCTCAACACAACTATGACAACATTAAAACATTCACTGAATCCATTTTCCACAGCTTCACAACCTCTGTTAACTTCAAAAAATGCCCTTGACCAAGACTTGGGATCCCTCTCATTCAGCCACTTATATGCATTTGGATTAGCAGACTTGACTTTATCCATTTGCTTTTGGAAAAGTACTGGATAAGAGGCCTTGGAAGCTGACCAGAACATTGTCTTGAACTCCACACCACTGTAAGTCTTTCTAAAATTTTCATAAATATGCCTAGCACATTGTCTGTGCTCTGCATATGGCATTACATCCTTTACAGCTTGTATCAGTCCCTACAAGAATCAAAATGAACCATTACAATTCAGGCAACAATAAACATACATAATATCAGAAATAAACATACCTTATGCTGATCAGAAATGAGTGTTACACCATTACCACCTTCAATCTCAAGGTCTCCAGCAACCAAATCAATGAACCAACTCCAGTTATCCTTGTTCTCTATATTCACTACAGCCCAAGCAATAGGATATATGTGGTTATTACCATCCCTCCCTATTGCTGTTAGTAACTCACCTTGATTGGGACTCTTTAAAAAACACCCATCCAGTGCAATGACCCTCCTGCAACCATTGATCCAACCATCCTTTAATGCCTTTAAGCATACATAAAATCTATCAAAGTAAACCTTCTCATCTGGGTTAATAGTGACACCAAGTTTTACAGTTGACCCTGGGTTGCTTGACAGTAATTCATGTGCATAAGACCTCAACATTCCATAATGCTCCTCTATTGATTTCTCAAATTCATTCAAGGCATATGTCTTTGCCATCCTACATTGATTCCCTGACACAATGCATTTGTATTTTTTCATAACCAAGTCAGCAATATCAACAAGTCTATTATTTGGATTTGCCCTTATTTTCCCACCAAACTGTCTACCTATAAACTTATAGTTAATCAGAGACCCAAACTTGAAATTCTTTACACATGTGTGATGATCAACAAGAGATATAACCTGAAAAGAAGCTTCTTTTCTCATTATCCTTCCAAAACATCTGAATGGGCACTTAGGTCCTTCACTTCTAACCACATTTGGATACCTGTTAGCCTTTCTTCTTTTTCCCTTTGATGGATCCTTAAGCCTTGGAGGCCTTTGGCCACACTGAGCAATTACTTCACTTTGACTACTTTTAGAATACCAAATTGAAAATCCATTGGCAAGAGAATAATATGTCATACATTCTTTAAACTTCTCTGCAGACTCAAATCTTTCACCAAGTCTAGGCTTCTGAAGTCTCCAGTGTGTACTTGCATCATGTATTGGATATTTCTCAACCTCTGTTGCTAGCTTAAAAGGATCTTCATTGTCTCCCTCACCCAACTTTTTCAAGAGGTCTTCTAAAAAGCCTTCATGCTCTGCCAGTGTATCAAAAGGATCACTATTTCCCACAGTTTTTCTAGCAAATAGTTTTGGTTTTGCTGCTGTTTTTGGTAATTTCTTGCTTTCAGCTTTTCTGGTTCTCAACTCTTTCACTTCAACTTCATCTTCAGATAAATAGTCAACTGATGCTGCATCACTTTCAGAATCAGAATTTGAACCATCATTCACTGGAAAATAATCCTCATCTTCACTAGAGGTATAAATTGGTTCTTTCCCTTTGTCATCTTTCCCTTTGTCATCTTTCCCTTTATCATTTGAATTTGAACCACCTTCCTCCATAGCTTCCTTTACAGATTGTTCTCCCATACTAAATGATTCTTTTACTTTCGTCAATCTTGATACGTATTTTTCCAATTCAGGCTCTAAATGATCATCAAAATGATCTAAATAGATATCCAATTTACCATAACTGTATGCCAAATCAAACATGCAATTGACATCCCAGTCATCCAAAATCTTAAGTAAACCTTGTTCAGGTTGGGTCCCAGGAGTACTGTAGTATACAGCAGACAATGGATTACCCGTTTCATTTTCTAATCTTTTGAAAAACTCTGTAAAATCCATAATTGGAATTGAGGCTTCTAACATATCTCCATTAGAGTACCTTAAAGGGTCACCAACGAAAACCCCATCATAGTGAATATTAAAGTCAAACATCTTGTACAAAAAAAAAAACAATAAGTAAAAACCCCTTTATTTGAAACCCTAAATTTTCAAAATCAAAATCAAAATGAAACCCTAAATTTTCAAAATTTTCACTATTGCTTACCTTTGACGAGCATAAGCCTAAATCAATCACGACAAAAACTTCAAATCGTCAAACCTTTTAAGGGAGGAGTGAAAAGTGGAGCGGGAAAGTGGGGTGGGAAAGTGACTAGATTGTGGTCCAGGAACACAAACAATATTCAATTTATGTTTAAGGTGACATGGCAGCCACGTCAGATGGTCAACGATTAAAAAACCCAAAGTAACCGGCAACCTTTTAAACAGGTTAAATAGTGCTTACATTAGACTAATTTGTCAGATAGTTAACCCCAATAGATGGTTTAGAAGTTGGATGCATACAATAGTTTTTGGTGTAAAGTTCGATGTATTTACAAACAATTAACTCAATAAACTATTAAACTAAAACCCACAATATTTCTCAATCTATCTCAATCTTTTTTTTTTAAAATATATACAACAAAAAATGAGTTCACATTCTTCAACCGATCCCGATGTTACGGATTCGTCATCGTTCGAATCCGAATTGGTCGAATTACTAACTAAGGCGGTAGAAGCTGTTGAACAAATGTAGGAGGAAGAAAATGAGGCGGAAAGTTCACGTCGTACTGAGAAAAGGAAAAGGCGCTATATCAACCGCGATCGAAGTGCAGCAAACGAAAACGTGTTACGACACTACTTCTCCGGCGAAAGCACGTACCCGGATGAATACTTTCGTAGACGATTTCGTATGAGAAGACCTCTTTTCCTCAGAATAGTCGAAGGTATATCAAATTACTCCGTAGAACCTTTGCCCGACTATTTTAAATATTTCAAACAACGACCCGATTGTACGGGTAAAATGGGTTTTAGTTGTTTACATAAATTCACGTCCGCTATGCGTATGATAGCGTATGGGATTACTCCGGACGCTTTTGACGAATATTTACAAATGTCAGAAAGAACATCATCTGAATCCCTAGATAATTTTTTAAAATGTGTAATATATCTTAATACAAACGTTTATTTAAGAACCCCAACACAAGATGATGTTAATCGTTTACATCAAAAACACGATGAGGTTCACGGGTTTAAGCGTATGTTTGGTAGCATCGATTATATGCATTAGAAATGGGATCAATGTCCAAATGCATACAAAGGGCAATACACACGAGGTGACCATGGTTATTTAACACCGATTATCACTCCTCGTGCTCTTAGTGTGAGTTTTTGGTTTGTTGTTTATGTTTTTTGTGAAACAAATGAAAGATTTAGAGAGATATTCAATTGAACTAGACTACTTTCAAATGTCACGGAAATTGACTGAGTCATCTCATGTCAATTCAGCAACAATTTAAAATTTTACTGTAAACAATAACCAGTTATTTTAAATTTATGGACCTCACGTTTACCAATATACCTTTATTTCTAGACACTAACTAAAAACAACTTACATAGTGCAAGGTTTCATCGCTAAACCGATAAAAAAATGAAGTGACGGACCACTTAATGGTGCGCGCCAACAAGGTCACTTAAGTGAAACTCATCACTTTACAAGTTGTCGAGCTTTTGAGATCGGACTTTTTGGATTTCATGCTTTCTTGCTTATATTCTCTATACACACTACTCGCACACAAACATACTCATATATATGCACAGACCCATATACATATATGTATTGTTACTCACTTTTCTTAAGTTTGTCGGAAACAATCTCTTTACCCCCTTTCATAGCGGTGGACTCACTATATTGAAGATCTCAATATCTTGCCGGATAGGATGTGGTATTGTTATTCTTGACGTCATCCAATCGAATTAAAGGATACAAGAACAAAAGTTTATATACAATTTAACTCTCTAACTAACAGACCTAGTAAACGTAATTAATAAAATGTTCAATTTTAATTCTTCTAATCTAACTATTACATCCGAAATCTTGGACTTCAACTTCACATCTTTTACACTTGAGCAGTTAAGCTTCCTTACATCTTTTGTCTACTGATATGAAAATTGAGTAATAGCATTTAAGGCTTATATGGTGATGCCTCTAATTTGACCATTTCTTCATTACAAATGAGAAAAAGCACGAAATGTAAAGGTCATGTCTCGAAAATTTAAAGATCATGTGCGAAATTTAAAAACGACACCTTATAAACATTTCTTTATAAAGATAGGCAGGTATGGTCCATTGCTTAATTAAATAACTTGTAAATCAAGTTCATTGTATTTGTAACCAAAATAAAATAAAATTCCCATAACCATTAATGGGCCATTTGGTCCGATATGGAAGCTTGAAATGGTACATACTGCATACACCACGTGGCCCGCCATATATGCTGCTGCTGATATTATCACGTGGGCCCATATGAGTTGTCACCCCATCTTACACATTTTCACCTAGATAAATGCTATTCAAAATAACTTTAAAATTTACTTTCTTTTGCTTATATTTTTATTTTAAGAGTTAATTACATAAATCGTCTTTAATGTTTATTTTAAATTGTATATTTCGTCCCTAAGTTTAAACCTGATTAAAGCCTATAAAACAACATAAGATAATACAATATATGTATAAAAAAACATTTGTAGAATCATTTATATCAAATTAGGCAACAAAAAATAAAGATAAAGTCGACCAAATTTTCTTTTCTATAAATTTTTACCATGAGATAAATGTCTCTAAAATAACGTCTCTAAATAAACATCACTCGTTCATTGTGTACCTGTGCATCGACACCACCGTATATGGAGGTGACTGTGCACTAACGAAACTATGAAGGGGCTGGGAGCCTGGGAGGGCTTGACTCACATAAATTTTTTGACCCATTTATGTAACTTTAATAAAATTTAGCTAAAAATAAATGTTTGACCCTCTCAAAATAAATTGAAAATTTATATCGAGTCTCTTTGAGGTTCGCCAGTGTGGCTTTGCTTACCTTAAGGAGGTGAACCACCAAAATCATTTTGCTGTTTATTTGTTCGGTTTATATTTATTGGTTAGACTTATAGTTGTTGGGTACGCGAAGGAGGATATTATCGATACATCTACTATTTTTAAGCCATTTGGTAGATCTACTTGATCCAATTTTGTTTTCATTTACTTAAGAAGATAGGTATCTTTAATATATAATAAAAGAAAAGCCTTAAATGTCACATGGCAAAGTAAGGTTCGTTGGATGAGTTAGATATTTTGATTTCAACCGTTAAATTAGATAGATGATTTCATCAAATATTTTTTTCATTTACACCCTCATACAATACATAATTGCATTCTTTCTTCTATTTCACACCAATATAATAAAATAGTATTTACTATTTCGCATTCACTTATAGGAACTACTCGAACAATTTAGTAAAAAAATAATAATAATTCTGAGATTTACAAATGTGACTAGAAATTGGTGCTAAAATGTATATTATAATACTATTCATGTTGTTCATGTACCACATAAAGATGTTCAAGTTCGACTTGATTCACGAAGCCATGAAGGTTAGAGAGAATGTGCGAAAAAAGGTTTTTTAAAGTGAAATTTGTTTGCATCTTTTGGGTCATCTTTAGTGTTTCGCCAAATTTAGTGATCAAAGCTATTCAAACTTAAGTTCCCCATCGTTAAATACAAAGTGTAAAATCCAGTATAAACTTCAAGGGTCTAGTATAATATAGTAGTGTATATCTTAATGTTACGCTGGTAGTTAGTTGTTAGCCATGCCCATTTACGCTGTCGACTTCCCCCCTAATACCGGCCTCTTGTTGCATTTCACTCCCTTCCAACGTCACCCTCACCGCCCTCCATCATTTCTGTTTCGGTCTTTGTCTTTTGTGACGGGTTTCATCTCTTTTTCTAAACTCAAATGTTTGTTTTCATGTTCTAGTGTACGCTTTTTTGAGATAACTAGTTAAAATTTACATTTTTATGTTTTGCCACTAATTAGAGATGTGCACCAGTGAAAAATATAACTTATACATATTTATTCGTTTTAGTTGAAAATTGATTAAATTTTAAAATAAAGTTCGTTTCGACTTTCCTGTTAACAAAATACGGGTTGATGTTTTAAGTCTATATGCTACAGATTATTATGGTTTTGAATGGGTTGCTTATTAGTGTAGTCGATGATCAAAACAATCTGATTACAGAAGCGAATGACTCACTTATTACACAATTTACAAGTTGCAAGGTCCACTTATATGTTTAACTTTAGCTCAATGGTTGATATATATTTAAGGGGTGTTTGTTTCGGCTTATGTAACAGGTTTATGAATTTATATAAATTTTGATAAGCTTATAAGCCTAATTTTTCCGGCTTATAAGTTTATCAATTTAAGCTTATGAATTTAAATAAGTCATAAGCTCAAGTTGATGAATTCATACGCTAAAAAAAACTAGTTTTATAAAGTTATAAACCTGTTATATAGACGAAACAAACACCCGATCAGCTCACCAAAGTAAAAAAAGAAAGAATAATGAATAGTTTGTCCATATCCTTTCCTACTTTTCAGGCACAAACAATTTCATCAAATATTAGCCACACAAAAAGTCAACTTTCTATTATATTATTAGGGTCTATATTTCGATACAATATGTGTTTGTATTTGTTTCAGTGAAAAAATAACGAATTTAATTACTTGATATTTTAAATTTTTAAAAATAATTATTTAATTTGTGACAATTTTCTTACTATTTTTGTCTTTTATCCTTAACGTGAGATCGAGATATTTGAAATGGAATGATGTATGTTAAGCTATATCTTCGTGCGAGAACGAGATTGTTATGTTGCGAGAACATATTTTAATAGGCGCGAAGACGTGATTTAATAAACACCACTTATTTCAAAAAATCTCGTTTTCGCACAAAAGATAAAAGACAAAAGTAGCTCGAGAAAATTGTAGCGAATTTGGTGATTATTTTAAAATTTTTAAATGTCTAGTGATTAAATTCGTGATTTTCTCTTGTTTTAAATTATCTACTGAGTTTAGGTTAATTTGGGTTTTGTTTCATAAAAAAACGAAATGTTCAGTTCAATTTTGATTTTATCAAAAGAAAAATCAAATAAACACAAAAATATTAAACCATTTAAAATATTTCATTAAAAAATCAACTTCATATATAATTATTATGAGTAAATCTGTGTATTTAGAGGTGTTTGTTTCGCCTTATGTAAAGGACTTATAAACTTATGTAAATTTTGATTAGCTCGTAAGCTCAATTTTTTCGGCTTATGAGATTATCAACTTAAGCTTATGATTCATAAGCTCATGATAAACTCATAAACCGAAAATATTGGACTTTATGAGCTTATTAAAATTTACATAAGTTCGTAAACTCATTACATAAGCCGAAACAAACACCCCTTAGACAACAAAAAAACATTGTAAATTTATTGGCAAAATATTTACAACAACATTATCGTAATTATTAGACCACTTCTTTGCAAAAAATTTGGTTATGATGTTTATTGACCCAAATGATTCTAAGTAAATCGAAAATCGAGTTGAACTTAATTGAATAACCGTAAAAGCAAGCCAATATAAAATCGAGAGAAAATCACCAATTTAATCATGTGATACATTAAAATTTCGAAAATAATTACCAAATTCGTGACAATTTTCTCACGACAATTTTGTCTTTTATCTTTAGCGCGAGAACGGGATATTTTGAAATAAGTGATGTATATTAAGCCACGTCTCCGCGCCTATTAATACCCGTTCACGCGACATGTTAATCCCGTTCTCGCGCAATGACGTGACTTAATATACATCAACCATTTTAAAAAATCTCGTTCTCGCGCTAAAGATAAAAGACAAAATTGTCGCGAATTTGATGATTATTTTCGAAATTTTAACGTATCACATGATTAAATCGATGATTTTCTCTAAAACCGAACTAAACATTTTCTAGCTTAAAAAAATCAAAAACTTCGATTTGCTCCAAAAACCGACCCAAACGAAACCAGACTCGTAAGGTCGCAGCTATTAATCATTATACTCCCGATGGAGGAGTGGATGCGGTGGGGAACATGTGTATGATGTAATCAGTGAGTTCAGTGGTAACAGATAGTGGACTTTTTTTATTTTGTCTGGATCATAATAAAACCAGCTTCTTTATCATCCCCAAATTCATAATCTCACAAAATTTGTATTGAAATAAAATAAAAATGGGACTCAAAGTCTACGTTGATCGAATGTCACAACCATCTCGTGCAGTTCTTATCTTCTGCAAGTAAATTACTTCCTTACCCTTTTTCTTTACTTAGATTTGTTCATACAAATGCAGTTTAATTTTTCTGTTAATTTGTTCCATAGGATTTAGGGGTGTTTGTTTTGGCTTATCTAGGGGGGTGTTTGTTATAGCTTATAGAAGGGGCTTATTAGCTTATTAGCTTATGTAAGATAGATAAGCTTATTGGTGTTTGTGTAAGCTTATTTTTTTAGGCTTAGGCTTATGTTTTATAAGTAGCTTATGGCATATGAAATATAAGCTTTTAAATTTTTATGAAGTGTTTGGAGTAGCTTATGAGCTTATTAGCTTAGGACAAGTTAAAATGTTTGATAAGCCCATAAGCCACACAAAAGGAGCTTATGAAAACCCCTTACATAAGCTCATAAGCCTAAGCTAATAAGCTCAAACAAACACTTAAAATGGGCTTATAAATCTTACATAAGCTAATAAGCTAATAAGCCCCTTCTATAAGCTATAACAAACACCCAGTGTTTGTTTGAGCTTATTAGCTTAGGCTTATGAGCTTATGTAAGGGGGTTTTCATAAGCTCCTTTTATGTGGCTTATGGGCTTATCAAACATTTTTACCTTGTCATAAGCTAATAAGCTCATAAGCTACTCCAAACACTTCATAAAAATTTAAAAGCTTATATTTCATAAGCCATAAGCTACTTATAAAACATAAGCCTAAGCCTAAAAAATAAGCTTACACAAACACCCCCTAAGTGTGTTTGTTTCGGCTTATGTAACGGGCTTATAAGCTTATGTAAATTTTGATAAGCTCCAATATTTCCGGCTTATGAACTTATCAACTTGAGCTTATGAACTTAAATAAGCCTTAAGCTTAAGCTCAAGTTGATAGGCTCATAAGCCGGAAAAATTGGGCTTATGAGTTTATCAAAATTTACATAAGTTCATAAGCCCGTTAGATAAGTCGAAACAAACACCCCCTACTAGACTTATGATATTAAGTAAATTTTGAAAGTTCACAAGCTCATATTTTTTGGCTTGTGAGCTTATTAAGTTAGAGTTTTCTGGCTTAATTAAGGTTATAAGCTCAAAAGCCAAAAAAGTGGGTTTACGATCTTTTCAAAATTTATATAAACTCGTAAACCCGGTATATAGCTTATTAACCGGGTTTATGATCTCATGTAAATTTTGAAAAGCTAACCGCACCACTTTTTGGCTCATGAGCTTAAGTATGCCATAAGCTCAACTTGATAAGCTAATAAAACCCTCCGAAAAATGAGCTTACAAGTTTTGTGAAATTTACATGTGCTCGGTTAGTAAGCTAAAAGAAACACCCCATGTAAGTAAATTATTAAGTTCATTGTTAAATTTGATTCGGATGGATTTCTTTTTATATTTTGGATTTGAAGGATTAATGGAATTGATTTTGAGGAAATCCGAGTAGATATCTTCAACAAACAACAATTCTCCCCTGAATATAAAGGTTTGGTTACTATTTTGAGTTGGAGTGGGCATATTTTTATTGATTTATGGCATCATTTTGGAAACCTATATACGTGTTTTATGCAGCAATAAATCCCATGTCTCAAGTTCCAGCAATCGTTGATGGACGTTTTAAGCTCTTCGAGAGGTTTGTTCTTTTTCTCGTTTTTAAATCCTTCTTCTGTATGTTACTTTCAATTATGTGAAAAAATATGGTGTGATTTTGCAGTCACGCGATTATGATCTACTTATCTTGTGTATTTCCAGGAGTCGCTAATCACTGGTGAGTCGGTTTTCATATCCTTCCATATGTATATGTGTATTCCAATTCTAACAAACTTCGTTTAACACGTTGATGTTATAACTTGGATAATCTTAGTATGTTTATAGGTATCCTAGTGATGTAGCAAAAAGAGCTAAGATCCATTCTGTTTTAGACTGGCATCAATCCAATTTGCGTCGCGGTACAGGTAATATTATATCTAAAGTTTCCCATTTGGTAGTGAAATTTGTTAACTATATTCTGAATAGTTTAATCATATGCTCGGGTTTCTACTTTCAGTTGGACTTGTTTTCAACACTATCCTGGCACCAGGATTCGGTCTCCCCATAAACCATCAAGCAGGCAAGGAAGGTGAGAAGATACTTCTGCGATCGCTGACAAAATTAGAGAATTTTTGGCTAAAAAATGGACGGTTTTTGGTTGGGAGCTCTCAACCATCAATAGCTGATATCAGCTTAGTATGTGAAATCATGCAACTTGAGGTAAATGTTTTAAAATTAATCGACATGTTATTTTCATGTTTTTCATTTCTTGGCTCATAACACTATAAATTCATGTGATACAGTTTCTGAGTGAAGAGGACCGTAATCGGATATTAACCCCTTACACGAAAGTTCTTCAGTGGATGGAAGATACGAAAAGAGCAACGGCGCCTCATTTTGATGAAGTTCACGGGGTTCTCTTTAGAGCCCAGAAAAAGTTTCGTGAGCGGATGGCAACAGATTCTGGGAAAAACGAATTGAAGTCCAAGTTGTGAGATCACTCGTTAAATTCCATATCAGCTTCAAACTTTACTTAATACACAAACTGGTTTAATATCTGTGCTATATGATATGTTAACATACAATAAACCTTTTGTAGATTATGTAATTGTCATTACAGTTTAATAAACTTGATTCTCCGTCTTATTGTTAATTTTAGCATGACTAATCCCAAACTTTATAACATTTTTAATAACTTTATAGAGGGATTAAATCGTAGAAAAATAAAGTCAAAAAACTTTTACAAAAATTTCAAAAGATTTTATTACATTCCTCCTTTCCTAAATGATTGTGGGCAATTAAAATGTAATCAAATAATCAAATAAAGTGAGAAATAAATGGGTAGCTATTATATTATCAAATAGTCTCTTCCTTAATATAATTTTATTTTTATTTATATTCATGATTTTACTAACAATCAGTTTTATCATCATCATTATTTCAACTCTCTATCTTTTAAACAAATTAGAAGCAAACTCGCGCAATGCAACGGGACGTAAAAACTTATGAGAAATAAAATTCTATTAATGTATGTTATGTCTTTCGGGTATAAGATTAGTATATAGAAAATCACTCTAAATTTAAATTTACATTTAAATTGAATTTGAATATTTATAAAATAAATATGAATTAATATATATTTTAAAAGCTTTAATAGTTGTTTAGAAAAGTTATATTGACAAATAAATAATAATAATAAAATAAAACGACATTTTAGTAATTTCCTTCTTAATTTTCGACATCTCAAATGTTTTATTGAAAGTTTTAAACAGTTTCGTCTAAATCTTAATATTGTTTTAAAATTAAAAATAAAAATCAAAAGTTGATATCTAGATGATTCAAAACACATCTCCATAGTGGTTGGCTAGAGTGGAAGACAAAAAGCAAAAATTTATTTAATGTACAATGTGCATAATATCTTTTAAAAATACATATGATTTACTATAGCTAAAACTTAAATTGATTTGTACATGATAAAAAATCAAAATATATATGGTCCAAAAAACGCCACAGTGCACTTTCTAAAAGAAAGATGCAATTATCAAAAAGCAACTCGATACGAATTATATATTAATCATGATGTTCTTATTCGAAAAAAGTTAAAAAGTTGTATGTACTATTGTTTTTGGATTATAAAAGCTTCTTCTTGATATTTAGAATTCACAAAATTTGTAACAAAGATGACACTCAAAATATATTGTGATCGCATGTCGCAACCTTCTCGCGCAATTCTCATCTTCTGCAAGTAAGTTTCAAAAATGTTGCCATTATTTGATTCTTATTTGATAAGTAGAACTTGTCTAAGCTGTGTTTTTGTTTGAAGGAAAAATGGGATAGATTTCGAGGAATGCCGAATTGATATTTTGAACAATGAACAATTTTCACCTGAATATAAAGGTTGATCTTTACTACCCATCTATCTTGAATTCGACGTAGATATTTTAGTAAAACATCTTATATGCTTATTGCGTTTTCCGCAGAAATAAATCCCATGTGTCAAGTTCCTACAATAGTTGATGGAGATTTCTTGCTGTTTGAGAGGTTTTTCTGTTTTTTTCGTTTAAAATTACTTTTTTCGTGCGCTTTTATTTGGTTATATTACCAAGCTTATAATTGTTGCAGTCACTCAATTCTTATCTACCTGTCTTGCAAGTATCCGCAAGTGGCTAGTCACTGGTGAGTCGTTTTTTCTTAATCAAGATCTTTACACAAATTCTGAACTTAAATAGAATTGTTCGTGTTGTAATATGGATAACTTGATTATATCTATAGGTATCCCAGTGATCTATATGAAAGATCTAAGGTTCACTCGGTTTTAGACTGGCATCATGCCAACTTACGTCGTGGTTCAGGTGAAACAGAACTAGAGATATATTTGACAAGTACTTTCTGATTGGTTTTTATCATATGCTCGGTTTTTATTACTTTTTTTATCTTCTTTCAGTTGGAGTTATTGTAAACACATTGTTCGTACCACTAAGAGGCCTCCCTTCAAACCCTCAAGCAACTGAAGAAGCTGAGAAGACGCTTGATAAAGCGTTGTCTATATTAGAAACTTATTGGCTTAAAGATGGACCGTTTTTGGTTGGAAGATCTCAACCATCAATTGCGGATCTCAACTTAGTATGTGAAATCATGGAACTTGAGGTAACGATATAAGTTAACCATCATTTACTATCCTTTTGGCCAATTTGGCATCTGAACACTAAAATTGTCGTGTGTTCAGCTTTTGAGCGAAAAGGATCATGAGCGTATTTTAAGTCCTTACAAGAAAGTTCTAAAGTGGGTTGAAGATACAAAAACTGCAACTGCACCTTACTTTGACGAAGTTCACGAGGTTCTTTTCAAAGCTCAAAAAGGAATGCGAGAGAGTTTGGGAAAAATTTCAAACTGAAGTGAATGTTGTGAGATCAGATGATCGTTTCCTCTACTGTTTTAAAATGACTAAATTCGGTTTGATTTCTGTTTATTTCAGCATATGTAACATTGATATATTGTGTGTTTAAATTGGCAATAAACCGTATAACAAGTGTGTAATCATTGGGTACCATTTAGTAAATCGGCTCTGTAATGTATGCTTACAAACATATATGTTAGACTGTGAACTAGAATCAAACAAGCTTAAATTGTCTAGTTGTATGTAGTTTCGACAACTAAAATGAAAATCGTCAAGTATAATCGGTATGTTGGTGTTGAAGATGTTACGAAATGATGGTTGTTGGAAATCAATATGCAGAGGTTCAATATATTATAGAGAAAACGAAGTTGAGATACTGAAACTTACTTTTGGTATATGATTTAATTTATCAGATCAATTAAAAAGAGAAACATGACATGTTTTTAATGTTTCAATGGTGGTAAATAAGTGATAAAATTTAGAGTTAATTGTGGTCCTTTTCCTCTTATTCAAATGACACTTTTCGTCCTATTTTCTGAATAATTACATGGATAGTCCTTTATTAACTCAATTCTGTTAGTTATATCATAATCGAACGTAATGCAATAATGAACGTAATGCAATAATGAAAAGGGAAAAGTTTGGTAAGGTTTGACATGAGCGAGAAACATAATCGAACTGTAACATCCGTTGGAGAGGAGAACGAATCCTTCCTTATAAGGGGGTTGATACCTCTTCTAGCATGACGCGTTTTGGCACGAGCTTCGTGTCAGAAACAAATCCGTGCGCCGGTGAGCAAATGTTTTTGGCTCACCCATCCTGGAACTACTCTGGCCCAAGCACGCTTAACTACAGAGTGCCTGTAGCCACCAAAACGCGTTGTGTCATGAAAAGCTAAAGGTTTACTCAATTACCCAGCATCACTCTTGTGCACGGGGGATGTGGGATTTGCCTAAGGTGTCACAAACACCCCCACTTGGGACTCAACGTCCTCGTTGAGGTTTGCCCCAACATCCCAAACGTCACAAGAGTGGCTCTGATACCATTTGTAACAGCCCAAGCACACCCGTAGCGTGATATTGTCCGCTTTGCTCACCGGCGCACGGATTTGTTTCTGACACGAAGCTCGTGCCAAAACGCGTCATGCTAGAACTACTCTGGAACTACTCTGGCCCAAGCACGCTTAACTACAGAGTGCCTGTAGCCACCAAAACGCGTTGTGTCATGAAAAGCTAAAGGTTTACTCAATTACCCAGCATCACTCTTGTGCACGGGGGATGTGGGATTTGCCTAAGGTGTCACAAACACCCCCACTTGGGACTCAACGTCCTCGTTGAGGTTTGCCCCAACATCCCAAGAGTGGCTCTGATACCATTTGTAACAGCCCAAGCACACCCGTAGCGTGATATTGTCCGCTTTGCTCACCGGCGCACGGATTTGTTTCTGACACGAAGCTCGTGCCAAAACGCGTCATGCTAGAACTACTCTGGAACTACTCTGGCCCAAGCACGCTTAACTACAGAGTGCCTGTAGCCACCAAAACGCGTTGTGTCATGAAAAGCTAAAGGTTTACTCAATTACCCAGCATCACTCTTGTGCACGGGGGATGTGGGATTTGCCTAAGGTGTCACAAACACCCCCACTTGGGACTCAACGTCCTCGTTGAGGTTTGCCCCAACATCCCAAGAGTGGCTCTGATACCATTTGTAACAGCCCAAGCACACCCGTAGCGTGATATTGTCCGCTTTGCTCACCGGCGCACGGATTTGTTTCTGACACGAAGCTCGTGCCAAAACGCGTCATGCTAGAACTACTCTGGAACTACTCTGGCCCAAGCACGCTTAACTACAGAGTGCCTGTAGCCACCAAAACGCGTTGTGTCATGAAAAGCTAAAGGTTTACTCAATTACCCAGCATCACTCTTGTGCACGGGGGATGTGGGATTTGCCTAAGGTGTCACAAACACCCCCACTTGGGACTCAACGTCCTCGTTGAGGTAGCACACCCGTAGCGTGATATTGTCTGCTTTGCTCACCGGCGCACGGATTTGTTTCTGACACGAAGCTCGTGCCAAAACGCGTCATGCTAGAAGAGGTATCAACCCCCTTATAAGGAAGGATTCGTTCTCCTCTCCAACCGATGTGGGACGGATGTTACAATCCTCCCCCCTTACAGGACACAGCGTCCTCGCTGTGTACATCGGTCCGGGCCCCGGCTCTGATACCATTTGTAACAGCCCAAGCACACCCGTAGCGTGATATTGTCCGCTTTGCTCACCGACGCACGGATTTGTTTCTGACACGAAGCTCGTGCCAAAACGCGTCATGCTAGAAGAGGTATCAACCCCCTTATAAGGAAGGATTCGTTCTCCTCTCCCGTAATGCAATAATGAACGTAATGCAATAATGGTACTCAAAGTATACGTTGATCGAATGTCTCAACCGTGTCGTGCCATTCTAATTTTCTGCAAGTAAATTCTTGTCTATTTGTTCTTTAGAATTGTAAATTTTGTTTAGGATTTTTTCATTAGTTCCAACAACAATTTTGTTCAGGAGCGAGCTGAATTTATGTTTATTCTGACATTTTTGGATGTTATTTGAAGGATAAATGGGATAGATTTCGAAGAATTTCGAGTCGATATCATGAAAAGACAAATTTACCCCCCTGAATTTACATGTTTGTTTTTTGACACTGTGTTACATCTGTAACAATACATAACTATTTTCATTGTGTTGTTATTTTTGCAGCAATAAATCCCATGTGTCAAGTTCCAGCAATCGTTGATGGACGATTTACGCTGTTTGAAAGGTTCTTTTCTAACCGTTCATTTGGTTATATCTTATGAACTAACCGTGTGCGTTTTGCAGTCATGCAATTCTTATCTATTTATCTTGTGCATTTCCAGGAGTAGCTAGTCACTGGTGAGTTTGTTTTCTTCTTCTTTCGTATCTACATAAAATACGTTTAATGTAACATCAATAATCTTGTTAAATCTATAAGGTATCCAAGTGATGTATCCAAAAGAGCTAAGATTCACTCTGTTTTAGACTGGCATCATTCCAACTTGCGTCGTGGTTCAGGTGATTACTTAATGTATCTAAAGTGGCAAGATGGGTGGGGTGGCAAGATGGGTGGGTTGGCTAACGGGTCAAAATCCAAAACAAGTTCTCGTTAAAACAGATCATCATTTAGTACGGGTCCTGTCTGCGAACGCTTTGTTATCCAGTATGGAGTATTATTTTTTTATAAAAAATTGATTGATTTGTTAATTATTAAGGTTTTACGATAACAAAAACAGCATTACTGCAATAATAGAAACATGCACTAGGAGGTTGTATGCATTAAAACAGACTTTCGCGATTTTCAATCCGTTCTCCTTGTGGCTAATTTTGATTTGACCCGTTTGAGATAAGCACCACCCAAATTGACTTATTCATAAGTAGATGGATCAAAACTTCATTTTAATCAATACGGTTTCTTATAAACTTCTCCAAACTAGAGGTTATGTTAACATTACTTGGCAGCTTGTAAAACGAACGATAAGATAGTGAACCGCTCTGGTTGTCGCGGGTATTGAGAGATTGACTGCTTACATGAATTCAGTTAAATTCTTAGCTATCTATACTTACCCCATTTATCAGTAAAGTTAGTCTAGTATATTGAATGGTTTTATGGTATACTTTTGTTATATATTTTATGTTTTCAGCCATACTAATTCTCAACATTGTTGTGGGACTACCGCTAAGTGGGATAACGTTAACCCCTCAAGAAGCCGAAGAAGCTGAACAGAAACTTGTGAGATCGTTGTCTAAATTAGAAAACTATTGGCTTAAAGATGGACGTTTTTTGGTTGGAAGCTCTCAACCATCCATAGCAGATCTTAGTTTATTATGTGAAATCATGCAACTTGAGGTAACGATATAATCTATACCAACATGAGTTCGTCTTTTTGGCTAATTCTACTTCAAAACACGACATGTTATGTGTTTTCAGCTTCTGAGTGAGAAGGATTGTGATCGGATATTAAGCCCTTACAAGAAAGTTCTTCAGTGGATTGAAGATACAAAGAGTGCAACCGCACCTCATTTGATGAAGTACATGGGATTCTTTTTAGAGCACAGAGAAGATACCGAGAGCAAATGGAAACACAATTCAGGAAAAACGAATTGAAGGCAAAGTTGTGAGATCATACCATAAGTTTCCTATCTGCATAACTCAATCTTTAGTTAATTCACAACCGGTTTGATTAATTTTGTTGTATGATATGTTTGAACTTGCAATATATATAGTTTCTAGATTATGTAATCATCGTCTTACTTGCTTTAGTTACTCGGTATATCCATCATTTCGTAAATTTGACATGTATTTCTTGGAGCTACTCAATCAATCTAGTCATACACTGCATATTTTTCTTTATGTAGAAAAATTTGAGTACTAATAGTGTAACTCTAAATGACCTACGTATCGACTAACGAACACCTGGTTGGCAACATGAATGGTGCGAAAAGAATGTCTGGACCATCAATTCTCGACACATTACCATCGCACTATTCATGATTAATCCCTAAACTACATAAAATGACCTTTTCACATAAGGAGTTAATTAGTAGCTGGGTTAGATTTTGAGCAAATATATTACTCTACTTAGAGTTGATGGCTAAAATTGTCAATTTTAGCTCGGATTGCATATTTTTTCCTTAAGGTTTTGAAAATGCATACAAAACGTTTGGACTTGTTAATTGCTAAAACGTCTCTGTCAGAAACGATATCCGTAACAAAGGTTTCCCACAATAACAATGAGTGCACTTTTAAAACCCTATTGATGATAGCTGGAGGCTAGACAAACGTTAAATAATTTATATAGTTAGCTCATCTCCTTATTAGGACGACTTATAAGTCTATTTCAAACATACATCCATACTATCATTTTTCAAGAATTTGATATTTATGATTCGAACAATATTTTTCAAGGTTTTCAAAATGTGAAACAATTATGTCGGTTTGTTGAATAGGAATGGTTTTTTTCGGCTTAGAATCCGTTTTCATATTTGTGTTTATCTCTTACAAAATTATAATGTGACAACTACAAACATTGAAGTTGGCTTCTAGACAAAGAAAAAAGTACAAAAAAGGAAATAATATATATATAATTAAAATTGATCAAAATAATATATATGGTCCAAATAACTCCACAATGTACAAATCAATACTTTCTAGAAAAAGATTCCATCATAAAAACAAATACAAAAAGAGATGATCGGCATGCCTAACTCGTATATCTAATAATATACCTACGATTTTAAAAGATTGTAAGTGAAGCATTGCAAATGAGGAAAGAGAAAATGTATATATTATTCGATGCATTTGATACAAGTTATTTATGCATTATGCATATTATCAGACGTATCAATTAGACATCTTAATCATTTTTTTAAATAAAAAATAGTTAATTAATCATGGTGTTCTTATTATATAAAAAAAAAAGTCAAAAGCTTGTATGTTTTTGGATCATTATATAAGCTTGATCATCTTGATCATCTGAATATTTAGAACTCACAAAATTTAATTTTACTTAAAAGATATAAACAAAGATGACACTGAAAATATATTGTGATCGAATGTCACAACCTTCTCGTGCAATTCTCATCTTCTGCAAGTAATTCTTCTTCTTTTTATTCGGGTTTTTCGTTCTTATACATTTTTAGATGTTGGCTAAGTTTTTCTTTTTCGTTACGTTGTTTGAAGGAAAAATGGGATAGATTTCGAGGAATGCCGAATAAGTATCATGAACAATGAACAATTTTCACCTGAATACAAAGGTTGATCTTAACTATTATTCATTTTATGTCTAATTACACACGTTGACCATGGATGAAAAACATTTTTTTTATGCAGCAATAAATCCTATGTGTCAAGTTCCAACAATAATTGATGGAGATTTCCTTCTGTTTGAAAGGTTTTTCCTTTTTTCGCTCTCGTTTTATACTTTTATTTGGTTATGTCTAACGAATTATGCACATTTTTCTTTCTATGATGTAAAAAGTAAAAACATGGTATGATTTTGCAGTCACTCGATTCTTATCTACTTGTCTTGCAAGTATCCGCAAGTGGCTAGTCACTGGTGAGTCAGTTTTTCTTAATCCAGATCTTCATACAAATTCTAAACTTTGAATAGCATTGTTCGTGTTGTAATATGGTTAACTTAATTATATCTATATAGGTATCCCAGTGATCTACTTGAAAGATCCAAGGTTCACTCAGTTTTAGATTGGCATCATGCCAATTTGCGTCGTGGTTCAGGTGATACTATATATACTATAATCTCGTTTATTAGTAAAATTTCTCAAGTACTTCGGCTTAGTTTTATACGTTCTTCATTCAGGAGGACTAATTGTCAACACTGTCTTAGTACCACTAAGAGGCCTCCCTTTAAACCCTCAAGCAACCCAAGAAGCCGAGAAGACACTTGACAAAGCGTTGTCTATATTAGAAACTTATTGGCTTAAAGATGGACCCTTTTTGCTTGGAAGATCTCAACCATCAATTGCGGATATCAACTTAGTTTGTGAAGTCATGGAACTTCAGGTAACGATATAAAACTAATTATCAACATGCTAATATACTTTTTGGCTAATTCTGCATTTAAACTGTAAATGTGCCGTGTGTTCAGCTTCTGAGTGAGGAGGAACATGAGCGGGTTTTAAGTCCTTACAAGAAAGTTCTTCAGTGGGTCGAAGATACAAAAGCAGCAACTGCACCGTATTTTGATGAAGTTCATGAGGTTCTCTTCACAGCCCAAAAAGAACTCCGAGAGAAACTGGGGAAAACAAACTGAAGTGAAAGGTGTGAGGTCACATATAAGTTCCAGATCGTTTACTCTTCTATTTTAAAGTCTAAATTCGGTTTGATTTATGTTTATTTCAGCATGTAACATTACTATTTGGTGTGTTTAAAATTTCAATAAACCGTATCACGTTTATGTAATCGTTGGTTACACTTTAGTAACTGGAGTTCATCTATTATCCCTCTTATGTTTACATATGTTGATTGTACTTGAATCAATTAAGCTTAATAACATGGAGCTCTGAACACTAAAAACTTCATAATACAATTCTTACATACTCGCATAAGTAATTATTTTCGTAACATTGATAAATGTTTTTCTAGGAAATCCATGTTTGGTCTTTCGAATAGGTTCAAGGAGAATTTACAACACATAAGTATTTCCACTCGATGTTGTTTTATGCAGCAATAAATCCCATGTGTCAAGTTCCGACAATAGTTGATGCAGATTTGAAGTTGTTTGAGAGGTTCTTCTTATTCTTCGGTTTTCTGTATAATTTCATTTGGTTATATACAAATCGCCTTTTTTTACGGTTTATACTACTTTCCATGAGTTATAAAGTAAGAAAACATGTTCTGGTTTTGCAGTAACACGATTCTTATCTACTTATCTTGTGCGTATCCGCAAGTAGCTAGTCACTGATGAGTCTGTTTTCTTCTTCTTCAACTATGAATAGAAGTGTTCGAGTTGTAATATGGATAACTTAATTATATCTATAGGTATCCGACTGATCTATTTGAAAGATCAAATGTCCACTCTGTTTTAGACTGGCATCATGCCAATTTACGTCGCGGTTCATGTGATGCTTTTCTCTAAAACTATAATGTATTAGTAAAATTTGTCTACTTCCCCTAATGGTTTTATAATTTGCTCTATTTTGGACTTCTTGTTTCAGCTGAACTTGTTTATAATACAGTCATTATATCACTAAACGGATTCTCTGCAAACCCTCAAGCAGCCAAAGAAGCTGAGAATATACTTTTGAAAGGGAAGTGCTAATGGAAGGGTTTTAGGGTCCGGTCTAGTCGGGTTGAAAGTGTGAATTTGTTATATATATATGGTGTGCCGGGTTCTGGTTAGATCCGAATAATCCGAAAAGAAAAAACTCAATAGGCCCATATTTAGTAATTTTGACCCATTAATATTTTTAAAACTTTTCTTTTTAACAAAATCGAAACCCAACTCCACCCGAATCTAAATTCACGCTAACGTTGACCCCTTATTAGGGTCGGATGTGTTTTTTATTTAGTAAACTCGATCGAGCCCGACACAAAATGTTACAATTAGGATCGGGTTGACCCGAATAACATCCCTAAATAAAACATAAAAAGGTTTAGTCAACATAGGTCAACGAGTATTTTTAATGCATACGACCTCTTAAATTGTTAAACTATAAATATTCAAATATTTTTTAATAATAAAGTTAAAGTAAATCATATTAAATGCATTTATTATTTATCAAGATTTACAAAGTATTTACACGACAACAAAACCCGTCCAATATTAAAATGACAGTGTTTCAACCCGAACTCGCTTTAACCTGTTACCCAACCCGCACATAAAAAAATCTTTGTTACATATGTACATTTGTTACATTAAAACCATTGATTCAAACAGTGGTTATCCCTTGCAACTCCAATGTCTCCAGGATTCTTGGTCTTCTGTAATATCTTAAGCACAGGGAGCAGCATACGACGCTGACCGATGAGGCAGCCATGGCTGCTCCAGCAATCCACGGTGGCAGGCGGAATCTGGTGAAAGGAAAAAGAATACCAGCAGCAATTGGAATACCAAGAACATTGTAACCCAAAGCCCAAACGTAGTTCAATCTAATTCGGATAAATGTTTTTCTCGAAAGATCAATCGCTGTGATCACATCTTCGAGATTGCTTTTCATCAGAACTATGTCAGCTGCTTCTATAGCTATGTCTGTACCTGCACCTATTGCCATTCCAACATCAGCAGCCACGAGTGCTAGTGAGTCATTTATCCCGTCTCCTACCATCGCCACCACATATCCCGAAGCCTGAATCAATAAAAGAATAACAGTTTTAACTTTTTGAAGATACAAAAAAAGTTGAGTTTATAAAAAAAATGTTCATTTTGTACCTGTAGTTCCTTCACTTTCTCCGCTTTGTCCTCGGGTTTGGCTTCAGCGATGACATCATCAATCCCGACTTCCTTAGCAATGGCATTTGCGGTTCCCCAGTTGTCTCCTGTAACCACTATACTCTTGACTTTCATTGACTTTAGAATAGAGATGACTTCACGAGCACCGGGCTTTAATGGATCAGAAATGGCAAGAACTCCAGTGAGCTGACCATCTATACTAACAAGAATTCCGGTCTGGGCTAATTCTTCAATTTCCGTCAGCATTTCTTCTGCATCAACGGAGATACCGATGTTGTT
Organism: Senecio squalidus; assembly: GCA_910822075.1. Classification (NCBI taxonomy): domain Eukaryota; kingdom Viridiplantae; phylum Streptophyta; class Magnoliopsida; order Asterales; family Asteraceae; genus Senecio; species Senecio squalidus. The sequence goes on from CAJVGC010000065.1 coordinate 7,351,942, forward strand.
CTTTAACATTAAACTTTTATTTCCCACTACTATTTCTTTGTTTTGAACAATGGCCTGCACACCATGGCCGGTTATGGATTCAAAGTTTTGTGCTTCTGCCCAAACCGAGTTCTCTTCATCATCTCTAAATTTCTTGGCGTATTCGACAATAGCCTTAGCTAAAGGGTGCTCACTGTTAACCTATAACATATATATTATACACGTCAAACTTTAAAATTTTGAATCAAAAGAGACTTGCGTTTAGTGATAAAAGTGTACCTCCGCTGCAGCAATCAATTCGTAAAATTCCCTAAGAACCATGTTCTTTAAGAGTCTTGTGTTAACAACGAGTGGCTTGCCAATTGTAAGTGTTCCGGTTTTATCAAACACAATGCAATCCACCTGCATAATTTGATTAGATGATGTTTTCTAAGTATACTATTTAACGAACAAAATATAATGACTAGATTGACCTTATGTGCACTTTCTAGCGCTTGGCCTCCTTTTATGAGAACACCTTGAGAAGCCCCGACTCCAGTACCAACCATCACAGCGGTTGGTGTAGCCAATCCTAAAGCGCACGGGCAGGCTATGACCATAACCGAGATCCCAAACTGTAAAGCAAGCTGAAAGCTATCCATAGAAGACGGTATCCATGATTTAGGGTATCCATCAAACTTTCCAGCAATAAACCAAGCAAGCCAAGTGGAAAGCGAAAGAACAATAACCTGCAACGTTTAGTTATTAAAGATAAATGAATAACATCAATTAGATAAGCAGGTGAAATGGAAATGTGGAAAAGGTTATTGTATAAAAACGTAACATAGTTTGGTCTAAAAATCTGTTATTGGTAACCATCTTCGTTTACATAGAAGTAAGACTAAACGATGTTACTTTATTAAGCAATAACCAAATATAGAACCGTACACTAACCAGGGGAACAAAGAATTTGGAAATCCGATCAGCAAGTTTCTGAACAGGAGCTTTCGCCATCTGAGCGGATTCCATGAGCTGCACTATTTGCGAAAGTGCACTTTCTGATCCAACTCGCGTTGCCTTAATATACAAAACTCCATTCTCATTCACCGTCCCTCCAATCACAGGGTCACCCTTCCTCTTCCCCACGGGTCGAGCTTCACCAGTGATCATGCTTTCATTTACGTGGCTTTGTCCCCAAGTAACAAAACCATCTGAAGCCACCTTTGCACCAGGAAGAATCTTAATCACGTCATTCCGTTGAATCAACCGACTATCAATCTCTTCTTCATTTACAACATTTCCTTGACCATCAAAAGTTAACAATGCCGCTGTATCAGGAGTCAAATCCATAAGCTTCGCAATTGCCTCGGATGTCTTTCCTTTTGCCATAACCTCTAAATATTTACCAAGTAAAATAAACGAAATGAGCATTGCACTTGTCTCAAAGAAGTCCATAGCTTCAAAATGTCGAGATATTGCAGCTCTTAATACTGAATAAACCGAATAAAAATAGGCTGTGTTTGTTCCTAATGCGATTAAAACATCCATATTTGCAGAACCATGGCGCAAAGATTTATAGGACCCGGTGTAAAATCTTCGGCCAATAAAAAACTGAACTGGAGTCGATAATATCCACCTTACCAGATGGCCAACATTCATCATATTCACAGTCTTGGTGTCAAGTAAATGTTTGAGTCCCGGAATATACATAAACACCATGGAGGTTAAAAACACGGGAATCGTGAAAACCAAACTCCACATAAATGATCTCCTGTATTGATTAATTTCTTCTTGTTTATGAGAATCCCTCCCTTCACCTTTAGGAAAAATCTTAGCCTTGATCCCCCCGGGTGATCCGGATCCGGTTGATTCAATCACTTGAATAAAATATCTGGGGCCTGTTATATCCGCTTTGTAAGAAACAGAACATTTTCTGAGACTCGTATCAATATCAACTTTTTCGACCCCAGGAAGCGCTTGAAGAGATTTCTCGATGATCTTTATTGAATTACCATTCCAAAGTCCATCAATTTGTAAATGGATTTTGCTAATATCTTCCCCACTACTAATCAATATGGCTTCAAATCCGGTTTCGTCTATGGTATTCATGAGTTGAGTATGGCTCACGATTATGGGATCATAGTGGACTTCGGCTTCTTCAGTTGCTAATGCAACTTGTGCTTTGTGGACGCCATTTACAGCTCTTAAAGTGGACTCAACTGTACTAGAACAAGTTGTACAAGTCATTCCTTTGATAAGCATTCGACATACTTGAATCGATTTCTCATTTGTGTCGTCAACAATCATTGTAGCTTCAAACCCAACATCTTCAATAGTTTCACGAATAGTCTCCTCCTACAATACAAATAAAACAACGTCAAAACCCCCGTAAAGCTACAGTCTTAAAAGAATCATTCCGCATAGGTCGGAGCCATAACATTTTTCACGTGGGGCAAAGTAAAGATTATTTATCATATGGATAAATTTTCATTGTTCATGTGGGCAAAGTATAGAACATCTTTGATTTTATTGGGGCAAAATTTCAAAAATAAAATAAATATAACTATTTTTTTTCATTATGAATAAATTACAGTGGAGACAACTTTTTACTCTGTCCACGTCCTGGTTCTTGTACTTGCGTAAGTACCAGGTTTTTAATGTTTCGTAAAATTTGATATTGGACCTAACTATTTATAACTTTAAGCAAATGGCTATCTCATTATCCGATTCTTAAAGTCACAATAATCAATTTAGAAAAGCTATAACCAACTACGTAACACCTTAGGCGAATCTCACATGGGTACATAAGTAAACCTTGTCCTATCATGACAAAACAACGTTTTAAAAAAATCCGTAGTTAAGTGTGCTTGGGCTGAAACAATTAAAAAATCCGTCCACCATCGGGCAAAAGTGAAAGAAGTCTAGTCTCTATACCAAATTACAAAAAGAAACAAAACCAATGAAACTTACATTAATATAGGTAGGATAAAACATAACTTGAGCTCGATTATTCAACACGTCAACAACAGCCTCCTTAATTCCTGGCAACCGTTTCACCGCCTTCTCAACAGAAGCAGCACAAGCCGAACACGTCATTCCAGTGACCGAAAACAAAACTCTAGCCTCCAATCGTTCCACATTACTCTCCTTATCAACAGAAACACCTTTGGGATACTTAGACATAGATGGATAGTGTGGTCTAGGTGACAAACTACGGGAATAGCCGTCACCGGTACCGGTGCCACGTATGCATGACAATGATAAAAATTTGGTAGCCATTTTCAGCTTAATTGGTACTCAAATTTGGTAGCAATTGATTTATATATGAATATGAATTTGTTGCAGTAATTGCGTAGTGGATGATATATGTGATGGGCCAACCAAGCACGATATTGGCGCGGGTTTCATATGAATTTGGCTTTATGCTTTTTCTTACGTATTTTATTACTTCTTTTTGTTTCTTTTATGTTTTTTAGGGAAAAACTTTTTTTAAATAATTTTTTTTTTTTTTTAATCTATTTTCAAAATTAACTTTTAACTAATAAATTATCTTTCTATTTATTAATCATTTTATTATCTCAGTTTTAAATTTGGTAACACATTTGAGATATCATAAATTATCAAACATATATTTCCTTAATAAATATGACTTTATTAAAAAAATACATTAATTAAAATTTATATTAAAAATTAACTCAAACCATAAAATACTTATTGCCAAGTTCCTAACTATCTTAGATTTTATAAAATTTTAAAAATCATTTGTTGCTTATGAAGTCAATATCTTACCTAAAAGAATATGATAAAATTGAATATAATTTATATAGTTTAGTATAATTTATATCGAACATAAAAAATTTTACCCCGTTGCATCGCGCGCGTTTCTTGTTAGTTTTATTAAATATTTTAAAATAAAATAAAAGTTACTTCTAGAAATATAGTAAAAACTCGAAAAATTAATATTTAATTTTATTATTAATTTTTGAAATAATATCTATTACAGGTCTTGATTTGGAAAATCGTTTTTGCTTTAATACTCGCTTAATTATTAACTATTTTAAATAATATTGTATGTGTTGTTACTTTAGCCTAGATTAAATTATGAATTAGGAAATTTCAATAATCATTAAATGGAGTTGTTGATGATGTAGCTTTACTTGGAAGAAAAGATTTCGTTATACCTATTTTAGCCTTCAAGTATAATAGTGACGATGTTGGTGGTAAACTGGTAATGCAGTATATTAACAATAGTTATTAAATTGATGTTTTATATATCATGGCCAACAAATACATTTTAGATACTAAGATACATACAAGGTGTTGGATTTGATTGAGTGAACCTAGACGTCTTTCCGACTTTGGTACATAACTACTTTATAAAACGGCCAAATGTAACTAGTATGTGTTTTAATATATAAAAGCTATTAAGAAAACACAAGTAATACGACTCTTAGAGAACTTTTTTTTCTATTTATATCCTCCTTCAACAACCCGAGATAAACGTGTATGGAACAAGAATCTTATTCGAGATTCCTACAAGAGATGGATCGGGTTTGGAAATTTCATAGTAGTCGAAACCCTTGCCTTACGAGGAAAGGAAGATGCTTATCACATTAACATGAGGATTCCTAGACCGACTCCCACTACAACAAACATGACCCATTGAGACGACAAAATTGGTCTTTGTAGAAGCATTTGCCATCTCAGTAGATCTATAACGAAGACGTGTCGTCTCAACAACGTTGTTGCTATACCCTTGTTGGAATTGTACGTGACAGTATGAACAAAAAGAATAAATGAGAAATTGAACTTTTGTTTTATTTTTATATGAAATAATGTGAAAACCAAACCGATATAAATAGGTTTTACAATAAAAACTTGAAACAGAAAAGGATAAAATACCTCATCTACTCAACGTCCAGAGAGATGCGAAATCTCTTTCAAGTGACTAAAACTCGGTGAAACACACAATATAATCGAATAATTGATATTATTAAGCTTACGCAAAAGTTTACAATACGAATAATATCAAATACAAACGATTACAAAGACTTTGGACCGTTCGAGATGTTGTTAAGCAACTATGATTCACGTTGGTGCAACAACACTTTCTCTCACTAGAAGGTTAGATTTATAGTTGTTGGTTAAAGTATTTATAGTCATCACCTAACCCCAACCTTATTACGCAACCTGTAACACCCGGAGTGGGTGTTGCATGCGCAACACCAAGCGTAACAGCCATAAAACGCTTCGAAACGCTTTACAACTCGATCTATATACATGTGGTATTTCATGACACGTTCTGAACTAAGTACAATATACAATCAAGACGAATATATTCCAACACCTTCGATACTTAATTTATCTAAAATAACGTTTTAGACTTAAACCCGCAACTTTAAAATTGGTGGGTCATTCACAAATCATCAGGCTAGCTTTTGGTTAAAATATATTTCGAAGACATTACATAATGAGAGATATTGAAGTCTCGTGACAATATCAACAAATACATTGTTCAAACCTCGTTAAAAAGGGTACCAACGCATAAAGTGTAACAACTTGAATTGATATATTGTAGCTTATGTTTTCTGAAACAGTACACTAGTAATTCATTACCATTTCACGACTCAAACATCAACATTCAAGAAACCAAAAACACTCGATACTAACTCATAAACATAATCACCAGTCAACCAAATCCCACAAAACATATTATACTAAGACGCCAAACTTAACCTAAGACACAAACACACACATCATGTTTTATTTTTAACCTTCTTCCTCGTACACTTCTTCATCTTCTTCGTACTCTCCTTCCTCGTCAGCAGTTGCATCTTGGTATTGTTGATACTCGGAAACAAGATCATTCATGTTGCTTTCAGCTTCAGTGAATTCCATCTCGTCCATTCCTTCACCTGTGTACCAATGCAAGAAAGCCTTCCTTCTGAACATAGCTGTAAACTGCTCACTCACACGCCTAAACATCTCCTGAATTGAAGTTGAGTTTCCAATAAAAGTAGAAGCCATTTTTAGACCAGTTGGAGGAATATCACAAACGGTTGACTTCACGTTGTTGGGGATCCACTCAACAAAGTAGGAAGAGTTCTTGTTTTGTACGTTTATCATCTGCTCGTCTACTTCCTTTGTACTCATTTTACCACGGAACATGGCTGAGGCAGTAAGGTAACGACCATGACGAGGATCAGCAGCACACATCATGTTTTTAGCATCCCACATTTGTTGGGTGAGCTCAGGGACAGTTAGCGCTCGGTATTGCTGGGACCCACGAGACGTCAAAGGTGCAAACCCAACCATGAAAAAGTGAAGTCGCGGGAATGGGATTAAGTTGACTGCAAGCTTGCGCAGGTCGGAGTTTAGTTGACCCGGGAAACGCAGACAGCAAGTCACACCACTCATAGTGGCCGAGATCAAATGGTTCAAATCTCCAACTGTCCAAAAGTCATAAAAAAATAATTAGTTACAAAAATATGATATTTGGATAATGTAATTAAACTAATTGGGTACAAGGATGCTGTATGAGAATAAAAACATTTATTTGACCCATCTACTGTCAGAAACAAGTTTTTATAGTTGTATACTTATATCATATAAATTGTTTATTTTGTAACTGTAACTCATTGGCCCCCACAACATCCTACTAATAGTATGTTTCCCAACAAAATTGAAGATGCTGTAAACAATTTGCCCTTATAAAAAGTAATGTTTTGATAATCATTCAAAACAGATCTGCAAGAAATTATCCCATCATGATTGAAAATAGGTAAATTCACCAAATAACTAAACAAAATACTTTTTTACCAAGTTCATTAAACATTTTTTCTAATAAAAGTCTTCCAAGAACACCAACGGTTTATAGCTTAGCGGTATGAATGGATGTAAGTGTGTGTGTCCCTCTGTAAAGTTAAGGGTTCAAGTCTAGTTGAAGATAAAATATATATAGTGTATGTGTCTCTACAAGGTTAAGGGTTCGAGTTTCGTTGAAGATAAAATGTATATAGTGATTATCTAGCTAATTGCCTTTTTTTTAAAATATTTCACTAATAATAAAAGGATTTTGGTAAACGTCGGCCTATAGCTAAGAAATTATAAACTCAAGAATATCATGTGATGTTTATACTTAGATTCAGATGGCAATCTTATATTAAAAACAGAGGATTATTTTTTATTTTTTTTTACTTTTTTGAGATCGTAAAGCTTACTTTTTTTTTTATCTTTTTCTTTTTGGATATCGTGAAAATTTAGTAAAATGAAGCAACCAACCATGTGAAAAGCTGAATTATGACAACTGTTTTTATGCCCACCAAAGATAATAAAAAAAGAGAATCTTTGAGGATCACATGACATATGAGTTGCCAATCACATGACTTTGAAGACTACAATACTACTTTGACTCAGTACACTATCACAACTACAAATCTGGTTAGCCTAAAATCTATTCCAACTGTATTCTTTAACTTAAGTACAGTTTTAATGGCTCCTACGTTTGCGGTATGTGAATAGTCTATTGATCTGGAGGTCATGGATTCTAGTCTCGGTAAGAACAAAATGTGTGGATATAGTATGTTAGTAATACTTGCATTTCTATAAATAAATAAATAACTAGAGTACAGTTTTAATAATAGTTCTAACAATTTCAGGGAAACAGTTAGGTTATTTAAATGCTTAATTAATATGGTTGTTTTAACATATCAAGAAGCTAGTACACAATCATTGATTAGAGATGGACTTACAGCTGGGAGTAGTGAGCTTGAGTGTGCGAAAACAGATGTCGTAAAGAGCCTCATTGTCAAGAACCATGCATTCATCTGCATTTTCGACGAGTTGATGAACTGATAAGGTTGCATTGTAGGGCTCGACCACTGTGTCGGATACCTTTGGTGAAGGGAAAACCGAGAAAGTGAGCATCATTCGGTCGGGATACTCCTCTCTGATCTTGGATATCAGCAAAGTTCCCATTCCAGACCCTGTACCTCCTCCAAGTGAATGACATACTTGAAAACCTGTTATACATATACAATCAACAAATGATCGAACACAGTCAGTTTATTCAATTAAGAGAATGCTAATTCATAAACTGATATTAGTAAAGTTTCATCTGCAAAAGTTTTGAAGATTTTGAAATTAACTGGTTTCAATAAAGGTAATGGCATAAATCGATTAACGATCACTGCAAATGCTCCCAACATATCACAAATCGGTTAGCTGCAATAGTAAGGCTGATCTACAAATACATATCATTAGTTATAGATCTACCAAAAACAATATACTAATCTACTTTCATAATCAAATCATGTATCCATTATATCATTTCAAAACCTAATTATATCCGTCCAAATCAGGACAAAATCACCTCAAAATATCACTAATCAACTTCAATCGCAAAAAATATATACAAAACAGAGAAAAACATAACCTAATTTCAATTCGTCATCAAAAACCTAATCAAATCAAGTTATATACACTAATTAACATCAACTGCATGACGTAATTTCGAGCGAAAACCTTATCATATCATCAAACATATAGAAACATAACCTAAATTCAATTGATCACCAAATTCAGGCATCTATAAAAACAATCAAAAACCTAATTAAATCCGTTAAAATCAGTATATATTCACTAACTAAAATCAACTACACAACGTAATTCCTATCCAAAACCTAATCATATCATCAATCAAAAGCGAAAACGAACCTTGAAGACAATCACAATTTTCAGCTTCCTTCCTAACAACATCCAAAACAGAATCAATAAGCTCGGCGCCTTCCGTATAATGACCTTTGGCCCAATTATTTCCAGCACCAGACTGTCCAAACACAAAGTTATCCGGCCTGAATATCTGGCCATACGGACCAGATCGCACACTATCCATAGTACCTGGCTCCAGGTCCATCAGGATAGCGCGCGGAACAAATCTACCACAGCTAGCTTCATTGTAGTACACATTCACGCGCTCGAGTTGGAGATCCTGATCGCCGCTGTAACGCCCCGTGGAATCGATGCCGTGCTCGGCGCATACGACTTCCCAGAACTTGGCGCCGATCTGGTTGCCACATTGACCCCCCTGGATATGAAGGATTTCTCTCATGGTTATGTGTATGTGTTTTTAGGTGAAATGGGGAGGGGCTTATTTATACAAAAAGCAGGGGTATTTTTTTAAGAGGGAGATTTAAATTTTGTGATTTTTTGTCTACTAGTCTTCGATTTAAATATTTAAATATGTTTTAATACCGAGCAAATTACCAAAATAATCACTTATTACTTACACTTTATAAAAATAATCACCTAATTTGCGACGAATTTATCCCGATATTTTATTCGTCGCGAAAGTACACATATTTTAATTAGACCAATAAAAATTCGACACGTTGTCGCGACACTATTCATTTCTCGCGTCAAAATTCATTTTCGCGACGACGTGTCTGATTTTTATTGGTCTGATTTTGTTTTATGTACTTCTCGCGACGATAGTGTCGCGAGAAATTCGTCGCAAATCAGGTGATTATTTTTGTAAAGTGTAAGTGATAGGTGATTATTCAGGTGAGTAATTCTTTAATATATTCTTGTTATAACTTTTCTTACAAGTTACACAAATATAAATCATCAGTTTAATTATCTTATTGATAGGACTTGATTTAATTTTCATAACTTGTGAAAGTATTTGATGTTATCTTTGGCGTTTTGGGCATCCATAGAGCCGCCGTTGGTTGGTCGGTACCATGGTCGATGTGATGATGTCAGTGTGACTCGGATGACGTTGTATATGATGCGTGATTCTATTTATCTTTTATATTTATATTTGTCTTTTTTCATTAACATTCGTATGTATATGTTTATTAATATCTCTATAAATATAAAAATTAAAATGTTGGTGTCTTGCAGATTATAATGTAATGGTTTGGAATGTTTTTTCAATGTTATAAGATATTTAGTGTGATGTTGTTGATGTGGCAATATGATTGAGTATTTTCGGTATGATTATTTGAAATATCCTAATTTTGTAGCATTGCAACATCCATTGTTTTTCTGAGTTGATTACATAAATTGAGTTATGTGATATACCACAAATTATGGTTTTCGTCACCGATGTTTTATTTATAACTTATATCGTTGCCATATGACATTATCAAAACCCTTTTGATACGTCTATAAAGTCTAAATGTCCATACCACAATTTATAGGTTGATGATAGTGTCAATTTTTGTCCTTGAAGTTTGATTGATGATATATTTACGTTTAATAAAGCATTAAATCTAGTTAAATAGCAATTAAAATAGCTACCTAATGATTTCTTTACAATAAAGTAAAGTTGAAGTTATTTTTATTAGTCTTATAAGAAGTAATGGAATATAAATATTTGGGAAATAGTGTTTTACTAAAAAAGAGCAAATGAGATAAGATGCGAGTTGGAAAATCAAGTGGAGCACTAGTTTAAGGCTGCACACACTTTTTTGTAATGGTCAAGCTAACTAGCTGGAGTACGAGACAAGTGAACTTATATATGGCTGTATCTATACACATGCCCCCTCGCAACATCATATCATATCATATGGGGATTAATATGTATTTCATATATTTTATGGGTAAATTGTTTGGGAATGAATTAATTTACATCTAAAATTATTGTATGTATTTATCTTTAAATTGGTCTATTGTATGTATCTAACTTTCAAAAATCTCTATTGAATGTATCCAACTTTCAAAAATCTGCTATTGTATGTATTCAACAATACGTGTCATCCATATAATATGCCACGTACGTTGTCACATCATCATTTTGCTAAGATTTCATTGGTTGGATATATAAAATATCGATTTTTGAAAGTTAGATACATACAATACACCAATTTAAAAATGGATGCATACAATAATTTTGGATGTAAAATTCGATGCATTTCCAAACAATTAGCTCTATATTTTATCATAAAGGGTGACACAAAATACGTAATTGTAGCTGGTTATGGCTTCATGGCTTAACTTATGGTTGAGGCCCCGCGTTATGGCGGTCTCATGACAGTCAAACCATGATAGTAACGCGTGTTATGATATTTCCTTTTTTTTTTTTTTTTTTTTTTGTAACTAATATATAAGAAAATAAATATAAATAAATAGATTTAAGTTTTAATGTTACAGTCGAAGAGTATTTTTGATGTTTTGTTATGAATAATATTATGGTGACATGACCATAACATAAGGTGTTTTGGTATTATAACTGAAGATGTTTTTAGATTATACCATACATTTATTCATAAAATATTAGGTAGGTCCTCAACAATATAGCATACGGTATACATTTTGTAAGTTATAATAATATGTATATTTTTTGCATACTATTACTCCCTAGTTTAAATGTCATTGTTGTCTTGAGATTTGTGTTTTTTATATTATTATAATGAAAAGTTTGTGTTTAAATACATTTTATTTCATTTCTATTACAAAAGAGGCTGTTGCCAGAGTGGTTAGCGCGCGGCCTCCCCTGCGAGGAGACCGCGGTTTGAATCCCAGCACCTCCTTCTTCTTTTCTTTCTTTTGTACAGCTTTAAAAAGTGTTGGGCTTGCTTGGGTGTTGCCTTTTTTCTTAGTTTATTAATATTAAAGGGGTGTTTCTTTCGGGTTATGTAACGGACTTATGAACTTATGTAAATTTTGATAACTTTATAATTCCAATTTTCCCGACTTATGAGCTTATTAACTTGAGTTTGTGAACTTAAATAAGCCATAAGCTCAAGTTGATAAGTTCATAAGCCGGAAAATTGAAGTTTAATTTCTATTTGATATTGTTTTTCGTATATTTCCCGAAAATATAATTTCAAAGCATTTTTAAAAGCAAGGTAGTAATGAAAATCACCCTTCATATCTAAGTAATGTTATTGAATGGATTGACAATTATATTAAAAGGAAAAGAAAAAAAAAAGTTGTAAAAACACTTATGAAATAATAATTTTATTTAGATGAGTAGATTAAAGGATAAAAGCTTAATTTATTGATTATATGAGTATTTGAGTATACTTCAGTGCATAGTTTATATTTTTTTTTATAATTTTATGGTTTATTTTTCATTTAATTGCAGTAGACAATCATATATCCGATCGGTAATGGACATTCATTTTTCAAATTGGACCAAAGGATGATGGACAATGAAATCTCCATTATTTTTACGAAGCAAGACTAGAAATACCTTCCATAAATATGTTACATTTCAGTTATACATCGTAAAAAAATCTATCAAATAAGTTTAGCAGCGGATAAACACTTTGATATTACAAGTTTTGTTGTCAAACGAATATTGTATAATGATAAGAACAACAACGAATACCAATAAGTCTCAATATATTAATCGATAACAAAACACTAACATACGTGTTTCTCTAATACAAAGATCTATGAATATATATACCTTGAGGCTTAGGGGGTGTTTGTTATAGCTTATAAAAGGGGCTTATTAGCTTATTAGCTTATGTAAGATAGATAAGCCCATTTTAAGTGTTTGTTTGAGCTTATTAGCTTAGGCTTATGAGCTTATGTAAGGGGTTTTTCATAAGCTCCTTTTGTGTGGCTTATGGGCTTATCAAACATTTTTACCTTGTCATTAGCTAATAAGCTCATAAGCTACTCCAAACACTTCATAAAAATTTAAAAGCTTATATTTTATAAGCCATAAGCTACTTATAAAACATAAGCCTAAGCCTAAAAAATAAGCTTACACAAACACCCCCTTAACCTAACAGTTCTAGGAATCGACTTAACAAATACAATTGTTTACTAACTACAATTAAGGAAAAGATAATTCTAAATCTATTCTAGTATTATATTTTTCTTGAAAATCTTTTATGCAGTTAATTATAGGGCTGTCAATGGGGCGGGTCGGACGGGTCTTTTGTTGATCCAAACCTGACCCAAGATCCAATTATATGGGTTTGGGTCTGACCCATTAGCTATTGGATCTTGATCCAACCCAAATCCAACTAATTTAATGGGTCGGATCTTGATCCGGATCGACCCAAATAATAATAATTTTTTAATATCATATTTATTATTTTTCATGTCTTATTCGCTTACCCGCTTAACCACCAACAAAACTCTAAAATAGAAAAGTTTTTTTTTTCTTAAGAAACACTCAATAGTTATACTCCGTAGGTAAAAGTAAAAAGTCAAACACGTAACTGCTGATGGGAAAAACGCATGGACTTTGATCATTGTTCTCGATCTATTCTATTACTTTCTTACATATCACGAATATACTACTAATATATTTATAAAACATAACCAATAAAATTAGTGTATGACCCACCCAACCCATCCATCGTTTTACTAAATCCATCAACTTCTTTTAGTCTTTTAATATATACATTCATACGTACAAGATCCACAACACAAAGTACAAGTCACAATACTCGAATAACAAAGTAATATGTTTGATGTAATAAACTAGGATACTGTTGAAACCAACATAAATGACTTGTACCTTTGAATTTACTTTATTTTCTTTTACTTCTTGCTGCTTTGCAAGGTACAACTGATTTATGTATGGAGTTTGCTTCTATTGTTTTTTTTGTTGTACGTTGTGCATTGGTAGTTGTACTTTGAGGGGTTAAGGGAATGTAACTTCCATTACTTGATAAACAATCTTCTACAAATATTGATAGTCATTTTGTGTTGGTATCACTTTCTTCATGAAAAACTTTTTTAAAATTAGAAACTATGTTTTAATGATTTGTACCTTATGTAGTAAAGCTTGTACCTTGAATATGGATTTTAATTAATAGATTTGTTTTTTTTAATTGGGTCGACCCGGGCGGGTCATGGATCGATCCATGTGAAGATCCACTAAAATGGGTCGACCTATTGGATCATCTTTTGGATCGTTGGGTCCTATTTTTAAACCCATTGGGTCATGTTATTGGGTCGGGTCTGGGCGGGTCTGAATCCAGACCTGCCCCATTGACAGCCCTAGTTAATTAGGTAATTACTATTAGTTTAGGGTGAAATTATGTAAAGTAGGAAAACCAAATTAGGGATACGATGTTTCTAAACGGTATGTCGATTAGGAATATTGGCCGGAAAGAACACATCGAGTCAAAGTGTTCATGCAAGGGACATGTGCCTGTAAATTACCCACCTCGAGAGAGCCTCAAACCCGAGACCTCCCACAGATAGGCAACATGCTATAACCACTTGGGCTATTAATAAGGATAAGTCATTTGAGTATTTGCAAGAGTTAACAGAAAGAGACGGTGAATTGCTAGTTAGGTTGCAGGACCTTGAAAGGGAGGTAGATGAGGGTGCTGATGACAAGCTACTTTTCATTGAAAAGTTGGAGGGGAATGTGCCCTTTTAACTACCTCGTCTTGTAGTGTGTTTACCTACGTTTTTATGGTGTGTTATGTGTTCCCGAATAAAAATGTGTATGTCAACACATGAAGTGTATGTGTGTTTATCTCCCTTTCTAAGTTGGGTTTATGTTTGTACCATTGGCATTTGTACTAAATGCATTATTATAAATGGTTTATGTATTGTATCTTCATGTATTTGATTTAATGTGATTTAAGTTGTAGTGTGTTTACCTACGTTTTTAAGGTGTGTTTATTATACATATCTATAAACATAAGAATTTTTATTAAAATAAAGGACAAACATAAACCATTACATCCTAAAATGGTTAAAACATGGAAACTGGGACATCCCCTCAATCTCCATTATTCTAGCACATTCAACCTAACTAACTACTACTACACATGAAGATTGGTCATTTCATTTAAAAGCTCATGAAGTATTGCAGCAGACTCACACGGGTGGTCATCGGGATTCTTCTCCATGGCTTGTCTTGCCTCCATTGCCTTTATCTTCAACTTTAACAGCTTGCAGTTTGAGCACTTTGTGTTTTTCGGAGTAAGTGTAGCTCTAGAGGATCCTGAAGAAGAACTTGCACACGAAGAAGAATTTGAAGGTGTTGTCTATCTTGGAAAAGAACTTATGTTTTCAAAAGTGACCTCATCCTTCCATGCAAAATATCCACACCCGTAGTCTTTTTCAAAAGGCTGTAAAACGTTAAAAAATTGTAAACAATGTCATTTTAAAAAATAAATTATTTATATACGGCATATATAAAAAAAAGAAGAAGCTGTTTGTTGACCTTCGAATCGGGACACACATAGTAAAGTCTACCAAAGCTGCCTTGTTGATGTGATCGTCTCACCACTACATATCCACCTCCACATGAGCACTCCATTTGGATAAGAATTGGATGTGGTGGTGGTGATGTATATAAATATTTTGTAAAGATAAGTGCTCTCAGCCTTTTTAGCGGGAATTTTAGGCGGTAAACATTTGGGGACTACATTTGAGTGTTTTTAGGGACTACATGTTGTCCCCTAAAGTATTTAGACATGTTAATGTTTTGTGGTGCCATTTTTAGGGACAACTAGAGTAGTCCCAAAAGCTTTGTCGAACTAGAATTTTTTAGGGGTTGTCCCGTAAAAGTTGTTTATCGGGACAACCACGTCGTCCCTTGAAGTTTTGTCATCCAACACATTTATCGGGACAAACATGTAGTCCCGTAAGGTTTAAGCGCCAATTTTTCCCTCAAATTTATTTTCGTCATGTTTTTTTTAGGGACTACTGGTATTCCCGATAAATAGTAGTCAAACTCAAACAAAACATGAGACTCCTGTTTTGTCACGTAGTGACCTTTTCGGGACCACTGTAGCAGTCCCTAAAGCTTTGACGAATTAAAATTGTTTAGGTGTTGTCCCGTAAGAGTTGTTTATCGGGACTAACATGTAGTCCCCTGAAGTGTTTCCCCCCAACACATTTATCGGGACAAGATGTAGTCTCGTAAGGTTTGAGCGCCAATTTTTCACTTCAATTTATTTTCGTCATGTTTTTTTAGGGACTACTGGTAGTCCCGATAAATAGTAGTCAAACGTAAACAAAACATGAGACTCTTGTTTTGTCACGTAGTGAAGTTTCCGGGACTACATGTGGTCGCGATAAATGATAGTGTTGTCCCTATATGTTATGGTCAAACTTTGGGGGTGGGAAAGTTCATTTTTTGTCGTCTAGTGGACTTAATGGGACAGATTTTTGTAGTTCCGAAAATTTTGTCCCGAAAGCCTTGATTTGGTGTAGTATGTCTTACAACTTCTTGTTCTCTCTCATTATCTTCTTTCTTTTCAATCATGCAATTCTTGATCCGAGAAAAATAAATATCTTTTCCATCTTCTCTTTTATATTTTATTTTCTTACCTCTTTTGTTTTCTCACCATTTCAATAAAACACTCATCGACAACAGCAACAAAAACAAAAGCATGCACTACAAGAAAAAAGGCTTTTAGAGACAAAACACGTTTGGTCACTAACAGTTGAAAAATTTCGTCACTAAGGAGTTTAGTGACCAAAATAAAAGTCGTCACTTTTGGTCACTAAAGGTCCGTGGCTAATTTTATTAGTGACCAAAAACATAACTTGTCTCTAATTAGTGACGAAAACAAAGTGGTCACTATATATGTGACGACAAAAAAGTGGTCACCAATTTGGTCTCTAAACAAGTGAAAGTGGTCACTATTAAGCTTAGTTAACGGAGTTAACGGCTCCGTTAACTCTGATTAGTGACCAAATATAATGGTGTCTAATGTTAGAGACAAAAAGAAGGTGGTCACTAACTATTTCAATACAACAAAAAAAATATTGATTTTTATACATTTAATTAATATTTGGTTATTTGCCGCAATTAAATATATAAATATTAAATTCATTTACATACGATAAATTTTATGAGCAATACTTATAATGGTACAATCAGCAAATTTCTCGCGGATGATTCTCTGAATGACAGCATCTGTTTGAATCAACAGAAGCCGTTGCTTCATCCATGAACAAAAGCCTACTGTGCTTCAACATAACTCGTCCCAAACAAAGAAGTTGTCTTTGTCCCACGCTCCAATTATCGCCATTATCAACAACTATGAACAAAAATCAATATGGTTAAACACAAAACAAAAGCTCTCCTGTTACGTAAAAAAGAGAGTCCTCGAATAAGCTTCTAGTACCTGCAGAATTTTACGAGGTTTTGCAGATACAACATCGTTAAGCTGGCATCGCTCTAAACTCTGCAAAACAAGTTGTTGCATCAGATGAATCAGTAAGGTCATGTATCAGTAAGTTGTTGCATCCATTTCTCAGTTTAAAGGATTTTGCTGAAAACCAAGTACGACTGGGTTTAAAAATAAGCTTAAAATACATTTATATAATAAAATGCAAGGAAATTAGTAAATATGTCATGGATCGCTGCAAGGATCGAACCCCATCTATTCAGAACTCTAGTGTTAGAACTATTCCAAATGCAATATGCATCGGTTTTTTACTTTGCAAGTTTCACTAACATATAAGGGCTACCCTGGTTTGCCAAGGGACCCAACGAGTCTGGTCATGCGCCAATAAAAGGGGTCGGTCTGAAACAGGTTGTTTTCTTATATGTCGAAACAGGTCTGGTCAGAAAACCCTCATACTAGTATCGAGAACCAGTAGAACAGTAGTAAAAGAGACAAGTACAAGAAGTTTGTTTCTATTTCTAACATTAATTGAGTTACCTTGGTAGAAAATCCCCTGATGTAACCAACGAGTGCTACTTCCATTGGCTGATCACAGATTTTGACATTGCTTCCGTTGATAAAACAAGCTTGTTGAGATGAGACAATACAAGTTATCAAACATATTTATTTCCATTTTCATTTATATCTTTTTTATGCAATACCGGATATGATATATACAAACGTCAATCATTAGTATAGTAACAAATGTAACATTTACGCTTGAATTTAAGATATAAGAAAATCAATGACTTTTTAAATGCATTTGCTCAGATTAAAGTTCAACATTTGAACATAAGCTAATTTATATTTGTCGTTAATTAAAAGGATAGGATAGTAATCTAACAAATACAGTATCTTATTTTTGGCACGAAAGTACCATATTGGGAGTCTTGCAAATGTTTAAATTCTCACCATGTTTCTATCAAAAGAGCCACAACTAGTGTCCCATCTGATGCTGACAACAATCTTAATTCTCTCTTGTAAGTCGATGTCAACCCAACCGAAATACACACCCCAGACTTGACCAGGAAGATCAGAAGCTCCATTATCTGAACAATCAACAAGACATTTCGCAGCTTAAGTGTGAATAATCAACAAGACACTAAGGGAAGTTTAAAGAAAGGAATGCTTTTCTAACAATCAATGTGATTAAAAACGCGAATATAAGAAAGTGGGGTAAACTTAATTTAAACCTGAAATTTCTTGCAGAGATCCATTTTTGTATGATCCCGTGAAATGAATAGGTTCAATTGGCAATGATTTCATCACCCCTGCAATCACAAAAAGTTATTTGGAACATAATAGTATATTTTCAATGATATCGACGCATTGCTTATTGATCTAGAGTATTTTGTGTTGACCCAACCCAAACAAAAAATACATAATATACTCTATTTTTAGCCGCCCACAAATTAAACCATACATCTGTACTTTTGAGACAAGCTTAAATATCCATTTGATATCTACTCCGATTAGAAAACTAAATAATTTTAAGAAAACCACAATATCTTATTGTAATTTGCATAATGCTTTATTAATCAACAACTGAAACAAATTAACAATTACCTTTATTGTCCGATCTGCAGAACCACTTGCTACTTGGATCAAATCACCCATCCCAAATGACCACTAATGACCTGCAGATATACAAGCTCAGATAAAGGACAACAAATTGAAACGAAAAAAATATATTTCATTATAGAGTATAAATTAGTACGTCCACCATCCACGAGAGTAGAGCGGAAAAAATTAATCACAAAGACAAAATATGTAAGTGCTCTTTCACATGGAGATTAGCAGATGTAGAGAGTCTGCAAATGATATTAATTTACCCTAAAAACACCAACCTATCATAGAGTGTGAAAATATTTGTTGCAAATGCGCGGGTTCTGTAATAACAACAAATATTCATGTGTACATGGATATGGTTTATAGACTTATATTCTACTGTGCATATAACACAAATTCAAATAGACTCGATTATGAATGTGAAAGTATCTTATTAAGTCATAATAATAAAAGATCAAGATTCTCACTCTGTAGTTCTTCCATGGAGCATGCCATACAGAGGTGGCCACCTGCTAGTGATTTTCTCCATGAGGGCTGCAGATGATAGATTCCTACACGAACTATTAAGACCGGAAATTCAAACATCGGTAAACGGCTCGAACTGGAATAATGGCAGTTGTTTTGTCACCTCTGTGAAACAAAATTCACATATTCAATACAGCTTAGCAACTAAAAATATATAATAGATGAGTGTAGCAACAATTTCGGGAAGCAGAGGCAATTGTATTAGATGATGAATACAAAAATACGAACAAATATGATAAACAACACATAAAGCAAAAAGGAAATTTATAAACCTTCTCTCACAACTGATTCGTCGGATTCAAGGGAAAGACAACAAATAGCTTCTTCAAAAGTATCTGTAACATATTTCATAATAAACATTTTCTAATCGGTAGTGACAGCATCATGAAACTTTCAATTGAAATTTGTCGACTTATATGTTTCAAATAAAAAAGGTGATTATTTCTTACTGTTCTTACCATATATCTAGTTCTCCGTTAATTGTGATTTTAAAGGACAAAATACATTGACATGTGAATATTAGCTCATAAATCTCAAACAAATTACAACAATGTTGACCTAATCAGCTTCCGAATCATAATAAACTCCATTATTCGATTAAAGTTAATATATTTCATAATAAACCTTTTCGATACTCCTTTTCCCGGGCCATACATCTAAATAATAATAACATGAGATACAAATCACTTCCACAGTATCAGTTTACAACACATTAGTCAATTATTCAATCTTAAACTACAGAATATTCAATATCTTAAACAAACAACATGATAAGCACTCATTACAGTCAATAAATTGTAATCGAAAAAACATGATTAGCACACATTACAATCTGTAGCTTCTCAGAACTATGAAATCATTGTTCGTCATTCAAACTTAGGTTTAATTACAAGTAAAACTTTCAATCGCGGTTTCATAGAGAAATTGCAGTAATTAACAGTTAGGAATACCTGATAAAATTAGAGGAATCGACGTCGGAGAACTGGTACGTAAGGCGAATTGGAATCTCCGGCGAATTGAGAATATTTATCTCCGGCGATGCAGCTTCGTATGAACAGTTAGGGTTTGCTTTCAGTATTCGTATTCTGGAGTCTGGATTTAACAAAGTCTGGATATATTCTTACCTCACTAGTTAATATAGGTCCCTTGACAATAAGTATTAATACAATTAGATATTGTCAATATAGGTCCCTTAACTATTTATATCAATACACTTTCTAATCTTTCAAATGAAAATAAAATCGGGTCAATTTTTGGATTTTATGGTCTATTGACCATGAACGTTGAAATGTTTTACAAACTAATAAAACTGATCTATACACATTAAATAATATTAGTTTTAACAACTTTATTTTTTTAGAAAACTATAGTACACATTAAATTCACAATACATGAATAATCTTTTTGTTAATGTATTATATTTTATAAAAAAATTATCTAATATGAAAAATTTTTAATGACCACTATTATTTTGGTGTCTAACATTTCAAACAGTGACCACTATTATTTGGTGTCTAACAATTTAAATAGTGACCACCATTATTTGGTATCTAATCTTCAAAAAGTGACAACTATTATTTGGTGTCTAAATTTCAAGTTAACAAACTCCTTAAACACTTCTTAGTGACAAGTTTTTTGGTCACTTTCTAACCAAATTAATGACCACAACTTTGTCGTCACGAATATCTATCATTAGTGACTATGTAGTGACGACTATTTAGTATTGGTCACTAAATGAACAACGTTGGCCAAAATTTCAATGACGACTTTTCTTTTGGTGACAAAATGATGCTATTAGTGTCGAAATTTTTGGTTGTCACTAAAAAAGTCGTCACTAAAGGTGTTTTTTCTTGTAGTGATGCTGCCACCAAGATCAAGACAAGTTACGATGAAAAGTTGTGCTTTCATGAAGACTTTTAAATTATTTTTGTATACGCTTCAGTTTGAGCGTCCTCTTAACTCCCGCTCCAACTGCGGACGAATATTAGATGTTAGGGCCTAGTCCAATTATGTGAACGGGCTAGAGTCCGTTAGGGTTTATGTATACTCTCAATTTATATGCTTCTATTGTATTGTTAATGAGATATGGAAAATAAATTAGTTTAATATGTTTCAGAAACCATGGCATCGTCTTGGAGTCTCTCCTATTAACACTTAAGAGGTGTTTTCCAAGTTTCAGCTTCACTTCTGGTGCACAACTTGGTGATGAATTACGGTTTCTAGATGTTGACAATTCTGGTACCCGATATTTTAACATTCTTCAAGGACAACCATTGAAGTAAAGGAACACTTTTGTGTTAGACATAGGAGTCCAAAACAAATGTAAGTCCAAGTCCGTATGTGGACTTGGGCCCGTTAGGTTAATATTTTCCTATAAATAGATGTCCTATGTAATCGTTATTAGTTGATGAAATATAAAACTTCTTCCACAAAACCCGATTACTAATTATACATGGTATCAGAGCAGGTTACTGTCAAAGTACCTGTTCGAACTAGTCAATTCGACCAGAAAAACAACCTATTCGACTAGCATATTCGAATAGGAAACTAGCCTCCACGGATTGAGTTACACGACCAGAAAACAAGCATACACGAATTGAGATACACAACCAGCAAATACAAACACACGAACGGGCAATTCGAACAAGTTTTTTACTTACGCGAATTGAAGACTTCGAACAGTTTTTCATCCTACACGACCTCAAGTTTTTTGACTACACAAACTACCGTTCGAATAGAAAAGAAATTAACACGAATTTGTTTAATTTCGACTAGGATTACTATTCGATTAGGATTACCTTTCGATTAGGAATCCTTGGTACACGGACTCAAGACTTCGACTAGCATGCCATTCGACCAGCTCCTTCGGATAGCAACCGGTGAACACGGATTGTAAACCTTCGGAGCGCCATTGAATTCATCGAAGTCTCTCTCTTCGTCCGATATGGTGAACAACGGCGATTTCTCGATTAACCATCAATATCCAATAAACCTAGTATCAGGCCCAATAAATCATCAAGCCCAATAGACAAGTTTTAGGCCCAAAATCATAAATTAAAGGAACCAGGCCCAAGCCACAATTTAAACACTTTAAAAAACTTTAAACCACTATGGATGAAAACGAAAATAATAACCTTGCAATGCAACTAATGAACCTGCTTCGTAACGGAGCTCAAAACCAGTTTCAAAACCCAAAACCAAATCCTTCCGAGAAAAATCGGTCAGACAAATCGCTATTTCGAACTCAATCAAAGGTGGATAAGAGCAAGCTCAAGTGTGAAGAGTGTGGTATGTCGAAACACACCAAAGAACAATGCTTGAAGATCGTTGGATATCCAGAATGGTGGAATGATAACCACAAAACCTCCAAGACTGCAAAAGCTGCCGCCGCCATATGCAGCAGAGAGATTAACGGCGGAGAAAAGAAGTTAATATTAAACGCACATGATTTCAAAGAGGAGAACGTTTCTGTCCGATCTGGAGAAGTTAATGTTGCCACCAAAAACGCCAAGTGTAATTCATGGATTTTTGATTGTGGTGCCACTGATACAATGACGTTTGATATAACCGATCTAACGTCAAACTCGAAAGTTGACAAAACACGAATTCACACAGCGAATGGGGAAACTCTCCCAGTTAAAGGAGGGGGAACCATTGAAATATCGAAAGAATTACGACTCTCGAGATGGCTTTATGTGCCATCATTATCACACAAGCTATTATCTGTTAGTCATGTTACGAAAGAATTAAATTGTGTGGTATTAATGCACCCCACTTTTTGCATTTTGCAGGATATCAGGACGGGAAGGATCATTGGGCGTGGTACTGAGAGACAAGGATTATATTACGTAGATGAAGTTACTCAACAAGGCTCAGTTATGCTGACTCATGGTTCAAACGATAGGAAAGAATGGTTATGGCACCGACGATTGGGACATCCGTCCACTGGTTATTTACGTCAGTTATTTCCGCATTTATTTCCTAAAAATAAAGTTTTTCACTGTGACACTTGTATTTTGGCAAAAAGTCATAGACATACGTTTAAACCAAATGATACTAGAGTTGATTCACCTTTTTTGTTAATTCATTTTGATGTTTGGGGTCCCGCTAAAATTGAAGGAGGACAAAATTTCCGCTATTTTCTGACATTTATAGATGATTGTACTCGAATGACTTGGACTTATCTTTTAAAAAATAAGTCTGAAGTTTTTACGAAGTTCACATTCTTTTGTAACATGGTTAAAACCCAATTCAAAAGTGAAATCCAAATTCTCAGGTCAGATAATGGGGGGGAATTTTGTAACACCTCCATGACACGGGGAATTATCCATCAAACTTCGTGTGCTCACACGCCTGAACAAAATGGGGTTTCAGAACGAAAAAATCGTTTTTTATTGGAAATCATACGGGCTATTATGATTGAATCCCAAGTCCCAAAGTCTTTTTGGCCAGAAGCCCTTGTCACTGCAACGTATCTTGTTAATCGACTTCCAACCCGAGCCCTAGCACTCAAAACTCCTCTCCAAACATTTTCACATTTCCATAAATTGCCATCAACTCTAACCCTCGAACCTCGAGTGTTTGGATGTTTTGTTTTTGTTCATATACCAAAAATAGAGCGTTCAAAACTTGATCCATGTGCAGAGAAATGTGTGTTTTTGGGGTATGGTGTCAATCAACACGGGTATCGGTGCTACAACCCCAGTAGACGTCACATGTTCACCACAATGAAGTGTGACTTTCTCGAAACGGAGTTCTTTTATCATACCCATCTTCATGGTCAGGGGGAAAATGACAATGACGCATTAAGATGGATAAGTTGGGCACCACCTGTGCCTGACTCTCTTACTGATACTCCTACTCCAACTGTTAATCCTGAAGATTCTGAGGACAACGATAATCCTGAAGATTCTGAAGACAGTACCAATGCCACCAATAATGATCCTCCTCAATTGATATCCGAGGTAAGTGGTTCTGAATCTCCAGATATTCCAGATAATTCTGATATGTGTGATAATGAACAACAGGTTGAGATGGAAAATCCAAGTGTGAACGAACCCACTCGGTATGAGCTTCCTCATAGATCAACTAGGGGGATTCCACCCAACAGATACTCACCTGAAAGAAGTTCAAGAGGGTCGAGATATCCAGTTGCAAATATCGCAAGAAGGAATTTAGTTCCGGAAGCCAGATCCTTCGCAAACGGGAATCTGTTCTGAAAAAATACCAACAAGTGTTGAAGAAGCACTTAAGTATAAAGAATGGAAAGAATCAATTGGAACTGAACTTGAAGCCCTGAAAAGAAGTGAAACATGGGAAGAATGTGAATTGCCTCCAGGAAAGAAACCCGTTAAATGTCGGTGGGTGTTCACTATCAAGTATAAACCCGATGGATCAATCGAGAGGTATAAAGCTCAATTAGTCGCAAAGGGGTATACTCAGACTTATGGGATTGACTACTGTGAGACTTTCTCACCAGTAGCCAAGATTGATACTATTAGAGTTCTATTCTCTGTTGCAGCAAACAAGGATTGGCCATTGCACCAATTCGATGTCAAGAATGCCTTCCTACATGGAGAATTGAACGAAGAAATCTACATGGAAGCCCCACCTGGAATTCATGATAGTTCCGAGGCCAGAAAAGTTTGCCGGCTAAAGAAATCTCTGTACGGTTTAAAGCAGTCTCAACGAGCGTGGTTTGGTCGGTTTACCATAGTTATGAAGAAATATGGTTATAACCAAAGCAATTCCGATCACACTCTATTCTTGAAACGGAGAGGTAAACTCATAACCTGTTTAATAATCTACGTTGATGACATGATTATTACAGGGGATGATTCGGAGGAAATGACAAAATTAAAAGCCAACCTTTTCAAAGAATTTGAAATGAAAGATCTGGGAAGACTCAAGTATGTAGAACTTAGAATAGTTGTTACGGTTTCTTATTATGATGTAATACACATTTACCCCCTTGCCTATAAATAGGTGAGGGGGGGAAGCAATAAGAGAACTTTTGGCATTATTCTTATTTCTTACAATTGGTATCAGAGCGGGATACTCTCAAAAGTACCTGTTCATTAGACTGGAAATAGACCATTAGACTACATTTTCAACATACACGAATACATTTTGTATCCTTGTAAGAAGGATTTCTAGTCTAATAGTCTATTCGTGTACCATTAGACTACATTTTCAACATACAAGAATACAGTTTGTATCCTTGTAAGAAGGATTTCTAGTCTAATAGTCAATTCGTGTACCATTAGACTACGTTTTCAACATACAAGAATACAATTTGTATCCTTGTAAGAAGGATTTCTAGTCTAATCATCCATCTGCGAACATTGCAATTCGACTGGGATAAGTTATATAACTATCTCGAAAACGTGAGAAATTTGACTAAGTCTTCACACGAATTGCAATTCAACATACACGAACTAATACACACGACTTGAAAGTGTGCATACACGAACTCATTCATAAGAACCATATTTGAGCATACACGAATTCATTCCAGTCACAGACGAACAGAAACTTAGAACTTTTACAAAGAGTATAAAACGATCAACAAGAATTAAGAAAATGACGTCAAGAGATCAAATGTCCATTGGATCAGAAACGAGACCTCCAGTCCTCTTCCGTGGTGACTATGAACAATGGAGAGCACGGTTTTTGGACTTCATTGAACGACAAGACTTGGGTCCACAAATGTTAGAAATTATTATGAATGGTCCAGTGAAAATAATGGTAAAGATTGCCAACGAAGATGGAACTGAGAGTGAGACGACAACTGAGAAGCTATTCACTCAAATGACGAACGAGGAAAAGGATTATCACAAAGCAAATCGGCTAGCAAGATCACACATCATGAATGCAATTCCAAATGACATCTTCATGAACATTGACAGTCACAGAACCGCCAAAGAAATGTTTGATGAGTTAACCAAGCAACTTCAGGGAAGCAAAGCTGGTCAAAGTATAAAGATGATTGGGGCCATGTATAAGTTTGAAGAGTTTCGAGCACAAGATGGAGAGATGCTTGAGCAAACCTACAATCTCTTTTGTGGGCTACTCAATAAGCTGAGGAAAAATGGATTCGTAAAGACTCATCTCGAAGCCAATGTGAAGTTCATGAATACACTGAAGCCAGTTTGGAAACGTTTCACCTCAAACTTAAAGCAGAACATTAACATTCAGACAACTCCAGTACATGATGTGTTTGAATGTCTGATGCAAAATGAGGAGGAAGTAATGGAACTAGTCGAAGAGACAAAGTCTAAGGCTAAGAAGGAAAGCGATCCTTTAGCTCTCGTTTTGAACAAGATCGATGAAATACAAAAGAAATCATCCAGGAGTGAGAAATCATCCCAATCGAAAGCACTTCTACACAATATTCAGCCATCCTCCTCCAAATACTCTGTGTCATTCCCAGATGACGAAATGGAAGGAAATCTGACTGCAAACTCTGATGAAGATTCTGAGGAAGAAATTTCCCAAATGATTGCTCTACTATCCAACATGGTTCAGAAGAAGAAATTTGGAAGGTCAAATGGTCAACGATTTCAATCGTCTCAAAGAACTCAAAACAACAACTATCGTGGTCGATCTTCATATAACCCCTCACAAGCTCCTCACAATCAAGGTCAACAGTCAATTCCTCAACTCACTCAAGACGAGCCTAACAAGGAAATAGCAAAGGATAAGAGCACTGTGATATGTTTCAAATGCATGGAGCCAGGTCACTTTGCTAGAGACTGTAAGATGAAGGTGGTGAAAAATTCTGAATACTACCGTAAGAAGATGTTGTATGAGAAGAGAAAGGAATCCGGAGGAGAGAAGGGGCAAGCTTTTATGACTGAAGATGCACACTGGATGAGCGATTCTGACAATGAAGAACAAGCAAGTGCACACTTTGCCCACATGTCACTGATGGCAGACACTGACTTCCAGGAATCCGATGAAGATGAATACATCTATGATCAGGTTAAAATGGAAACTTGCATTTTTCAAATGAAACTTATTGAAACAAAACTTCGTACCAAACGTAAAATCATTAAAGATCTTGAAATCCAAAATTTGAAACTTATTGAGAAAAATAACAAATATGTTTCGGAATTTTCAAGTATGAAAAGCAATATTAAACAACTATCGGACGAAGTTTTGGCTCAAAAGATGAATGAGAAAATTGCAAACGAAAGTGTGTGTGAAGCAACTATCAAATGTCAACAACTGATAAATGATAGTAGCTTCCACCAGCGTGAAGTTGAACGTATTTCCAAAGAAAACTTGGAACTATGCTCAAAATTGAAAAACTTGGAAATTGAGTTTGTCAAACGAGGCCAAACGGACCAAACTATTCATTTAAACAAGACCGAAACCATAAAACTTTTACACAACAAGGGCGGTCTTGGTTTTGATGAAGAAACCTTCGTTGAAAACCCGAAATTTCTCAAACGAGCCATATCAAAATGTTGCTCTCTCTATGATTTTGTTTTCATCAAATTAGGAGCAAATATTGATAGGTTAGTTTTTGTCAATGCATCAAATGAGGAAATTTTAGAAAAAAAATCATGTGAGGACGTAAAGCGAAAAAGGGGAACTAAATGTCATACGGGTTTTGAGTATTATGGAACAAATAAAAAATATTTTGAACAGGATTCTCCAAATACATACAAACCAAACAAAACTGCTAGAACCCCCCGACAACTCAATTTCTACTTTTTCCAATGAAAAGAATGTAAGTTTGCAACCTTCAAAAGTGTTATACTATACACCTACGTTGATTCTAGAACAACATCTAGAAGAATTGCAAACTCATATTTTTGACATCACCATTTCCAATGAATTGAACAACACATGTCTTCTGGAACAATTGAACGATCATAAACTGGAAATTCAATCTTTAAAAGCACAAGCACTTGAAGTTGAACTTGAACCTTTAACGCAAAAATGTTTTCGAAAACAAACAAACGAGCTCATCTTTCCAAACAAACCAAAAGAATTTCGCTTTTTCGAACCACAAGAAGGGTTAGGTCATGATAATCCAAAATATCTAAAGACAGCCATGTATCATGCTCCCGGTCTTTATGACACACAATCTTTGAGCACATCACATGGTACAATGTCTTTCATTAGATCATCAAATTAAATTGAAGATCATGAGGATTCGAAACGACCAATTTTCAATAAAACGCAATTATCTTTTGACTACACATCGCTAAATGAAAGTTACAAAACTAGGAAAATTTCTCTTTCTAACGATAACTTTCCAAGTTACACTGAAAAGGTCCTTCATTCCAATGATGTTATGAAACAAGTAGTTTTTCCAAAAGTCTACGTTCCAACACTCATTTTAGAAAAACAATTTTCGGACCTTGAACAAGCGTTGGAATGTCGAACCACTCACTTTGAAAATGAAAAACGTCAACTGTTAGAGAAAATTGCGTCATCTGAAAACACGTCCATGGATAGGATGAAATATGAGAAATTATGGGAAAAGTTTTGTATTCTACAAGAACATATCAAATCAATCTCAAATGAGTCCAGTTCCACAAATGCTCACGTTACAAAGACTCAATTTGATCAAAAGGTCATGTTTTATCAAAAGGCTTTACATGAAAAAGATCAAACTCTTGAACAGTTGCAAAAACGGATTGACTTCCTAAGTGTGTGTAAACCGACTCATCCTCCTATTAAAAATTCTAAACCACCACCTCCACAGATTCAGTCCACAACAAAATCAATGGAACCTGGCTCGGTTCAAAGTTCACTAAAACGGATAAATTCGGTAAATACACACTTAAAGAATAAATCTCCCAAACATGTCACATTTCAAGCAGTTAAACCTAAACAGGATGTTACCAAACTGGCAACAAAACCCCATTTTACTGCTAAAGACATGGATGCATGGTTTGATTCAGATGAAACTTTTGATGCCTCTTTTGATCATTTCTTTGCAAAACCAAAACAAGCAATCCCTACAATTGCCAAACCATCTACGGTAATCACATCGTCATATGTAGACTCAAAAGTTGCACCACAAGCTAAGGTAGCTCCACCATCAAAAGTGCCTACCAAAGCTGCAACTAAGGGCCCTACACCGACATCAGTGATTACCCGAGGTATACAACAATCTAGGGTTACCAATCCATCAAAACAACTTACGAATCATGTTCACAGTGTTTCAGCGTCAAGGAAAGGGAAATTAACGGGAGTTTGGGTGCCAAAGAGTGAGCAAAGAGGAGTCAAGACCAGAGCAAAGAAGACGAATCAAGAGTCAAAATTATTTGTCATTAATAAAGTCTGTAATAAACAGAGATTAGAAAACAATTTTTCTTTTGTTAATTCGAAATTTGTAAGACAATGTTTGGGAACAATGTTTGATTTTGGCTTTCATTTTGATGAAACTGTTGATGATTCTTATCGTCCTGTGCTTGCTAACAAAAAGGGACCCATTTTTAAGTGGGTACCTAAATCTGTGTAATTTGTTTGGTCTTGTGCAGGCACATCATGTGTGGTATTTGGATTCAGGCTGTTCCAAACACATGACCGGGCGACAGGCGTTATTGTCTAATTTTGTGCAGAAATATATGGGCACAGTTCGTTTTGGGAATGATCATTTTGGTACCATCGAAGGAACTGGTGATTTGAAGTACGACGACATCACAATCAAGGATGTTGCATATGTTCGGGATTTACATCACAATTTATTTAGCATTGGACAATTTTGTGATAAAGATCTTGAAGTCAACTTTCGAAAAACAACCTGCGCAGTTCGTGACTATGAGGGCACGAATATGATCACCGGAACGCGAAAGACCAACCTCTACACGATTAATATGCTGCAGTTCAAACCAGATAAAACTGTGTGCCTCTTGTCTCAGGCTGAATCTCAAGACACATGGTTATGGCACCGTAGAATATCCCATCTGAATTTCAACAACATCACGCAACTTGCAGTTAAAGGTTTAGTCACCGGACTTCCAAAACTCAAGTTTGTCAAGGACCAATTGTGTGATGCATGCGAAAAAGGGAAGTTAACTAAAGCATCACACTCATCAAAGCAAGCCTGGGATACCACGCATGTCCTTCAACTAATCCACATGGATTTGTGCGGACCAATGCAAGTGGAGAGTCGGAGCAAGAAGAAGTATGTTCTTGTCATTGTCGATGATTTTTCTCGATTCACCTGGGTGTACTTTCTTTATTCAAAATCAGAAACTCCAGATATTTTAATTTCCTTCATAAAGAACAAACAACTGCATTCTGAGCACTGTGTGAAGACTATTCGGTCTGACAATGGCACTGAATTCAAAAATAGTACACTCAATGAGTTTCTAGACAAAGTGGGTATCATACATCAATATTCAGCGGCTCGAACTCCACAACAAAATGGAGTGGTTGAAAGGCGTAATCGGACACTGGTGGAGGCTGCACGTACAATGCTTTCCTATTCCAAATTACCACTTTCCTTCTGGGCTGAGGCCATTTCCACTGCTTGCTTCACACAAAATCGTTCCACAATCAATAAAAGATTTCTGACCACTCCCTATGAATTGATGAATGGTCGTCCCCCAAATCTGAAGTATCTACATGTATTTGGATGTAAATGTTTTGTATTGAATGATAAAGAACAATTGCGGAAATTTGATGATAAGGCGGATGAGGCAGTGTTTGTTGGTTACTCTTCGGAATCAAAGGCGTATCGGGTGTACAATATTCGCACACGGGTCATTGTGGAAAGTGTTAATGTATCCTTTGATGAATTTGGCACAATGAAATCCGACTTTTTCACATCCGAACCTCCAGTGGATCCCTCTCCACCACTATCGGATCATTTCTTCGACACTCTGTATTACTTCGATGATGATGTCGTGCGACGCACTCGAAATACAACACAGGAAACCCCCATTGTATCTGATCAACAAGATGTGTCTAGTACACAACAGGAACAAGCCACTGAGGATTCCTTGAACACTACAATTCCCGACTCATCTCAAGTTAACTCTACAGAAACCTCTCCTGATCAGGCGGACGACACAGAAGAACCTACTACTCCACAATCTTCTTCTATGAGTACTCCTCCATCTTCGTCTTCGAGCACTCCGATCTCTACGCCACCTGCCAATACTCAAATCATTCTCCCCCCCTCCTCCCCTAGCTGAGCGGGTCAAGATGTGGACGAAATCTCATCCTCCAAACCAAATAATTGGAAGTGTGAATGCTCGTGTCAGAACTCGAAAGGACACAGCTAATGAGTGTCTCTTCTTAATATTCTTAAGCTCCTTTGAACCCAAAAATACCAAGGAGGCTTTTACAGATCCAAACTGGATAAACTCCATGCAAGAGGAGTTGAATCAGTTCAAGCGCTTAGATGTGTGGGAAAAGGTACCACGACCAACGAATCGGTCAATTGTCGGGGTACGATGGCTTCACAAAAACAAGAAGGATGAAAATGGGGTTGTGATCCGAAACAAATCACGCCTTGTGGCTAAAGGGTATTCTCAGCAGGAAGGAATCGACTACGATGAAACGTTTGCTCCAGTGGCTAGGATTGAGGCCATCCGCATGTTTCTTGCATATGCAGCAACAAAGAATTTCACTGTGTATCAAATGGATGTCAAAACAGCATTTCTTAATGGCGACATCAAGGAGGAAGTATATGTTGAACAACCAGAAGGTTTTGTTGATCCGCATCGTCCGAATGATGTTTACAAACTCAAAAAGGCACTGTACGGCTTGAAACAGGCACCTCGTGCATGGTATGACAAACTTTCGTCTTTTCTTTTAGATGCAGGTTTCACGAGAGCGTCAATTGACACAACTCTCTTTAGTCGTAAAAAGGGTCCTGATGCAATCTTTGTGCAAATTTATGTCGATGACATCATTTTTGGGTCAACCAGTCAACACCTATGCAAACAATTTTGTGCCCTTATGTCTAAACGTTTTGAAATGAGTATGATGGGTGAAATGTCTTTCTTTTTGGGGTTACAAGTGAAACAGTTACCAGATGGCATTTTTATAAATCAATCCAAATATATTTTTGAAATGCTTAAAAAGTACAAAATGGCCGATTGTTCCCCAATGGCCACACCAATGGTCCCTCGGGTAAACCTACATGATGACCCTACGAGATTATCTACTGATGTTACCACATACAGAAGAATGATTGGCTCATTAATGTACTTGACATCGAGTCGTCCTGATATTATGTTTGCAACCTGTATGTGTGCTCGATATCAATCAAACCCAAAAGTATCTCACTTGCTGGCTGTAAAACGTATTTTTCGATACTTAAAAGGTACTCCATATTTGGGTTTGTGGTATCCAAAGAACACTGGTTTTGATTTTATTGCTTATTCTGATGCGGATCATGGAGGTTGTAATTTAGACAGGAAAAGCACGTCGGGAGGTGCTCATTTTTTGGGAAACAAACTAATCAGTTGGACTTCAAAGAAGCAGAATTATGTCTCAATTTCAACGGCTGAGGCGGAATATGTAGCAGCTGCAGTATGTCTTTCTCAAGTTCTTTGGATCCGCACTCAACTTCGGGACTATGGCTATGAAGTACAAGCAATCCCAATCTACTGTGATTCAACCAGTGCAATCTCCATCTCTGCTAATCCGGTTCAACACTCTCGAACTAAACATATCGATATTCGATATCACTTTTTGAAAGATAACATTGAAAAAGGACTTATTGAGTTACACTTTGTCGAAACTGATTTTCAAATTGCTGATATTTTTACCAAGGCTTTGGAGGAAAAACGATTTAAATTTCTTATCTCCAAGCTCGGCATGTTAAACTTAAAAGATTAACTCGGATTTCCTCTGTTGTACTTTAATTGTATATCTGCTATTTACGTGTGTGCTTCTGTATACTTATGTGTTTATTACGTTTCGAGGGGGAATCATAGTTTGAGGGGGAATTCTTCGTTAAGGGGGAATTCCGTGTTAAGGGGGAATCACAATTTGAGGGGGAATATTTGTTTATGAGTAATTGCTTTTCAGACTTGAGGGTAGAAAATGAAAATTTGAATATGGGTATCCATGGATAACCCGTTGGGCTTCTGGATCATATATAAGGTCAAAATTGAATTACTTTTCTTCATAATTACATCAATTTTTACTGTTTTTCTCTCTGGGCAAAAACGTTTTTCTGAGAACATAAAACGACTTTCTGGATCCAACGCTAGCAGTTAACGAAGAACAAGATTAGATGGCGCGCACCAAGAAAACAGCTCGACCTATCTCCAACGCCCCATCATTTCATCAAATGGAGGGTCACACTGCTCTGATTGCACGACACATGTTCTCTTCGGCCTTCCCTTCTCAGGAAACGGTTCACCCGACTCGTTTATGGCTAGATATGAAACCCAACAACACCACCATTGATCTTGAGACACATGAATGCCCGCATCCCATAACCCTCTCAATCATCAAATATCACCCTTGGAAAAAACTCTTTGCCAGTCATCCACAGGTTCCACGGGTATACTTGCAGCATTTATGGTATCACATGCGTTATCAGGCGGCCGATAACTCTGCCTCTGAGGACCCGATTGAGGAAATGATAGTTTGTGAGCTTCACGACTACAGAGTCGAATTAACAGTTGAGCAACTCAGTGAACTTCTAGATCTACCAACTTATGATGAATTCGAGGCACTCCCGAAACATGATGCAGACCTTTTCCCATGGATTTATAAGTTGGGCTATCAAGGGGATTTACGCACTATCAAAATGGATTGGGATCTACTACCGCAGCCATGGCAATTCTTGTTACAACTAATGGTACACACCACCACGCCCAAAACACGTGGCAAAGACTATGCGAATCGCGTAACCGTCATCATATGGATCACTTGATATTGCTCGCCTCATCTTCGATGATCTTCTGGATTTACTAGACCATAAAAACCAGTACTTTGCGCAGGAAGAAAGGAAGGATGCGATTGCACATTCTCTACCTACAAAACCCCTCAAAGGCAAAAAGAAGGAAATTTCAAAGTCGTATATTCCTTACCAACGCTTCCTACAGATGATTGTTAGCGTAATCCTACAGCAAGCCCCGGGTGACCTGAACAAACGAATTGGTGATTACACATATGTTGCATACTTCACTCCTGTCTTTCGAACACGACATAATCAGATGGCCGCAGCAGGTATGCCTATTCCCGAGCACCTACTTTCGCGCATACCAAAGGATGATGTTCATTTGATAGCCTATAGGAATCCAACCACTCGTACGGAACGATCAGAGCCGATTGTTCCTTCCCCGCGAGAACTAGCGCCTTCCAGTAGTGAGAGTCTAGATTTAGGTAGGAGTGAGGAGGATACTGATCATCAGGATTCTGAATCTAGTTGCAGTAGGGGGGTGATGGTAATCATGTGGTTGTACAGGCACCAGTACACACTCGCCCAGTCCTTGTACTAGCGAGTCCTTCGGGCGCATACGAGGGCGGAGTTGAAAAAATGGTGAGTCAGGGTGAGCGAAAAAATTATGGGGATCAAAAGGAAAAATTTAAAACCCCATCCGAGTCTAGGACTAGACACCGGGGCACCACATCAGCTACGCTCATTCGTATGTCGACAGAGCGTATTGAACAAGACATCGACTCCCCATCGATGCACCCGGCGTACACCACTCATCTCCACTCGTCATCCCCACTGGATGATGTTTCACAAAGCATGGGAGAAAGCCCACATCTGCTAACGCTTCCTCCTTCGGAGCCAGATGTTATTGAAACAGGGAGTCAACATTCCCGACTCCCGCCTTCGGTCGTACACGAGTCTGGTCCCTCACGAGTTCACTTTGCACATGTCGCTCCCAGATCTAGTCGTCTTTGTGACACTAGCGGAACGGTTGTAGGACGTTCGCAAGCCGAACGCTTCCGAAGATCGACCGGAAATCCTGCCTCCGTTAACATTATGCCAACGGTCGATGCAGGTTCGTCTAGCCGTGACTTTGTGTCACAGACAGATACGGCAACGGGCAATCTCAGTGATCCCGGGTTACCCCAATGGATGCTTGACGCTGCTCTCAAACCAGCACATTATCAGGATCCGCGCGGAAAAGGAAAACAGGTGGTCCCGCCAATGGATCTTAATCCTCGGATAAATCTTCACTTGGATATGGTAGAACAACATCAGCGGCATGCACAGGCTCCAATTATTTCATCTCCTCTTCGGGTAAGCTCATCTTCTCCTCCTGTTATCTCATCACCCGCTGCCCCTGCAGTGCCAATTAAACTAAGGATGAAGCAAACTCTGGAAACCAAGGTTGTGCCAACTAAAACTCCGGAACCAGCTCCGAAACCCACCACTAAAAACCTCTCATCCGATGTTGTGCAAGAACTGTTGAACACTATCCCTAGGGATGTACTTGAAATTGCATTACTCGAGCGCATTATTTACACTGACGAACCTTCCGCTCGAGATACTATGATCTTGGATGCTCTTGCAATAGATGATGCGTTTCAACCAACGAGCATGGAAGAACTGTTTAACAATCAGCTCCGAGAACTCACAGCTCTTGCTGAAAAATACAGAGGATTGAAAGCCAATTTTCGGGTTGAGACGCAGGGTACTAAACGGCGACATTCAGATAATGATCCTGATCATCATCCGAATGAGGGGGAAAAGCAGCGCCGGTCAAAGAAAAACAAAAATGTGGAGGGTTCAGGTGATAGAGTCATAAATGTTGATAAGAGCACAGGGGAAACCAAAGAAAAGACAAGCACAAGTAAGAAAACGAAAAACCAATGAATGGAGCAGTTATACCATGAAGCAATGGTTCTCGGTCAGGATGAAAAGTTAGTTGATGCATACAACAGTGTGGTGCGTGCTCGTAAAAGAGAAATAACAGATTATAAAGACGAAGACAACTGGTATCCACCTAAGTACGATTGGGAGAATCGACTCAAACAGAGTGATGTAAGAGCGTGTTATGAAAGTATGATGCAAAGGAAGAACAGGAAACTTCAAAAGGAACATGTTGAACTCTACAGGTACGCCCTAACAAATGATTTTGGAGAACCAAAGTTTACTGACGTTGATCTTGATGAACAAAAAGCAATTCATAAAAGAATCAATCAACCTTTCATGGAGGATCAAGTTCGGGACTTCTATGTCAAAACTCCAAGAAAAATCAGGGAAACTCGACTTCATGGATACACCAAAGTTGAAAAGGAGCTCTGGTTTAAATTCAAACATTTCATTCATGAAAAACAGAAAGAACCTGAAAAGGTATACTCAGCCCACCCAATCTCAAATGTCCGAAAAATTGAATCAAAATTTCACAACGGGCTTGAGTATACCACCTTCACAGTTGCTCGAACAAATGGGAAAGTGCACGACTTCTCTGAAGCTGACTTCGCCAACCTACATCCAAATGATATAGAATATCTGTTCATATCTATGAAGCGATGGGCAACCAAAGCAAGAATCGAGAGACTCACTGAGTCTCGAGTAAAACGTTTCATGGAAATGAAGGTGAAGGAAGCTTCATACCAAGACTTCCAGATTGCTCTTGAGGGTGGTAAGGGTAAAGTAAACTTGACAGCTCCACAACAGTCATTCGAACTCAGTCATGTCAGTAAATGGACCATAGTGAACATCGGAAACAAAGGGATTGTATATACAAGTCCACACTGGAAGGGTAATGTTGTTATGTTTTTCAATGAAGTACATCACTTCTCTACAGGAACCCTCAGGCTCATCAAAGACGAGATCAATGCTATCATAAAAGATGGGGATGCTCAAATGACTGAAGACTTTAAAGCTATCAGGTGGAAAGCAGAAAGAATAGAATATGAGCTTGGAAAGGATGCGATCGAGAAGTGCCTAGAAAGCAGAAAATTCATTCAAAGGTACGAAATGTGTTTGAAGATCAGAGAAAACAGATACTCCATCTATGCAACAATCAAAGCAAGAAGAAAGCAAGAAATACAGCAGGAGCAAGACGAGTGTGCTAAACTGTATCCTGAACTCAAAGACAACCAAGATCAAGCTCAGATTTCGCAAGATTAGAAGACTAAAAGCTCAGTAGTTAATTTTGCATTGTAATTGAATATTTTGAATTTATATTTTTTTTAAGAAACCATACC
>CAJVGC010000065.1:7389309-7423129 GCA_910822075.1 Senecio squalidus
TCGTCTTCGAGCACTCCGATCTCTACGCCACTGCCAATACTCAATCATTTCTCCTCCTCCGCCCCTAGCTGAGCGGGTCAGGATGTGGACGAAATCTCATCCTCCAAACAAATAATTGGAAGTGTGAATGCTCGTGTCAGAACTCGAAAGGCCACAGCTAATGAGTGTCTCTTCTTAATATTCTTAAGCTCCTTTGAACCCAAAAATACCAAGGAGGCTTTTACAGATCCAAACTGGATAAACTCCATGCAAGAGGAGTTGAATCCGTTCAAGCGCTTAGATGTGTGGGAAAAAGTACCACGACCAACGAATCGGTCAATTGTCGGGGTACGATGGCTTCACAAAAACAAGAAGGGTGAAAATGGGGTTGTGATCCGAAACAAATCACGCCTTGTGGCTAAAGGGTATTCTCAGCAGGAAGGAATCGACTACGATGAAACGTTTGCTCCAGTGGCTAGGATTGAGGCCATCCGCATGTTTCTTGCATATGCAGCAACAAAGAATTTCACTGTGTATCAAATGGATGTCAAAACAGCATTTCTTAATGGCGACATCAAGGAGGAAGTATATGTTGAACAACCTGAAGGTTTTGTTGATCCTCATCGTCCGAATGATGTTTGCAAACTCAAAAAGGCACTGTACGGCTTGAAACAGGCACCTCGTGCATGGTATGACAAACTTTCGTCTTTTCTCTTAGATGCAGGGTTCACGAGAGCGTCAATTGACACAACCCTCTTTAGTCGTAAAAAGGGTCCTGATGCAATCTTTGTGCAAATTTATGTCGATGACATTATTTTTGGGTCAACCAGTCAACACCTATGCAAACAATTTTGTGCCCTTATGTCTAAACGTTTTGAAATGAGTATGATGGGTGAAATGTCTTTCTTTTTGGGGTTACAGGTGAAACAATTACCCGATGGCATTTTTATAAATCAATCCAAATATATTTTTGAAATGCTTAAAAAGTACAAAATGGCCGATTGTTCCCCAATGGCCACACCAATGGTCCCTCGGGTAAACTTACATGATGACCCTACGGGATTATCCACTGATGTCACCACATACAGAGGAATGATTGGCTCATTAATGTACTTGACCTCGAGTCGTCCTGATATTATGTTTGCAACCTGTATGTGTGCTCGATATCAATCAAACCCAAAAGTATCTCATTTGCTGGCTGTAAAACGTATTTTTCGCTACTTAAAAGGTACTCCATATTTGGGTTTGTGGTATCCAAAGAACACTGGTTTTGATTTTATTGCTTATTCTGATGCGGATCATGGAGGTTGTAATTTAGACAGGAAAAGCACGTCGGGAGGTGCTCATTTTTTGGGAAACAAACTAATCAGCTGGACTTCAAAGAAGCAGAACTGTGTCTCAATTTCAACGGCTGAGGCAGAATATGTAGCAGCTGCAGTATGTCTTTCTCAAGTTCTATGGATCCGCACTCAACTTCGGGATTATGGCTATGAAGTGCAAGCAATCCCAATCTACTGTGATTCAACCAGTGCAATCTCCATCTCTGCTAATCCGGTTCAACACTCTCGAACTAAACATATCGATATTCGATATCACTTTTTGAAAGATAACATTGAAAAAGGACTTATTGAGTTACACTTTGTCGAAACTGATTTTCAAATTGCTGATATTTTTACAAAGGCTTTGGAGGAAAAACGATTTAAATTTCTTATCTCCAAGCTCGGCATGTTAAACTTACAAGATTAACTCGGATTTCCTATGTTGTACTTTATTTGTATATCTGCTATTTATGTGTGTGCTTCTGTATGATTATGTGTTTAGTTACGATTTCGAGGGGGACTCATAGTTTGAGGGGGAATTCTTCGTTACGGGGAATTCCGTGTTAAGGGGGAATCACAATTTGAGGGGGAATATTTGTTTATGAGTAATTGCTTTTCAGACTTGAGGGTAGAAAATGGAAATTTGAATATGGGTATCCATGGATAACACATTGGGCTTCTGGATCCTATATAAGGTCAAAATTGAATTAATTTTCTTCATAATTACATCAATTTTTACTGTTTTTCTCTCTGGGCAAAACCGTTTTTCTGAGAACATAAAACGACTTTCTGGATCCAACGCTAGCAGTTAACGAAGAACAAGATTGGATGGCGCGCACCAAGAAAACAGCTCGACCTATCTCAAACGCACCATCAGTTCATCAAATGGAAGGTTACACTGCTCCGATAGCACGACGCATGTTCTCTCCGGCCTTCCCTTCTCAGGAAGTGGTTCACCCAACTCGTTTATGGCTAGATATGAAACCCAACAACTCCACCATTGATCTTGAGACACATGAATGCCCGTATCCCATAATCCTCTCAATCATCAAATATCACCCTTGGAAAAACCTCTTTGTCAGTCATCCACAGGTTCCACGGGTATACTTGCAGCATATATGGTATCACATGCGTTATCAGGCGGCCGATAACTCTGACTCTGCGGACCCGATTGAGGAAATGATAGTTTGTGAGCTTAACGACTACAGAGTCGAATTAACAGTTGAGCAACTCCGGGAACTTCTAGATCTACCAACTTATGATGAATTCGAGGAAATACCGAAACAGGATGCCGACCTTTTCCCATGGATTTATAAATTGGGCTATCGAGGGACTTTACGCACTCTCAAAATGGATTGGGATCTACTACCGCAACCATGGCAATTCTTGTTACAACTAATGGTACACCAAAACCCGTGGCAAAGATTATGCGAATCGACTAACCGTCATCATATGGATCACATTTATCTTTAACAAGAAATTTGATATTGCTCGCCTCATCTTCGATGATCTTCGGGACTTACTAGACCATAAAAACCAGTATTTTGAGCAGGAAGAAAGGAAAGATGCGATTGCACATTCTCTACCTACAAAAACCCGCAAACACAAAAAGAAGGAAATTTCAAAGCCGTATATTCCTTACCAACGCTTCCTACAGATGATTGTTAGTATAATCCTACAGCAAGCCCCGGGTGACCTGAACAAACGAATTGGTGACTACACATATGCTGCATATTTCACTCCGGTCTTCCGCCCACGACCTAATCAGACGGCCGAAGCAGGGATGCCTATCCCCGACCACCTACTTTCGCGCATACCAAAGGATGATGTTCATTTGATAGCCTATAGGAATCCGCCCACTCGTACGGAACGATCAGAGCCGATCGTTCCTTTCCCACGAGAACTAGAGAGTCTAGGTTTAGGTGAGAGTGAGGAGGATGCTGATCATCAGGACTCTGAATCTAGTTCTGATGATGATGATGATACAGAAGTAGGGGGTGATGGTAACAATGTGGTAGTACAGGCACCAGTACACACTCGCTCAGTACTTGTACTAGCGAGTCCTTCGGGCGCATACGAGGGAGGAGTTGACAAAAGAGAGAGGCAGGGTGAGAGTAAAAAATATGGGGACAAAAAGAAAAATATAAAAGCCCCATCCGAGCCTAGGACTAGACACCGGGGCACCACATCCGCTACACTCAGTCGTATGTCGACAGAGCGTATTGAACCAGACATCGACTCCCCATCGATGCACCCGGCGTACACCACTCATCTCCACTCATCATTCCCACTGGATGATGTTTCACAAAGCACGGGAAAAAGCCCAAATCTGCTAACGTCCCCTCCTTCGGAGCCGGATGTTATTGAAACAGGGAGTCACCATTCCCGACTCCCGCCTTCGGTCGTACACGAGTCTGGTCCCTCACAAGTTCACTTTGCACATGTCGCTCCCAGATCTATTCGTCTTTGTGACACTAGCGGAACGGTTGTAGGACGTTCGCAAGCCGAACGCTTCCGAGGATCGACCGGAAATCCTGCCTCCGTTAACATTATGCCAACGGTCGATGCAGGTTCGTCTAGACGTGACTTTGTGTCACAGAAAGATACGGCAACGGGCAATCTCAGTGATCCCGGGTTACCCCAATGGATGCTTGACGCTGCTCTCCAACCAGCACATTATCAGGATACGCGCGGAAAAGGAAAACAGGTGGTCCCGCCAATGAATCTCAATACTCGGATAAATCTTCACTTGGATATGGTAGAACAACATCAGCAGCATGCACAGGCTCCAATCATTTCATCTCCTCTCCGGGTAAGCTCATCTTCTCCCCCTGTTATCTCCTCCCCCGCTGCCCCTGCAGTTCCGATTAAACTAAGGATGAAGCAAACTCTGGAAACCAAGGCTGTGCAAACCGGAACCAGCTCCGAAACCCACCACTGAAAACCTCTCATCCGATGTTGTGCAAGAACTGTTGAACACTATACCTAGGGATGTACTTGAAATTGCCTTACTCGAGCGCATTATTTACACTGACGAACCTTCCGCTCGAGATACTATGATCTTGGATGCTCTTGCAATAGATGATGCGTTTCAACCAACGAGCATGGAAGAACTGTTTAACAATCAGCTCCGAGAACTCACAGCTCTTGCTGAAAAATACAGAGGATTGAAAGCCAATTTTCGGGTTGAGACGCAGGGTACTAAACGGCGACATTCAGATAATGATCCTGATAATCATCCGAATGAGGGGGAAAAGCAGCGCCGGTCAAAGAAAAACAAAAATGTGG
This sequence comes from Senecio squalidus, assembly GCA_910822075.1. Taxonomy (NCBI): domain Eukaryota; kingdom Viridiplantae; phylum Streptophyta; class Magnoliopsida; order Asterales; family Asteraceae; genus Senecio; species Senecio squalidus. The sequence goes on from CAJVGC010000065.1 coordinate 7,393,896, forward strand.
AGGGTTCAGGTGATAGAGTCATAAATGCTGATAAGAGCACAGGGGAAACCAAAGAAAAGACAAGCACAAGTAAGAAAACGAAAAACCAACGAATGGAGCAGTTATACCATGAAGCAATGGTTCTCGGTCAGGATGAAAAGTTAGTTGATGCATACAACAGTGTGGTGCGTGCTCGTAAAAGAGAAATAACAGATTATGAAGATGAAGACAACTGGTATCCACCTAAGTACGATTGGGAGAATCGACTCAAACAGAGTGATGTAAGAGCGTGTTATGAAAGTATGATGCAAAGGGAGAACAGGAAACTTCAAAAGGAACATGTTGAACTCTACAGGTACGCCCTAACAAATAATTTTGGAGAACCAAAGTTTACTGACGTTGATCTTGATGAACAGAAAGCAATTCATAAAAGAATCAATCAACCTTTCATGGAGGATCAAGTTCGGGACTTCTATGTCAAAACTCCAAGAAAAATCAGGGAAACTCGACTTCATGGATACACCAAAGTTGAAAAGGAGCTCTGGTTTAAATTCAAACATTTCATTCATGAAAAACAGAAAGAACCTGAAAAGGTATACTCAGCCCACCCAATCTCAAATGTCCGAAAAATTGAATCAAAATTTCACAACGGGCTTGAGTATACCACCTTCACAGTTGCTCGAACAAATGGGAAAGTACACGATTTCTCTGAAGCTGACTTCGCCAATCTAAATCCAAATGACATAGAACACCTGTTCATGTCCATGAAACGATGGTCAACAAAAACAAGAGTCGACAGACTTGCTGAAGATCGAATAAAACGTTTCATGGAAATGAAAGTGAAAGAAGCTTCATTTCAAGACTTTCAGATGGCTCTTGAAGGTGGCAAAGGAAAGGTGAATTTGGCAGCTCCACAACAGTCATTCGAATTCAGTCATGTCAGTAAATGGACCATAGTGAACATCGGAAACAAAGGGATTGTATATACAAGTCCACACTGGAAGGGTAATGTTGTTATGTTTTTCAATGAAGTACATCACTTCTCTACAGGAACCCTTAGGCTCATCAAAGACGAGATCAATGCTATCATAACAAATGGGGATGCTCAAATGACTGAAGACTTTAAAGCTATCAGGTGGAAAGCAGAAAGAATAGAATAATCGAGAAGTGCCTAGAAAGCAGAAAAGTCATTCAAAGGTACGAAATGTGTTTGAAGATCAGAGAAAACAGATACTCCATCTATGCAACAATCAAAGCAAGACGAAAGCAAGAAATGCAGCAGGAGCAAGACGAGTGTGCTAAACTGTATCCTGAACTCAAAGACAACCAAGACCAAGCTCAGATTTCTCAAGATTAGAAGACTAAAAGCTCAGTAGTTAATTTTGCATTGTAATTGAATATTTTGAATTTATGTTTTTTTAAGAAACCATACCAAAGGGGGAAATTGTAGAACTTAGAATAGTTGTTACGGTTTCTTATTATGATGTAATACACATTTACCCCCTTGCCTATAAATAGGTGAGGGGGGGAAGCAATAAGAGAACTTTTGGCATTATTCTTATTTCTTACAAAGTATTTTCTCGGAATTGAAGTTTTAAGATCAAAATTAGGGATCTTTATTTGTCAGCAAAAATATGTTCTTGATTTATAAGCGGAGACGGGAATGTTAGATTGCAAACCTGCAGATACTCCCATGATCGCCAACCAAAAATTGTTCATGGAAGATGAAGCTGAACTGGCAGATAAAGAAAGATATCAACGAACGGTGGGAAAGCTTATTTACTTAGCTCATACTCGGCCAGATATCGCATACGCGGTAGGAGTTATAAGTCAATTCATGCACCAACCTCAAGTCCAACACATGGAAGCAGCCTTACGGATTATCAGGTATCTCAAGGGAACTCCTGAACACGGTGTTCTATTCAGAGCAAATGGGCACCTGAAGATTGATGCTTACACGGATGCTGACTGGGCAGGCGACAAAGGTAATAGAAGGTCTACATCAGGGTATTTTACTCTAGTGGGAGGAAATCTTGTTACCTGGAGAAGTAAAAAGCAAAAGGTAGTCGCTCTTTCAAGTGCTGAAGCTGAATTTCGAGGAATATCACGAGGTTTAGCAGAAGTTCTATGGCTGCGAAAACTACTATCAGAAATTGGATATCCCTCAGAAAAAGCAAGTAAGATTATGTGTGACAACAAAGCTGCAATCCAGATCTCAGGAAATCCAGTCCAACATGATCGCACAAAACATGTTGAAGTTGATAGGCACTTCATCAAAGAAAAACTTGAAGATGAGATTATCGAGCTTTCGTTTGTTTCATCAAAAGATCAGCTTGGAGATATTCTTACAAAGGCGGTTACCGAAAAGATCTTCGCTCACTGTCTTGACAAGTTGAGCATTGGAAATCCCACTACTCAGCTTGAGGGGAAATGTTAGACATAGGAGTCCAAAACAACCCGTTAGGTTAATATTTTCCTTCAAATAGATGTCCTATTGTTGGAACATTATTGTCTGTAGTTGTATTCATTAGAATGTGTCGTCGAGTTAGAATGTAATTAGATCGAGTTGTAAAGTCCAATACGCATTTTCGTAAGTTACGGAGGGTAACTAACAGTTACCCTCGCGTAACTAAGTTACGCTCGCGTAACTAAGGAGTTACGTGCGCGTAACTCTTTTAGGGTTTCGAGGTGACTATAAATAGCAGCCTCGGGATCATAAATGCTGTTGTTGAAAGTTGTCAGAGCTGTCAAATCAAGAATAGATACGTGAGCTTAGTCCAGGTCACGTAACTGAGTGTTCTTGTGTGTTAAAGTCGTGTAATCGAGTGTTAAGATACTATTTCGGGTTTGTAATGAACACGTAAGTTTAATAGTATCATTCATTTGGTTATCTCTGCTGTTCTTCACCATACATACGTACAAACTAGTTATTCCGCAATTAGTTTGGTATTAGGGTTCAAAGGGGTTCCGGAAAAGGCGACCTACAAGTGGTATCAGAGCCTCTATACTTGTTATAGAGGTCTTTGAATCCGTTTGGTGAAGTTAGGGGCTGATTTAGGCTAGATCTAGGATTTGAGAAAAGTGTACTTTATTTCGGATTTTTTAGATCTAGGCATTTCTAGCCGTAGTGTGGTCTCGGGGTTCAGATATTGTGTTTACAGTTGGGTATACTTGATATCTGCAGAAGATGGGTTTCTAGTTTTGGGTATTTCTTCGTTTTCGACGGTCGGAAGAAATTTCAGCTGAAGTGCACGTAACTTAGTTACCCTCACGTAACTGTAGTTACCCTCCGTAACTCAGTTACCCTCACGTATCAGTCAGTTACCCTCACGTATCAGTCAGTTACCCTCACGTAACTTAGTTACCCTCACGTAACTTAGTTACCCTCACGTAACTTAGTTACCCTCGCGTAACTATAGTTACTTGAAGATTGTTACGTGTTCTTGAAGATAGTTACTTGAAGATAGTTACGCCACGTAACTAGGAAGTTACGCCACGTAACTAGGAAGTTACGCGCACGTAACTGTGCACTGAAGACGTTCGTTTACCTCGTTTTTCTAGCCGTTACTCTGCCCGATTTTCGTCTGAAACATTAGGTAGTTGTTGGGTTGGATTCTCTGGTCTTTCTTACTGATTCTACGGGTTCTGTTTGTGAAGATTCGTGTGAAGACGGTTTGAAGGTTAGTGTTGAGCTCGGGTATTCGGGAATCGTTTTTGTGATTTGGTTTGGTATTCTTCTTCAGTGTTAATCGGGTTTTCTGGTCTTCTACTACTCGGGTATTCGTTTGTAGCTGTTTTGGGTATTGGATTGTATTCGACATGGCTCTTTCTATGAACACGAGTTCATACAATATGGAACCTACTCGAAACCCTCAGGTTCCTCCTCTATACAATCCAAATCGTAGTGTGGAGGAATGGATGATGAATTTTAGGGCATATGTTGCTTGCACCGATCCAAGCATGTGGACTCCCATCCTTACACGATACGAAGCTCCCTCGGATCTTAATGCGGGTACCGGCATTAGAACTTATCGGGCTGCGACTACATATACAGATGACGAGAAAGCGGCCTTTCTCAAGAATCAGAAAGCCTTGGGTTCTATTCAGTTTTGCTTGACTGACGAAATGAGAGCAATATTCAGGACGATCGACAATCCCCATGATCTATGGAATGCTATCTTGAAGAGATACGGGGGCACTGAAGCGATGAAAGCTATCAAAGCCGACATCTTGAAGAGACAGTTTGATAACTTCAAGTGTGGGGAAAACGAAACCTTAGATATGCTGATTTCTAGGTTTTGTCGGTTGATAAACGACCTGTATGAATTAAAGGTTGAGTATAACAAGCTTCAGACTAATGCACGTTTCTTGGATAGCTTGCCACCGCATTGGGAAGTACGTGTGCTGCTGTTAAAGGATAAACCTGAACTGCGAGACTATGATTTTGAAGATCTCATCGACAAGCTAAGGATAGCCAATCTGGAGATGCAGGAGAGAGCTTATGGTAGCAACGTGTTCTCTCAGAAGGTGCTTAGGGACAATTCGGGAATTGCTTTCCTTTCAGATATCTCATCTACACAAGTACTTCCATCTTCAAGCCACCTGCCTCCATCCCCTAGTTTTTCAAGTTTTCAAATCAGTCCTTCTGTGTCAAGTACCGAATCTGCTTGCCCTACGTGTATTATTTGTAGAAATTGTTCGTCAAGGGGTAAAGAAGCGGCTCCCCTCCTGAAGTCTCAAGGGAGAGGAAAAGAGACAGCGTATAGTGCATCAGGGTCTCAGAATGTGGAACATGAACGTTTGCAATCATGTTTCCTCACTGCTTATGATGATTTGATCGACGGAAGGATAGCTAATTCCGCTCTGACTGAGGAAGATTATGATCAAGTCCATCCAGACGACATTGAAGAAATGGATATTCGCTGGAATATGGCAATGATGACCAAGAGGATCAAGAGCTTCCTCAACCGAACTGGAAAGAAGTACATCGGAGGAGATAGAAAGAGTGGCATGGGATTTGACAAGTCAAAAGTCAAATGCTTCAAGTGCAACAACTATGGTCACTTCGCTCGAGAATGCGGTCAACATTCACGAGAAGATCATAGACACGACCAAGGAGATAGACATGGTAGACAGCACCAGGGTTATCAAGCCCCTCCTCAAGGTCGGAGTTATCAGCAAGGAGGTTATCAGGGACAAGCTACTCGAAATCTCCGAATTCAAGATGTTGAAAAGGACGCAAGTGCACTTATGGATGTGGATAACAGGGTTGACTGGAATGCATTTGAAGATATTGCTCAGAGAACGGAGCACTTTGCGCTTATGGCTTCTACTTCAGATGCTTCATCTCCAAAGCGTGAGGTAGATATCAATCCTTTCACAGCTATATGTACTAACTGCAGTGAGCTTGAGACCAAACTCACTGTATGGAGTACATCGGCTAAAGAATTAAGCTCTGAAGTTAACATGTTTAGATTAAGTAACGATGCTTTAACCAAACAAAACAAAACTTTAAATCTTTTTAAGAAAGAAAAAATGGTTGAAATTTCGGATTTGAAAATCTTAATTACACGACATGTTTCTAAAATCAAAGAGTTTTCCGATGCACTTGCAGCCGAAAAACTAACTGTTGCTCAAAAACAGAGTGAAATTGATTCTCTGAATGCAAAGTTAGCTGCAATTACTAATTCAAAAGAAATTTTGAATCAATTGATCGAGTCTCAGCGGACAAACACCAAAGACAAGGGTGGATTGGGGTATACTAGTATGCCACCTCCGACGCATTTCACCCCGATCCCGGTCAATGGTGAGTCCGTAGAAGTATCTCAATCTTCTTCTTTGACCTCTGAAGCTCCAAAAGCTGAAGTAACTGGTCCAGAAGCAAGTGTTAGTGCAAATGAGTCTAAAGTTGTTTTAAAACGCCCAGACCATAAGTCCAAAGACCTTAATGACCTAAAAGACGTCCACCTAACTGACCACCAAGAGAGTCTTTTTGAAAAGGTCTTTCAACGCCTCGAGAGCCGTCTTATCACTAAGATGGACAAGAAGTTTGAACAACTTCAAGTGCGTGAAGAAAAACGGACTCTTAAGCAGTCCGACTCTGAGTCAAAGTCTCCTAAGTCAAAGTCTAAGGGTAAGGAGAAAGCTGAGGAAAACAAACCAATTCTCACCATCCAAACCCCTATGACTAAGATTTTCACTACGGGAAAGGCTTCTTCTTCTAAGCCTAACACGATTCCTCCCAAAGTGGCTAGACCAATTGCTCAGACCCAGGCAATTCCCCGACAAGCAGTTCACAAAGAGAAGATTCAAACTTCTCCAATTCAGACGGACATTTCAGATGATCCGAGAATATGCTATTATTGTCGAAATGAGGGACATATTGCCAAGGTCTGCCCACGTTTGCAAAGTATGATCTTGAAACGTAAAGTATCACCACAGAAGGATCGACTAATCAAATCCAAAGTTGATTCTTCCTCAGTCCAAGTCGAGACCAGGCCTAAACAAATCTTGACTAAAACTGTTAAGGAAAATCTTAAGGCACCCAAACATCGGGATGACGCATCGACCTCGACTGATTACCAGAAAACACACACACAGGTTGATGTGATCATTCCCGATGCAAATGGACGACCCAAGTCTGTAACGGCTTGGGTCCCCATTCCCAACTAATCCTCTATTTTTTTGTGCAGGGACGACCGAAGCGATCTGGAGGCAAAAACATTTGGTGTGTCGACAGTGGTTGTTCCAGGCACATGACGGGAGATCGCCATCTATTGACCGACCACATTGAGGTTGATGGGGGCAATGTCCGATTCGCTGGGGAAAAGGGTGGAAAGATTACGGGTCAAGGAAATATCTCTAACGGCGTAGTAACCTTCCAAAATGTCAACTACGTTCAAGAGTTAAAGCACAATCTACTCAGTGTTTCGCAAGTCTGTGATGAAAAGTTCTCTACTCTGTTCACAGCTAAAGAGTGTTTGATTCTTCGCGAGGGATTTGTGATAGATCCAGCCTGGGTATTGATTAGAGCACCGAGGGTAAATGACATCTACTGTCTTGACATGTCCAATGTCACATCAAGTGAAGAGCATCTGTGCTTGGTGTCTAAAGCCTCGGAACGGGAGTCGATTATGTGGCACAGACGTATGGCTCACATCAACTTCCGCAGAATGAACTACTTAGTGAAGCATGAGCTAGTCACCGGAGTTCCCAAAATATGAACGATTCATGTATTTCGTGTGTAAAGGGCAAACAACACAAGAAATCTCATCCGTCAAAGCTTGTGAACTCCATCTCAGCTCCTCTGGAATTGCTTCATATGGATCTTTTCGGTCCAGTAAGTGTAAAGAGTAAGGGAGGAAAATCTTATTGTTTGGTGGTTACTGATGACTACTCGAGATTCTCATGGGTTTTCTTCCTAGCGAGGAAGGATGAAACAGCTGAACGACTAAAGTTTCTCCTTCTTCGACTAGAAACTCTTCTCGAGTTAAAGGTCAGATCGATTCGGAGTGACAACGGAACGGAGTTCAAGAACAATTCAATGGAGCTATTTTGCTTATCGAAGGGTATTTCTCACCAATACAGCGCTCCTAGAACTCCACAACAAAATGGAATTGCAGAAAGGAAAAATAGAACTCTCATCGAAGCGGCTCGTACGATGCTTTCGGATTCTAAACTGCCAGTTTCTTTCTGGGCCGAAGCAGTCAACACAGCGTGCAATGTTCTTAATCGGGTTTCTTTGGTCAAGCGTCACAACAAGACAAGCTACGAATTGATCAACAAAAGAAAACCGAATATGCAGTTTCTCGAACCTTTCGGTTGTCCTTGTGAGATCATGATCACGAAGGAAAGAATTTCAAAGTTTAGTGAAAAATCTCATCCTGGTTATTTTCTCGGCTATTCGGCAGAATCTCCAAGTAAACGGGTTTTTGATAAGACTACGGGCACGATCGAAGAAGCTTATGAGGTTACTTGTTTTCGGTATACTCCATCTACACCGGGTGATGGTCCAGACCACTTCTTTGATTATGACTCGCTATTCAAGTCTTTCAATCTCGACTTTCATGGGGTGTCCATTCCGGTTAAAGGAAATGAAGCGGTCATGATGCAAGGGGGAGAATTTGATGATACATTCTTTAATCAGTTTCACAATCAAAATGAAGATGCATCACCAACCACTTCATCTGCAACCACTTCATCTGGTCCGATTCCGATTCAGGAATTAGTCGTCGAGCTTCCAACTATTCAACAAGCTCCGACTCAGCCAGATTCACAAGTCTTCGAAACTGCATCAGATGATTCAGACAGTGATGACAATACTTTTGTAGATTCAGCAGCCCAGCTTGACAATGCATCGGAAGAAAGTGACGAAGAGGAACCTGTTGTCAACGAAAATAGTCAATCTGCTGTAAACGAAGAGGAACCTGCTCCAGTTGCGGAAAATGTGGTTAATCAGGAAGAAGGTGTAGAAGAAAATGAAGCTGAAGGTGTAATTGTAGCTGGAGAAGAAAATGAGGCTGAAAATGTCATTACTCCGAGAAGATCGGTTAGAGAAAAGAAACGTCCTGGATTCCTGGAGGATTACGAAGCAAGTCCCGCACTTCTGGAAGTCTTCGAAGCATGCTTTCTATCACAAGTAGATCCAAAGAACGTCATTATCGCACTAGATGATCCGTTCTGGGTAGAAGCTATGCAAGAGGAACTTCAACAGTTTCTAAAGTTGCACGTGTGGGAAAAGGTTAAGCCTCCAAGAAGAGAAAAGATCTTGAAGACAAAGTGGGTGTACAAGATCAAAAGAGATGATAAAGGCGAGATTGTGAGGAATAAAGCTCGTTTAGTCGTTCAAGGTTTCGAACAAGTTGAAGGTCTAGATTACGATGAAGTCTACGCACCAGTTGCTCGTTTGGAATCCAGTCGGTTGTTCCTCGCATTCGCTTCCCACAGACGTTTCAAAGTTTACCAACTCGACGTGAAGAGCGCGTTCCTATATGGTGAAATACGTGAAGACATTTATGTCACTCAGCCACCGGGCTTCGAGGATTACGAACATCCTGATCACGTTTTTAAACTCAACAAGGCCTTATATGGTCTTCACCAGGCCCCGAGAGCTTGGTACGGAACGCTTTCTGACTTCTTGACAAACAACGGATTTGCAAGAGGCACGGTCGATCAAACTTTGCTTACGAAGAAAAGACAAGAACACTTGCTGCTGGTTCAGATATACGTCGACGACATCATTTTCGGGTCAACGGATGACTCAATGTGTAAAGATTTCGAGAAGTTGATGACATCAAGATTTGAGATGAGTGCTATGGGTGAAATGAACTTCTTCTTGGGCTTGCAAGTTCAACAATCGAAAAAAGGGATTTATATTCATCAGACCAAGTATGTGCAAGATATATTAACTCGTTTCGAGATGCTAGACTGCAGACCGGTTAGCACTCCTCTCGAGATTAATCACAAACTTGGTCCAGCACTTCACGATGATGTTGTAGATTTGAAGCTGTATCGTTCGATGATAGGCTCACTGATGTATCTTACAGCTTCTCGTCCGGATATCACTTTTGTTGTGTCTTTGTGTGCGCGCTATCAAGCTGCGCCTAAGGCATGTCATTTGAAGGCTGTGAAGAGGATTCTCTGCTATCTCAAAGGGAAACCAACTCTCGGTCTCTGGTATCCGTATGATGATCAAGACTTCGAGTTGACGGCGTATTCGGATTCTGATTATGGGGGTTGCAATTCTGACATGAAGTCCACGACTGGTGGTTGTCAGTTCCTTGGTTCGCGTTTAGTCTCGTGGCAGTGCAAGAAGCAAACCGCGGTATCTTTATCATCTGCGGAAGCTGAATACATTGCAGCGGGAAGTTGCTGTGCTCAAGTTCTTTGGATCCAGCATCAGCTTCGCGACTATGGTTTGATTGTTTCTCGCACCCCTATTAATATAGATAACACAGCAGCAGTGTGCATCATACGCAATCCGGTGCAACATTCGAAAACGAAACATATCAGTATTCGTTTTCATTTCATTCGGGATTTCTATGATAAGAACTTGATCACGTTACTTCAAATCGCCACTGAACATCAAAAGGCCGATCTTTTGACAAAAGCTTTTCATAAGGGGCGATTTGAAGAATTGATCAAGTTAAACCGTCTCACTATTCTAGAAATCGCTTGACACGAACCACCATTTTTTGTAAATATTTAAGTCTTTAAAAATTAAAAATTCAAAAAGATTTTTGGTTTAAGTTGTAGTTTAATCTCTAAGTCCTTTAAAATTAAAAATACAAAAAGATTTTAACATTTCTTAGGTTTATAGCTTTTCTTTTTCCATTTTACGCTTCTCGTGCCTTTTAAGTGATTTGCAGTGACAGGTAGAATCTTTTGAGCTTACATACGCGTTGTGGATCACATTCTCCTGGATAGACGGTTTCTGGATAAATTCTTGACGAGAGGAAGGCTCCAAGTGCTTAAACATGCTTGATTGATCACATGCCTTCTCCGTCAAGTGTAAAGGTTCTTTATCCCGTGATAAAGTGTAAAGGTTTGCAAATGGTCGTTTTATCTCTAGGATAGAGTTTAAAGGTTAAAACTTGGTTTTCTATTACTCAGTAATAGTTTAAAGATAAAAACGTGACTTAAAACAAGTTTAAAATCGAAAAACGCGCGAAAAACACACAAGTTTAAAACTGAGTCACGTATCTGTCAGTTACGCACGTAACTGAGAGATACGTGCACGTATCTGTGTTTGTGTTTAATAGTTACGCGCGTAACTACATAGTTACGGGTGCGTAACTACATAGTTACGGGCGCGTAACTAAGAGAGAGAAAGGGGTATATAAAGCGTGAAACTAACAGTTACACACACATTTTCAAAAACCCTCTTTTTCTAAAACCCTCATTCACTGTTTGGCGATTTGGCGATTTAGCATCTCTTTCACTCAATTTTCATATCTATCTTGCTCGGAATCACTATCTAAGCATCACGGTATGATTATCTCGACCTAATTTCAAGTTTAAAGGGGTGTTTGGCTGATATCTGTTAACGGTTTGGGTAGCCAAAATTAAAAGGTCAAAATTGTCAATCGAAACATGATATTGTTGATGATTAAACACCATAAACTGATTTTCGAGTACTAAGGAATTTTTGATTGTTGTTTTTCGGCCTAAATCAAATGTTCAAAGAAAATTTTGGTTTTAACCTAAAATTTTGGTTTTAACCGTGATTTTTCTTCATAACTGTTAAAATTGTGAAGTTTAAAGAACAATGTTGCTCGGAATATTGCTATTGATATGACTTTAAGATAAAAACCATAGCGTATTTAGAGTTTTCATTGAATTTGAAAAACAAAGGCTCTGCAAAAAGTTACGGGCACGTAACTGATAGTCACGGGCACGTAACAGCTAGTTACGGGCACGTAACTACTAGTTACGTGCACGTAACTTAGATACTCTTCAGTTTTGTGTTCAGCCCGTAACTATTAGTTACGGGCGCGTAACTTCCAGATACGTGCACGTAACTATCAGTTACGGGCACGTATCTGTTTAAAGAAAAAGTTCTCCGACCTTTGAATTGTCCAGTTACGCTGCCCAAATTTTTCAAAATGACAAGTTACGTGATACAGTTACGGGCACGTAACTACAGTTACGGGCACGTAACTATAGTTACCTGCACGTAACTGTGACAGATTCATATCTGTTTTTGCAAATTCAATTTGCTTAACGTAATTGGTCTAACGATCGCAGCGTAACCTGATTTCACGCAAAATGACATTCATACTATCATAAGTAGTCTATGCATGTCTAATATGTTGTTTACGATGTCTTATAGAAGTCTTTATGCATTTACTAACTTTTTGTGCGAGTTTGTTGTTTTTGTGTGTAGAATGGCGTCTAAGAAAGATATCGCCGTGAAAAGGCACAACTCGGTGGCCTTATTATCTGCTGATAAAGGAGAAGGGTTTGAAGGCATCCTCAACTATCTTCATCGAAGTCCTATTTCCTACGCTCTGCGAGTTGATCCTGATCTAAAGCTGGATCTTATTAGCGAGTTTTGGAGGAATGCTGGAGTAAAAACGACGGTTTCTCCTCCTTCCATTGATTCAATCATTCGGGATCTTCCGATATCCATTACTGAAGGGGTGATCAGGACGGTTCTTCAGTTCCGGGATAGTGATGATACTGATGACACTCTCCCAGAGAATACGATCTTCGGGTGTTTCTGACAGATGGGATACTCAGGGCGTTTGGATTCCCTCCAGTTCTTGAAGCCCAACATGCCTGTACTTTATCGGTTTCTGATGCACACGATCATTATGTGCATGTCCAAATGGAAAGGGGATATGATTCTTTGGACAGACGGGGTCAAGCACTGATGGTCTCTTTGGTCTTCAATCACAAGTACAACATCTCCAGATTCATTCTCAACAACATGTGCTGGAATCTGGAGGACAAGAAGAAGACATTCGATCAGTATCCGCGGTTTGTACAGCTGATGATTGATCACCTTCTACCGGACCTTCCCTATAATGGTCCGGTAGGAAAGGCGCAAAAGATCAACCCTCGATACTTTGCAGACTGCAGAGGGGTAGGTGCTGAGTTACTTCTTCAGGGCGCTTTAGTTGATCCTAACTATCCTACTCCGGCGTTGAATGCTTTTGATGATTTGGTAGCTCCTGATTCCCCTAAGCCAACCAGATCTAGGAAGTCTGCCAAATCTGTGGCTTCTGATACTGAGGGTGCTTCGAGCAAGAGAAAGAGTAAGGGGAAGGGAAAGAAGAAGGTAGAATCTGATGCAGAATCCCCTCCAGAGCCTTCTTCTTCAGATGATGATGGCAGTGATAGTGATGCTGGGTCGGAGGAGACTGTTGAACTCTCCGATGCCACAAAGAAGATGAAGCAAGCCTTGAGTGAGTTGGAAGTTCTCAAGAAGACTATTTCAGTAGAGTCTTATACTGCGAGACGTAATAGGATCATGAAGAAGGCAGCGAAGGCAGGGGCCGTTTTGTTAGGTACTGCATTAGAGGGGGAAGTTAAAGGGAAGGCAGTCAAAGGTGTAAAGTTCAAGGAACCGGCAGTTGTAGTTCCTTCGCCAAAGCCTCTACGCGCAGTCAGAATGAAGTCCGCTGAGTTTGTTGGTACTCAGCCTGGTACTTTTAGGCAATCTCCACCACCATCAGCGGTCAAGCGCCCTCGTTCAATTCCGGCTTCACCTGAGGGCTCTTCTGATATTCCCTTAGTAAAGAAGTCGAAGAAAGCAGTCGTGATTACTCCTCCATCCACCACTATCATCACTACTACTCCACCAACCACGATCACTACCACCACTATTTCTCCATCAGCACCAGTCACTACCGCTCCTCCTCCACCTCCAAAATTCACACCAAATCCACCTATTTTCACTACTTCCTCACCAATAGTGACCTCTACTCCTTCTGGCAGCTCTTCTCGTCCTGCGATCACTGTTGGCTTAAGTGATATGGTTAGACAGATGCAGCTTCAGATGGCGAATCTCCAGAGCTCTCACAACGAGCATGAAGCAAGGATTAAAAGGCTCGAAGGTGAAGTGAAAGCGAGAGACTCAAAGATTAAGTCTCTGGAGAAGAAGGTGACAGACTTGGAGTTTGAGATCAATGCGACTCGAGGTGATTATGAAACCGTACTCGAGCGTCTCGATGATCAATTAGAGGATAAAGAGAAGGAGAAAGCAGCTGCGAAAGAGGCAGAGAAAGAGGCGGAGAAAGATGAGAAAGACGATGAAGAAGAAACTGATGATGCTGAGAAAGATGATGCACCGAAAGATGATCAGGAGGGTAAAGATGATCAAGATGATCAGGGCAAGCCCGATGACGATATGGGGGGTGCCGGAGCTCTTTCACGTATGAGCTCAGGAGATCAGGGCAAGGAAAACCCTTCAGAACAGGCACAACACGGTGAATCTGCCTCCGGTTCTGCAAAGGATCAGGGATCTCCAGCAAAGGATGCTCCCATTCAGGGGGAGACAGCTAACCCTAATCTTGCTTTTGTTTTGATTCCTTCAGGTACACATGCTCGTCAATTACAACCAGCTCAGCCCACTATGTCTGTTCAGGGCTCCACCACAGTGGTGCCAAGGTTTGATTGTTCCCCGATGGACGATGACGATGCGGCATCTATGGTTCTCGGGCGAAACAACCCGTTCGAGGATTCCGAGGACGAGGTTGATTCCGCTCGATTAAAGAAGGCAACCGCATCTCAACCATCAGCAGGAAAGAAAGACGTAGATGCTTCCTCTTCGGGCTCTAAAAGGAAGTCTAAAGCTGTGTTAGAGCCATCACCTGAAATTCCAATCACTCCAGCTCCTCCGGCGAAGAACTATGTTCATTATGTTGATAGCAAGGGGAGGGAGATTGATCATCGGGTGTTTGACAAGGTTGGTGTTACTGCGGAGTGTAAATTGGTAGGCCCGTGCAAGAAGCTGATTTTATCATGGCGCTACCTAGACAACACCGACTTCTTCGCACTGCTCAGAACTGACGGGATTCAGTATATGCGAATGAAGTATGCCACTTTCAGCTCCATGCCTTATTATGAGCTGGAACGCTTAGCGGATATGGAGCCGAAGAACCTCACTTCCGATGCTGCCAGGCTCTTCTATACTCAGCTGAGGGAAGACATCTTCTACAAGAAGTATGTCAACTTTACCCTCACCAAGCCTGAGAAAAAGAGGATTAAGCGTCGAAATCCAAAGACGGGGAAGCGCGAAGTCAAGCATATTTATCCTGAAGTCAAGCTTCTCAAGCGCATCAGAATGCCTTCATTGCCTCAGGATTTCCTGGCAGATATGGATGATTGGTACTTCGACGAAGCTACTCGGGAGGCCGTGATGCTAGATTTTGAGGGGCGCGTATTACTACGGATCTATGATCCCATGCACCTCCTCTGTCTTTCCGAGGATGATCTGAAGCGGTTGAATGAGAAGATGATTGTAGCTATGTGGAATGAGCTGTCTTTTGGCTTTATCTTCTCTCATGTAGTCCGTATTTGTGTTGAAAACGGCTACCACTCGAAGAATATGCCGCTGGTGCAGGAAGATGCAGCGTAGATTTTTGTTTGCAGTAGATTAGCTGATTTTTGGTATTTCTTAATTCTCAGCTCAAACTTAATCTATTTTGTCTGTATTATATGATTCATCTTTTGATATATCTATGGTTATTTTACTTGAATGAACGTTTGTAATGTGTGTGATGCGTGGTTCGGTAGGTTTTTGGTTCCTATTTGAGTTACGTGGTCCGTTTTGCGTTCAAA
The DNA here is from genome assembly GCA_910822075.1 of Senecio squalidus. Lineage (NCBI taxonomy): Eukaryota > Viridiplantae > Streptophyta > Magnoliopsida > Asterales > Asteraceae > Senecio > Senecio squalidus. The sequence goes on from CAJVGC010000065.1 coordinate 7,409,160, forward strand.
CACTTACTTTCAAGTTTAATACACATCTTTATATTGAAAAGTTTAAAGTGTTTAGACTTCGCAACATATAACAGTTGCGGACTCGAACAAAAACCGTTTTGCTTAAAAGCAAAACTCTTTTCAAAAGAGTATAAAGTTTTGAAAACTCATTGAGTTAAAGTTAAATAATCTCAATTGAGTAAAAAGTGTCCAAATTGATAAAAACCTAAATCGTTTGATCGTGACTTCGAAATCTTTCTTTTTAAGTTTTTAGGATTTGTATAGTTATGCAACATCAGAAAAACAATAAAAATCAGAAAAACATAAAAAGAGGGGGAGAAAGTTTGTAAAAACCTTAGGAAATGATAGTACATCGCAGATTTTAAAAATCAGAATCATAAGTGTTTGTTCGATGTATTAGTAGGTACGGCCAATATCATATAAACAATTTTCCGAACCTGTTTCTAATGGGTAACACGGTTAAGTTTGTTCATCTTTGTGATAAGCTGAAAACTTTCGGTGTGCCTAGAATCTGTCACCATAGGATATTATTATATATATATATTAATAAGTATCTGAGAGTAATAGAAAAAGCGAGGAAAAGAAAAATTGAGAGAAAAACAAAAAAAATAATATAATCGCTTTTATCTAAAACTCAAAGAGTTTAAATCTAAATAAAACTCATAACCTTGAGGCGCTCCAGGATTCTATAAGGTTGCGAAATCATAGTTTCCTGCAGTTAGTATAAAGGTTGAGGAGTTATAAATAATTAAATCTAAGTAAAACTCGTATCCTTGAGGCGCTCCAGGATTCTATAAGGTTGCGAAATCATAGTTTCCTGCAGTTAGTATAAAGGGGAGAGTAGAGTCAAATAAGAATTCTATAACTCTTGGTGCTTACTTGATAAACGGCAGAGACAGAGGGAGGAATTCACGAGTCAATAAAAGCTTATAAAGCTTAAATATTGCGAATAAATAATGAAAATGGCATAAGTGTTTAAACTCAATACTATATGTATGCATTTTCAATACTTAGAATAGTTAATAATCTAGGAATAAGGTGACAGTTTTCCGAAATAAATACTGGAGGTTTGATGACGCTTTGAGGGAAGTTCGGATTTAGCTAAGTGTAAATATAAGTGGGATCCATATAAACAGTTGTAATTTAAATAATCGGAAGATTTTTTATATGATATCTATGTTGTATTTAAGAGGACAAATATACTAATAATCGGCTGATTCTTGTGATTCAACTTCTGCGATATGATCCTAAAAGCAAACTAATCCCTAACAAAAAATATTCGCTCTTTGTAGGTTGCTAAAGTAATGTAAATAGCTTATAGATGAAAACCACAAAAAGATTTTTGGTTTTAGATTAAGAAAACAAACAAAAATACAAAAAGATTTTATTTCTGCGTTTAGTTTCTTCGTTGTCACGTATCGCTCATGATTAAAAGGTTTTATCACGTGTTTTCTGAAAAATGAGAAATTTTATCAGTTTAAAGAACAAAAACACGTATTTGGTCAGTTTTGTCTCTGTAAGCCAGGTTTGCAGAGTTAAAGTTCGGATCTCGAAGAGTTAAGCACTTCCTGGAAGTCAAGGACTCGAAGCTGATATTCATGGAGCCGCGTTGCTTAATGATGAAGATTAGCTGTCAGAAAGATTCGCAAGTTATCGGTTACACACTGAACACCGTACAAGTCTTTGTGAAGTTTAAAGGATCAACTCTCGATCTCTCGACACCAAAATTTCAAGAAAATTTTTGAAGAATACAAGCTACATCCAAGGGGGAGTTTGTTGGAGCATTATTGTCTGTAGTTGTATTCATTAGAATGTGTCGTCGAGTTAGAATGTAATTAGATCGAGTTGTAAAGTCCAATACGCATTTTCGTAAGTTACGGAGGGTAACTAACAGTTACGCGAGCGTAACTAAGTTACGCTCGCGTAACTAAGGAGTTACGCGCGTAACTGTCTCCCAGACAGTTACGTGCGCGTAACTCTTTTAGGGTTTCGAGGTGACTATAAATAGCAGCCTCGGGATCATAAATGTTGTTGTTGAAAGTTGTCAGAGCTGTCAAATCAAGAATAGATACGTGAGCTTAGTCCAGGTCACGTAACTGAGTGTTCTTGTGTGTTAAAGTCGTGTAATCGAGTGTTAAGATACTATTTCGGGTTTGTAATGAACACGTAAGTTTAATAGTATCATTCATTTGGTTATCTCTGCTGTTCTTCACCATACATACGTACAAACTAGTTATTCCGCAATTAGTTTGGTATTAGGGTTCAAAGGGGTTCCGGAAAAGGCGACCTACACCTATGTAATCGTTATTAGTTGATGAAATATAAAACTTCTTCCACAAAACCCGATTACTAATTCTACAGTTTACATCCCAAATGTCAATGGAATCTTGATTTATTTCGAACTTATAGCTTAGCAATTGTTGGTAACAGAAAAGCTACTACCGGAACATGTTTTTTCTAAACTATTTAATGAATAATGTAGAATTTTACGCTACAATCGTTAGTAAGGGTTGAGCGTTTTATCCACGGAACTTCCATGTTATTACCTTTGTACATGGATGGATGAATTATAATGGCCATGTTTGATCCTCTCACTGCTTTGTATATGTATAGTTTCTTAAAATAAGCCTTATATTTGCAATTGTATAAGATTGTTTATCTATGTTAGCCGAGTGCAAATGTCTCAAGATATCTCGAGAGATATATGGGTGTTTTTGAATAGTGTCTGCGATGGCTCCATATGGAGTCCGCTCATATTTTTTGGCGTCGACGCCAAAAGTAGATTATCTTGTAGCGACAACGATTGATCTCAACCACGTTCATCAACGTTGGCAACCAACAAAAATGGAAAGACTAAACATAGATGTCATATAATGTTGTATTATAAATCCATAAATACTCCGGTGGACTAGATTAAGCAAGTGATTTTTTATCCACTAGTCTTCTTCTCCGTGGAGTGGATTAAGCGAACCTCGTGTCCATAGATTATCTGAAAACTAATAATATATAAACGTAATGTTACTTCCATGACCATATCAACGCGACCAAAAACAACAAACATAACCTACTAATTCGCAAGGTTCACTTCAATTGTTATATGCACGTAGCTACAAACTTGCATATATGCCCACATGACGTTAAACCGATAAAAGTGAATACTAAGCTTGATCTTAGCTAAAAGGCCTAAAAGGCGCATACACAACAAAATGGTATTGCAAAAACATTCCTTACCTTTTTCTTCAATGGCTTCACCACAAGAATGATAAATCAAACTATACAATAACCAAATGACTATAAGAGAGACGATCATTCGACTCTGCTGGTACACGTTAGAATCGCAGATTTCATCTCTTCTTTCCCCATCGATGTTTCGACAATCACCTGCCCAGAAACAGCAAATATGTCATTATTGCGTTTGGGAGATATACCACTCTAGCTCATCAAAAGTTTCGTCTATAATACAACAAACTTTTTAATACCTCTTGTACTTTGTTTCCAGCACGTGCAAGCAATTTATACTCGTTGTCGAGCACGGATGACATATAAACCTACATGAAATTTATTAAAATCCAGACATATTTGTATGATCGCTAATCTCATACACAATACAAGAATATAATAGTACAAGGAATTAAATGTTCTCTTGCAAAAAAAAAAAAACTACCTGAAATGTTGGGGCCAAACCTGGGCTCAAGAAAAACCGGCCTTTCTTTACCACGGCAATTCCTTCGTATTGCTCTAGTTCTTTCACAAGTGATTCAACCTCGGCCCACTGTGCGGTTTAGTACACAGAATTAAACTAATGATATACCAAGAATTCATTGAATTTTTTTTTATCAATTTAACATGAACATCTTTTTTTGTAATTGAAAAAATGTAATGCTAAAAACCTCTTCATCGGGTTGGGCTTCTTCTAATCTATCCTCCAAGTTAGCTTGATCACCAACAACAGCCTCCAAAGTCTCGATCAACGGATCTGGCTGTCACAAGAAAATTACAACCTTTGACTCAATATGTGCTTTTTATTTGTCACTGTATGTGTTTATATGGAATGAATATTGAACACAGATAAACATGCATATAAGAAACTTGGAAGATAAATTACCGTAATTTCCTTCAACGATAAAAATATACGCTCAAGTGAAAAATCTAACTGATGAACCTTTGCTTCGACAACCTACATAGAGAGATTATTTATCATTGAGCAATTAAAGCAATTCAGAAGTAAAGTCAATACGAATACATTCTTTAACATAAAACACTCAAGGTACCTGCCCGATTTTAAAATGAGATATGATGTCTAAAGTATCATCCCACGACACCTCGGTCTGGTGAATCAATGCAGGGACCCCTTCAACCTACATCAAAACATGAGTCAAAAGCTAAGTGAAAAGAACATGGGTACGTAAAATAAAGAGGTTTCGTAGTCGAGAAAAATATAATACCTCAACGAATATACCATAATAAGTAATCTTTTTAATGACACACTTCACCACATCCCCAACACTAAGCTTAGCCTGCACAAGTAGGAAAAAGGAGCTTAAGATTACTTAATATCTTGGTGTTATCGAAAGAAATATACAATAATCTCACCATGAGATTTTTCTTTCTCTGGATCGATTCATCTTTCTCTTTCGGCTTTCCAGAAAATATTAGCTTGTTTGCCCCTCTATCTGCCAACACTACGTTGACTTTTACTTTCTGCAATAAAAAATATCATAATAAGGAATCAATAAAGGATATACGTTTTGTGAAAAAGGGGGTAGAGCGGTAATTCAAACCTGACCAACAAATGATGACAAGTATTTAAGCTTCTCTTGGTCATAAATGGCAAGGAGATCTTCAAGTTTCATATCGGATGATATTTCACCCTCGATTTTTTTAGGATCTATGGTCGACTCGGTAGTTGACTTGCTTGTAGGATTATATCCTCCAATAACACCAAGACTTTGCCTGTATATAGCCGGATCCAAACCTTTTTTCCTCAACCAAGACTCGAAAGCTAAATACTTCCACTTGGTGGCAAGATTTCGGTAAGGTAAAAACCCGATCAAAGAACCAAAAGATGCCTGTAAAACAAGGATACAAATGAAAAATCACCAAAACTTGAACGAAAGTTAGTTAGTAGTACTTACAACAAATCCCCGAGTGCTAGAATTTATAAGTTCCACTTCTTCTCTTCCTTCTGTCTTAATCAAATCTTGAGCTCTTTTCCAGTCGGAATCTTCTCGGCCCTATGGCATGAAATAGTTGTAACATATAACAGAGAACAGAGGGATAGTATTGTCATTTTACTGTTGCATTTAGTAGATTATAATACCTTCAAAAGTGGTGTTGTGAGTAGGATTTCACTCTCGATAGCACTACCATAAGGTATTGGACTTATAGGACTCGTAACCTCTTTCTCAATCTTTGATGTATCTTTCACAGATTGATCTAATCTATAACACAACAACGATAAGAACTAGATATGGAATGAAGAACAAAATATCGAACAAAAGAAACCGTGACTCGTTTCATGATGCATGTAACGCACATTTTAAAGTAATCACAATTGCTTAAAATACCTTTTAGGTGGTCCTCTCAAAGTGGCTGCTATATCAGGATCAGAACCCGTCTCGGCGAATCCTATATCTGTCTGCTCCGAAGGCTGTGATCCTTGAGAAAGAAGAACACAGTACAGAATTAATGGCTTATAAATAAAACTTAGAACAGTTTGTAAAACACAACTTAAGTTGAATACAGTATGCAAATGCAGAAAGTTTGTCCGTTTTGGTAACATGTGAAAACGGGTGGATTCGGGTTGAAATAGGCCCCGTTAGTACAGGTCGAACACACTGGATTGGGTTGATATGGGTCTTGTTTAGTACAGGTTGAACAGGCTAGGTCGGAATGCGTTGACCTGGAACACTTTTTGACCATTTTCTAAAACTTATTATAAATAATTAATGCGTTAATTATGATTACAAACTAGCAATATTATTACAATAATAATCTGAATCTTTGAATAAAAATGATTATAAAAGGTTGTATGCATTAATAAATATAGCGACTTTTAAAATCATTCAACCCATTGATTCCGGTCCAGTTTTCACTAATAATTAGGATTTGAGCCGTTTAATATAAAACACAAGCCAAGTCAACCCATTTATAAGTAAATGGTCGAAAGTGCCGCCTTTAATATCCCCACGAGCAAATCCCTACCTCTAACATGGTTGCATAACTTGCATTACCTGCTAACTGATCATTCTCGCGACCAATCTCTTGTGACTTCAAAACATCCTCATTTTCCATCTCGGAAGCTAAATAGACACTTACTGAAACATCCGCTTGGTTTTCATTTTGACTTTGACTTTCACTATAATCATCCACAACTTCTGTTTCTTCTTTTTGCAAAAATGCGACAGGCTTCCTCACCATTGTCATATCAGTAAATGTTTCTTCATCTAAAGCTAAATCGATACTTCCTGAACTGTTCGTCACCTCATCAATTTTAGAGTTTAATTCATTCTGATCTTCATAATCTTGATCAACCGTGATTTCGGGCTTCTCTAGGAGTGAAACATCCGTTTGCAATCCACTTTGACTTTCACTTTCCTTAACATTCTCCACAACTTCCGTTTCTTCATTCTGCAAAAACGGCGCAGGTTTCCTCACCATTGTCATATCAGCAAGCTTTTCTTTTTCCTCTTCTTTATTAATTTTATACGAGAAATTTGGTCTTGGTGACATTGAGGACAAACCATCATCTTCTCTAAAAGAAGTTGGTTTCCGTATTTCGACATTTAAGACACTGGGCGGAGTTGGAATACTCACAGCCTGTGCTAAGGGTTGGGTTGGTCTTTTAACTTTTGGTACTACTGGTTTATCATTTGTTTCAAACTTGACCCCCTTTTTGGGTACGGGTCGGGCCAAATTCAGTCCATCAAGCGAATCATTTTTTTCAAATTTGACTCCTTTCTTGGGTACAGGCCGGGTCAAATTTAGTCCATCAAGTGAATCATTTGGTTTTTTTCTGATATCCGATACATCAAACGGGACCTCTTCTATGTCGGTGAAGGCGTTCATACCTTTCTTATTGTATAATTTCTCGATTTCCATGTAAGACATATCTGGAAAAAGTTTTCTACCCATTATCTGAGCAAAAAACAGAAATGCATACGAAAATATTAAATTCTGCAATGAGGCTTGGCATTGCATGTTTAAAACTAATGAATATGTAGAATGGAATTAAAACTTCGTAATTAAAAATGCGTCTGGTTTTTATTTCTACTCTACATCCCTCAAACTTATTATGACTTTGACTCTTAAAAGTCAAACCCGGTAAACTTTAATTTGAATAAACTTTCATTAGTTTTAGTTTATCTTAATATATTTTTACTGCTTCTACAGTCAGATGTATAAGCCTAAAACGATATGTATCGAATTTGGAGCGAAATATAATCCGTCATTTGACTATTTTCTCCAAAGGGGGAAATTAAATAGGGAAAGAATGGGCGTAAATGTAGATTAGAAACTCAAATCAAATGGACCCGTAAGTGATACTTATCATTCCAATAATCATTTTAGAACATCAAATGTCTATTCTTTTAGGTTAAATTCACTTTCTTTACGAGTTAATGAATTTTATTCGTCAAGCTGCTTCTTTTTTCCAAATTTGCAATAACAGTGATTTGTTTGCAACAAAGGACAATAACACGGGTTCAGATTATCAATAAAACATGAAAATGTGTGTGAAAATGTGGTTCGATTCCCGATCAATATTAAATGAGCATTTTTATCATTTCAAGTGTAGCTGTCATGGAGGGATTCAATATACTAACTGTTTACCATCTCAAATAATCACTCCTATTAGTTTAACAACACCGAAACAATATGATTACATTTCTACTACAAAAATATCAAAAAAGTACAAAAATAAATAAATATACTCATTTAAAAATTCAAGATATTATTTTCATCCTATCTTATCATAATCAATCACCAAGAATTTGACATTTTAAGAAATACCCATATTAAAATTCACCTTAAAATTCTCCCTAAACTCCAAACTTCAACAAAAAATCTAAAAAAACTAAAAAAAGTTTCAAACTTTATCAACACCGACATCGAAAAAATCATCTTAAAATTCACCTTCTACTCCCAAAAATCAACTAAAAATCTCAAGAAACTATAAAAGTTCAAAACTTTATCAACACCCATATCAAAAAAACACCTTAAAATTCACCTTCTACTCCCAAAATTCAACTAAAAAATCTCAAAAATACTAAAAAAGTTTAAAACTTTATCAACACCCATATCAAATTCACCTTAAAATTCTCTCAAAACTCCCAAAATTCAACAAAAATCTCAAGAAACTACTAAAGTTTAAAACTTTATCAACACCCATATCAAAATCCACCTTAATATTATCCTTCTACTTCAAAAATTCAACTAAAAAATCTCAAAAAACTAAAAAAGTTCCAAACTTATCAACACCCATATCAAAATCCACCTTAAAAACCTCCCCAAACTCCCAAAATTCAACTAAAAAATATCAAGAAACCAAAAAAGTTTTAAACTTTATCAACAACCATATCAAAATTCACCTAAAATCTTATCAAGAATCATACCATTATCAAAAAACACTTAAAATCCTATCAAGAATCATAAAATTATCAAAAAATCTCATCTTTTCAACAAAAAATAAAAAAAACCACAGAAAAAGAAATGGACCTTAGCAAGAGTAAGTTTAGGGTCTTCCCCAATCATTTTCCCAAATTTAATCTCCATTTGATCATAACTATCAAAATTCTCAGCATCTTTACCAGCAGCAAATAACACAAATTTCCTATGTGGTTTGTGATGAAAAGGAAGATTTCTGTAAAATTTAGGATTTTTGTAACAGGGGATAGAAAATTTGAATTTTGAAGTGTTTGTGGTTGTTGTTGTGCTGGTTAATGAGAGACCCTCCATTTTTTGTGTTTTTTTAAGGAAATGAAAATGGTGAAAACATTAGTTGAGAATGTTTTTAAGATTACTCTGTGTGTGTGTGTGTTTTTAGTGTGTGTGTGTGTGTTTGAGAGAGGGGTCTATCCGTTTAGTGGTGGTGATGAGGAAGGTATTGTTTTGAAAAAGTGGAGGTTGTGTGTTGGAATTATGATAAGTTTATATCCTTATTTGCAAACTTAGGGTGTTTAAGTTTAACAATTTTTATTAGAAAAATTGTATGAAAATATAACGAATTTTGATTAAACTGTCATTATGTGTAATTAATCTTATTTTATTTTTATTAAAAAGACTATTTACTTTATGTATGTTGTTTTTGAATAACAATTTAATAGAAATCTAGTTAGTTTTTTATTTAATTTTTTTATGTTTTTTTTTTTTCTCATAGTTAGGTGTCACATATGTTGTATTATCATCATATATATTGTTATATTACCATCGAATACATTGTTATATTACCATCATATACGTATCATCAATTACTGAGACCAAATATCAAAAAATGACAAAATAACACAATATAAATATGTTATATCACATATATGACATTTATCTTTGAAAGAAATCACATAATTATTATGTTTCAATATTTAACGAGATTTCAAATTAAGTTTTCCTATAATGACGACGTATCTAAAGTTGATAGTTTTTTGATAAAAAAACAAAGTTGGTTACACACAATGACAATTGAGTCAAAATTCGTTACTTTTATGTGCAATTTTCCCATTTTTTAAAGTTTTGTTTGTTTCAAAATTTTATGATGGGTTTATTAGAAATGTAAGCAAAAAATAATAAGTTTGTTAAAGTAGCTTATAGAATAGTTTCTTATTGTTTTAAAGCTTAAATTTTTACTAAGGTGTTGTTCTTTTGAACCAAAGGTTTTTTCTCTGAATCTGAATACCAGCTCTGAATAATAAGAGGTGGTCCAAAACTCTGAATCTAAATCAATATACTACGTTCTTTTTTCCTTCGTAACATCTGTTTTACTATATTAGTACTAAAGTGTTTCATTTATAAACCGTCTTAAATAAAAACATTCATAAAAATGTTCAAACACAATGGCAACATTTTTCAAATAAAGATAATATTCAAACAACATTTTCAACATTTTTGCATTAATTGTGCCTCAAGTTGATCCTGACAATTGATCATATATTGTTGATCTGTTGTATTTCCATGTGGTTGAACCTCGTCCTTATCGTACTCGTCCCCACCTTGTACATTCTCGTTGCATGTACTTCACCTCGATCATATTCAGAGAAAAAATCATCACTTAATCCTTCTTTTCGTATAAAATTATGAATAGCAAAGCATGCAATAGTAATATCTCTTTGTTTCACCAAAGAATACGGAGTCATTCTCTTCAAGATGGGAAAACGTGTTTTCAAAACACCAAAAGCACGCTCAATCACGTTTCTAAGTTTAGCATGAGCGTGATTGAACAAATTAATAAACTAATTGTCTAACATCAATTTCAAGATATAAAAATAATAAACAAAAGAAAATTTCACATAAAAGTCAATGTAATAGTATGAGTTTATATACAATCGAAAACAAATACATATTAAAAAAAAATTATATCACGTAAATCTAACAAACAATCATCAATATCAATTTATATAACGAAATCAAGTGACAAACCATTGAAAAAAAAATCAAAAATTACTTGAATTTAAGGATGGAAAACTTACTGGTGAAGAGAAAGAGGTAATCAGAGGTAAAAAGAGGATTTTTATGTAGGGTTGTATCAGAGGTAAAAAGAGGTTTTTTATCTCTGGTTGAAAAAAAAAAGAACAACAGAAATTTTAAAACCTCTGACCGGGTCAGAGGTAAGAGGCTATTCAGACTTTTTTTTTCAAAAAAGAACAGCACCTAAGTCTGTCAACAAAATGACGTAAATACCTCTAACGGTTGTTCGTATTATCCATTAATTATCCTTATAATTAAAAGTGGTGATTGTCTATGAATCCGTGCCTTTTATATTATTATATTTAAAAAGTTTGTGTTTAAATACAATTGTTATCGTTATATTTACAAAAAACTTGGTTGCCGGAGTGGTAAGCGCGCGGCCTCCCCTGCTGGGAGACCGCGGTTCGAATCCCACCCAGCACCTATTTTTATTTTTTATTTTTTTGCTACTGCAGTGTTGGGCTTGGTCAGTGTTGGACTTGGGCTTGCTTAGGTGAAAATAGAAGATATCCCAACATTTGTATTTTTTATTTTTTTTTTTGCTACTGCAGTGTTGGGTTTGGGCAGTCTTGGGCTTGGGCAGTGTTGGACTTGGGCTTGCTTGGGAGACCGCGGTTCGAATCCCACCGAGCACCTATTTTTCTTTTTTTTTTGCTACTGCAGTGTTGGGCTTGGGCAGTGTTGGACTTGGGCTTGCTTAGGTGAAAATAGAAGATATCCCAACATTTGTATTTTTTTTTTTTTTTGCTACTGCAGTGTTGGGCTTGGGCAGTCTTGGGTTTGGACAGTGTTGGACTTGGGGTTGCTTAGGTGAAAATAGAAGATATCCCAATATTTGTATTTTTATATGTATAATGTTTTATGTAAAAATATGTCTAATTGGTTAATGAATAAAAAAAATGTGTAATTGGTTAATAAATAAAAATATGAAAGAAATGTATAATTGATTAATAAATAAGAAAATAAAAATGTATAATTGGTTAATAAATAAAAAAATTATAAAATGACTAATTAATTTCTAAAGTTTAATAGACCTAGGTGTTATTTTTCTAATACATTATATATCAGTATTTTATTTTAATTAACTACAAAACAGTATATAAATGGATGAAGTGCTTGGAATTTCTTTATTTTGCCATTAATAGAACATTATTAAATAATCAATTATATTATTATTATACATACAAAAGTAGAGTTTAGGTATTATTAAATGATTAATATATAGTTTGAAAGCATAATTATTTTTCTAATGCATTATATAGCAGTGTTTTATGTAGCATATTGTTATTTGGACATTTTAATTAAGTACAAAACTGTGTATAAATTGATGAAGTGTTTGGAATTTCTTCATTTTGCCATTAATAGAACCTTATTAATTATCAAATAATTATAATAATCAATTATATTATTATTATACATATAAAAGTAGAGTTTAGGTATTAAATATAGTACTAACTATATTATATATTATTAAACGATTAATATATAGTTTGAATATAATAAACATATAAAAATTAAATATAATGAAAAGGTTGTGTTTAAATATGGGCCGGTGTTGGGTTTTGGTTGGTGTTGGACTTTCATTTCTTTCATTTCTTTTTTTTTTTTTTTTTTAGATTAGTATCAAATAAAAAATATAGTTTCCGAATCAAATAATCCCACGAAGACGATGCCTTTTTTCTTGGCTTGCGAATGTAAATTTACATTGTTTAATGGTCAAAGTACAGGCTGGAAAATAAACCCCCGAACTCGTGCAACGCACGATTGTCTACTAGTTAATATCAATTCCAAAACTATGTTTTCTTATTAATAGTGCTCTGCCCCGTTATATTAAATTTTCATTTCGTTATTAAATATATATATTAATAATATTTCTTTTTATTTTAGACCCTTAACCTTAATTATTTTTATTTTTACCTCTTGAATTTGATTAATTAGAATTTGATTATCACATTACGTTTCATTATTAAATTTCCATTCCGTTTAGCTTTTAATGACAAATAATACCTCATTTTGCTAATATAGCAAATTATTGAATAGTATATATAAAAAAAAGAAAAAAAAATGAATTAAATGAAAAGCTTAAGAAAACATGTTTACAAAAAAAAAAATTCATATAAAATTAATTTTTCAATAAAATATAAACTTTAAATTTGAATTTAATATAAAAATGTTGTAAAAAATTGTATTTAGAACCAAAAGTTTATAAATGCTTGTTACTACATCTTACATTTAGAGAAACGAAATTAATACGTATAATTCAAATTTTATCGAAGTAAAGAAACCAATAACCATGATGATGTTGAAGAATGTAGTTAAGTTGTGTAAAAGTGTTGTCATGCTCGACTAGAAAGGTAAGTAGCCGCAGGAACCATAAGAAGTGAGTAAGCTCGGCGGTAAATGGGAGGACCGGAGGAGCTCAATTAAGTTTCTTTAGTTGAAAATGGAAAAAAAAAATTGTTTTATCTCTCCAATCAAAAGAATTTTTTTAGAGATGAATCTTGTTGATGAATTGGATGCTGAGATGAAGCAAGAAGAGTTGTTGGCATTTGAGGAAGAACAACTTAGAATTAAAGTTGATTAGGAGATGCAAAAGAAGGTGCAAAGAGAGCAAGACAAAGTTGATTTCATTGAGAAATTTTTTGTCAAGACAAGACCGAGTGAAAAGATAGTACATCTAGATAGAGGGACAAGGTAAGTTGAATCTTAGATGTCTACTCAAGAACAACAAGGTCTTCAATGTGGCTGTTGAACGAATTCACACTCTTGGTTTAGATGAGTGGATAAGGATTGCCAGACTGAGTTCAAGATTGGATAACAATGAACATCAAATGATTGTCAAGAAAGAGGCAATCTACAATGTGAATGCTGCATATTTCTTGAATCTGATTCCTGAAGAAGACTATAAACAATTTTGTACTACAAACAGATGTCACAAAGGAGCTAAGTCTTTGGGGCTAGAATCACAGTCTAATCCTGTACCAGCAAATATTAAGTTTCAAGAAAGAACTTACATTAAAACTGATAAACATGAGGGGTTATGCTATATTGACTGTGCAGGGATGAATGCTTTCAAGAAAAAGAAGATATTTTCAAATCATCTCTCTACCATTGCATTGATGAATGAGTGCAAATCCTCTCAATGCAGACCTTTCAGAATGAAGCTTGTCAGCTGGTTGAACGAATTAAGAAGGAGTATCCGGAAATGTTCAATAGGACTGATGCAGAAATGGAAAAGTTGCTTAAATGGAAGGATTAAAAGGAAGAATGGAGGAAATCAGCTATGGAACCTG
>CAJVGC010000065.1:7423229-7451696 GCA_910822075.1 Senecio squalidus
TCTCTATTTTCTCTCAAGAACACATAACCAAAACAGAAACTAAACATCATTTTCAGTCCATTTTCGTCCATAAAAATCACCATCTAATCCATACAAATCGTTCTAGGAGTAAAGGGTGATAAAGGAAAAGGTTTAAATCGGGTTTTCAAGGAATCTTTGAAGCTAAAACTCATCCAAGCCATCACTTTACTAATCCCTTCGGTATAACACTTTCTTTTACTATTTTTATACATATCTTGGCTTGCATGTTTGATCTAACACATAAAAACAAGTTTTATAAAGTTTTATACCATTTTATTACAAAAACGGGTTTAAACAAAAAGGTGACTTAGATCTATATATTTGTGGCTAAAAATCCAAAAGAAACTGATATTTGAGCATATATATAAGTAATCTTGATGAATATTCAGTTGCATGTCGAAATCTAGCTCAAAAACGCTTAAAAACGCAAAAATGGCAAAACTGTAAATCTGTCTCGGCAATTCAGCCGCGGGCTGAAATAATTCAGCCGCCGGCTGAATTTAGCCGCCGGCTGAAATAATTCAGCCGCCGCCAGAATGGTCCTGTTCACTGTTTTGTCGTTTTAAAGGTCGTAAACGTGTTTTTAAGCTGAAATAAATTATCACAGATTATATACATGTTAATAAGCTACTGTTTTGACATATTATATTGTTGGAAAAAGCTTTTTGGATTTGAAACGTATGTATTGTTGGTTTAAACGTTGTATTGAGCATTTTAAAGCGGGAAAGTGTTTTGAAAATGGACATAATTTTTATGACGCGGAAGCGCTGCCCAATTTTCACCGTAAATAACATTTCAAATTCAGAAACTTAATAACTTCGAGACTTACACACATTAACTTGGAACTTTGACACTTTTGGTACATAATTGGACATTTCGGACTATAAAACGTACATGAACATACAAACCTTATAAACTTTCCGTAATAAACTTTTTTGGGACAGAATCTAAGTATTATAAATTGAGACTTAAAAATGTTAAATTGAAACTTAACCTAACTCAATTAAAACTTATACAACTTTCCGGTGTTCTAGGTCATTTGTGATTCCCGACGCGTTCCGCTCTCTTTGTGCTAGTTCATATCTCGTACCTTCGCAAACCGTGAGTTACATCCCCTACTTAATTACTGTTTTCAATTATCTTTTGGGGGAAACAAGAGATCTAAATGAACTTTTATGAACTCTATTGAACATTTTTTTGACAAACTTATGCTTATTTAGTTTTATGGCCGATTGGCCTATGATAAACTAATGGTTCGCCACCTTTATTCGGCTCTTGATTCAAACTATGTTAAACTTATTTAATGCCATTCTCGGCACTCACATGTACTTTGATTGATCGTATAACTACCATGACTCTTGAGGAATATAGCTACTCTAAGTGACAACTACTAGTTTTAAAATAAATTCAGTGCCTAATTTTCACCACACACTATTAGCTTTGTTAAGCCGTTTAGTAATTATGGGTATCGATACTTAGGAAATGACCGTTCCTTACTTAAGTGGCGACTTAAGTACATGTTACTCGATCAGAAATGACTCCCCGTAGTAGTCGGGGTAAGAGGCATCACGGTTGGTTAATCGGTTTAGTGTGAACACTTAAGTTATTATGCCAAGTAGTCGTTATACATGTAATCAATCATAGTTTACTTATCATGCGCGTATAGAGTTATACGACTTCCGCATCTATCTCTAAATCAACTGTTTTGGTTCGACTATTCTTTAAGTCTTAATCTACTTTTAGAAACTACTAAGTATAGATATACTTAGCTCAAAACCCTTTTTAGTCGAGGACTAGAAAACTGTAACTCACTCACTACTTTATTGTAGTTGACACTTTATCTCTTGTTTCAGGAAATCAAGTGTAAGTCACGGAATGCATTACTTGGATGGGTCATGATACGTCACGTGAAGTCATGAATCGGGAGAAGACCTATTTTGGACATGTTATTTGGGAATTTTATCAAACATTTTATTTTGTTATGTCGTGATGTACTTTTCAATACTTGGTTATCTTGAAACTGTAAACTCTTATTTATCGTTTAATGACTTGAAACCGTATGTTTTTATTATAACTCGTGTAATGATATCTTTGCTCTTCACACTTCCGTGTTTCCGCTTTAGCGGGGTGTGACAGGTTTAAGTTAAGTATATCAATACTTAATAGTTTTGATAAGTAGAACAATACTTAAAGAATAGTTTCGATCCATAAAAGTTGCTCAAAAGGTAGTTCGATCCATAAAAGTTGCTCAAAAGATAGTTCGATCCATAAAAGTTGTTCAAAAGATAGTTCGATCCATAAAAGTTGTTCAAAAGATAGTTCGATCCATAAAAGTTGTTCCAAGGATAGTTGCGGAGATCGTATATCCATATACGCGCAAGATAAGTAAACTATTGATTGAAATCATGTATAACGACTACTTGGCATAATAACTTAAGTGTTCGCACTAAACCGATTAACCAACCGTGAGGCCCCTTACCCCGCACTATCCACGGGGAGTCATTTCTGATCGAGTAATATGTACTTAAGCTGCCACCTAAGCAAGGAACGGTTATTTCCTAAGTATCGATACCCATAATTACTAAACGGCTTAACAAAGCTAATAGTGTGTTACGAAAATTGGGCACTAATGTTATTTTTAAAACTGATAGTAGTCACTTATGGTTAGTTATATCCCTCAAGAGTCACGATAGTTATACGATCAATCAAAGTTCCACGAGTGCCGAGTGTGGCAATAAATAATTTAATCATAGTTTTGAACCAAGAAGCCGATTAAAGGGGGCAAGCCATTAAGCCGAATAAGGATGGCAAACCATTTAGCCGAAAAAGGGTGGCAAACCATTTAGTTTATTTTATGCCAAACGGGCAAATAAAACTGTTTTCGCATGCAAGTTCCACAAAACGTTCAATGAGAGTTCAATAGTAATAAAACGTTCCGGGAGTTCATAATAGTTCCAAAAATTCATAACAATTCCAAAGTTCATTTAGATCTCATGTTTCCCCCAAAAATTATTTAAAAACAGTAAATAAAAGTGGGGTTGTAACTCACGGATTGCGAAAAGTACGAGACGAGGGCGAAAAGCGGTCGGAAATGAGAGCCGGGAATCACGGAACGCCTAAGGATACCAAGATTGTTCAAGTGTTATTATTATATTAAGTTATTATACATAATATACAATAGATGAAATTTTTGTTAAACTTTAAGTGTCAAGGTCAATATTGTTCCAAAAATGGTCCGAAGCGGTTAACGTTATATTTAGTCCGAAAAGTCCAAAGTTAAATTATTATTATTATTATGATAGACATGTTTTGGTTGCTGGAGTGATTTAGGTTTCCTAACGAAATTTGGGCAGCGCTTCCGCGCCCAAATTTCATGTCCAAAACCTAAAGTCATTTCCCGCTCACAAAACACATATATACACATAACCTTATTTAAACAAGTCCATTTTAGTCCAAAGAGTTCAATACAAGTTACCAATGTTATTATTTTACTCATCTCAGTCCCATAATGTCATTAACAAAAATCCAGAATACGCACATAAGTTTTAAACGACCAAAACGACGATTTTCGGGAAGGACAGCAGGCCTGTGCTGCGCACTGGGCAATAGGTGCTGCGCACCACCTGCTGTCTTTTTCCCGTTTTATGTTTTTCTTGCCCAAAATGATTTGTTACCCAAAGATTTCGACATGCAATCAGTAGATACTTCATAATATAGTATTTTTACAGTTTCTAAACAACTTTTATCCACCAAAAACATAGATCTAAGTATTATTTAGTTAAAAATCGTTTTTGTATAGAAAGAGTTATAAATCTTTATAAAAACTCATTTTTGTGCCATGGATCATCCATGCAATTGGTAAGATCAGTAAATATAAAGTAAAAAGAAGGATTTCTACCGGATGGAATGGCTTGGATGATGTTTTAGAAGTGTATTGAGCTCCAAAAATGGTGAAAATGCTTTGAAACCGAAATAACTTTGATTCCTTTTGCTTCCTCTTGATGTTTGAATGATTTTTGATGGTGATTTTAATGGATTTAATGGCTGTACTTTCTGGTTTTAATGGAGGTTTTAGAGAGAAGTTAGAGAGAAGATAGAGAGAAAATGAGTGTGTGTAGGTGTTTTGTGTTTATAAAATGAAAGAAAGAAAAGAAAATAAAAGAAAGTGTAATAATAACACTTTGGGACTGTTAAAATGGCAGGAATAAGTGGTATAAACCGTGTAGGATTGGGTTAGAGTTTTACAAAAACGAGACAAGTAGTAAAATAAGAAAATTTGAATATGTCGGGGCAGTGCGTCGCACTGCTTGGTCTGTGCGGCGCACTGACCCAATTTCAGTGTTTTTCTGATTTTTCGTTTTCGCGATTCGCTTCGTTGGACCTTTTCGTTAACTCAAAGTTCTTAATTATGATGTGTTATGAACTTAGGAAAGTTCATTAGGTGTTTTCTTGGTATTAGGACTTATATAATTCGATTCCGGGAGTGATTCCGACACTGTCGCGTTTCCGGTAAATGTACAGATAAAGACAATGACAGACAATATAAGAGACATAGAGTATAAAATGCATCTGAATTTGGACGGTTGTCACACGAACCATACAAGAAACTATATACCACACATAAGTCGAACGAGTTGGTTTAATCAAACAGGTAAGCAAGAAGTTAGTATCAATGTACGTAAATAAAAAGATCTAGTATATCTAGAACGATTGATATTAGACAAACTGTAGTTTACTTGAATCATATAATTTTTTTTATAAAAACATTATGAGTGAATATTAATCATATTTGTTTTTATTATATAATTTATTTGACCATAAACAAACTTTAAAAATAAGTAAATCATGTCTACCTAAAACAATGTATGTCTTCATACATATTTATTGAATATTTAGTATTAAAAATACTTAAAGAGATAATATTTTGTTTTATATTTATAACCAAATAAAAATCTAAATCAACTTATACTAATATAAGTTTTTTAACCCTTAAACTATTCTAACAAATTATTTTCTTAATATTATATAAACTAGATTATTGTTCTGTGATAACGGAGAAAAATATAGATAAAAATTGAATCGTAAAATTTATGTTTATGTATATTTTAAGTTATTCTAACAAGACAATGTTACACGTATAGTAACATATATATCTTTACGTTTATACAATGTTTTGATATTTTGTATTATGAGATTTTAGAATAACAATACGGTAAATCATAGTCCAAATTAAGGGATTTTATAATTAAATTATGATTATGTTTTTTATTTCAGTGAAGATGGAATCAAAGGAAGAATGTTATTATGTATTGTACTAGGATGTAAAATGAAAATAGTATTTAGTGACATAATCAATATGATCTAACGGTAAAAAAATTAAACTCATCTAAAGGACCTTATGTTGCCATATAGCATTTAAGACTCATCTTTTGTTAAAGATTATAGATATCTAGTATAATAGGATTTTAACATTACATTCATCACAATATATATATATATATATATATATATATATATATATAACAAACCTTAAGGTAAAATAAGTAAAAAAAAAATAAAAAATAATTTATAACGTTAGATATTTTGGATTATCGTTCATTTTAACCATATCTCAAACTTTAAAAAACGAAGTTTTGTTCTACATCATAAAATGGGTAGTTTTACCGTTGTGCATCAAATTTGAATATTTACTACACAAAAACAAAGAATTTGATGCACAGTCCCTAAACGACATATATTTTGATGCATATCAAAACTTGCTTTTTTAAAGTTTGTTATAATTGAATAAATAAACATAATACAAAATTACACATATAATAAATTATTTTTTCATATTTTTTTACTTATTTTACTTTAAGTTTTGGTTTATAAGAACTTCTCCCTATATATATATATATATATATATATATATATATATATATATATATATATATATATATATATAGTTGGTTTCAAATGAGAACCATTCAAATAATTAGGAACCAAATGAACCACATCTAAGCCCTTAGATCATATTTTGATCAAGAACATAAATTAAAGGGAGTTTAACACTTGAAGGGGTATAATTGACATTTTACTTCAGAAAACAATCAGATCAAACCAAACTTTCCTAAATTCACGTCTTCTTCCTCTCTCTTAGAACAACACTTCCCTAGTTCATCTTTTTCTTTTGAATTCCTCAAATCAAATCGATTTTTATACCTAATTAATCTAAATATCACACCTAATATCTTCCAAGATCTAATCTTTATCAAGATCCAACTGAAAGTAAGTCGAATTTGTTTTTTTTTTTACCTAGAATTCATTTTTTTTTCCAGTTTCGGGTTTGGATCTTCAATATCTGATGATTTAAGGAACATTAAGTTCATTTGATTATTAGCATATGCTCTTTTCTTTCTATTCCCCTATAATTTAACTTTTCCTATTTTGGTGAATGTTGTGTTTGGTGTTTAATGGTCGTATTGAAACAAGATCATTTCGAATTTGAGAGTAATATGATGGTGATTTGTAAAGTTAAGTTGAAACAATTGATTGAAAATAAGATAACAAAACTTTATTTTTTTTGCACACTAAGTGTTTGATAAAAGTCTTCAATGAAAATATTAGTTTTTTGCATTGTCCATATGAGTATTTAAGTAGTTATATTGAATTTGGTTGTGTTTATGTAGTTTTGAGTAAACCAATATAACTTCGCTTTTACATTCTAATCAATGTTTAACTTTTACAAAGGAAAAACATAATGGGAAATGAATTGAAGAAGACAAGAAGACAAGAAGACAAAAAAGAAGGCAACACAACCGAAGAA
Organism: Senecio squalidus; assembly: GCA_910822075.1. NCBI lineage: Eukaryota > Viridiplantae > Streptophyta > Magnoliopsida > Asterales > Asteraceae > Senecio > Senecio squalidus. The sequence continues at coordinate 7,430,056 of CAJVGC010000065.1, forward strand.
GAAACTTGTGAAAAATAAGACGTTGACTCATAGTTTACATTTTAGTCATGTAATTGTATAATATCTTTTTAAGTTGAAATAAATTTTCACTTCATAATACATTAAAGTGTTTACTTGTTAATATATATGTTATTCAATAGTATAAATAAAAGTCTAACATATAAGATTTAAATAAAATATATACACTTGTGTATACTTTGTATTCGTATACACTAGTGTATATATCGAATACACTAGTGTATATATTGTATTCACTAGTGTATTCACTGTATTTCACTAGTGTATTAACTGTATATATCGTATACACTAGTGTATATCGAATACACTGGTGTATATATTGTATTCACTAGTGTATTAACTGTATTCACTGGTGCATTCATTGTATTCACTAGAGAATATATCGTATACACTAGTGTATATATCGAATACACCGGTGTATATATTGTATTCACTAGTGTATTAGTTGTATTCACTAGTGTATTCATTGTATTCACTAGAGAATACATCGTATACACTAGGGTATATATTGTATTCGATAACAAAAGTAAGTATACTATTAAAATTGAAATTATGTTTTTATTAAATTAGTGTACTATTGTATACTCTAAAGTAAGTATATATTCATGTATTCCCTAGAGAATATATCGTATACACTAGTGAATATATTGTATTCACTAGTGTATTCAATGTATATATTGAATACACTAATGTATATATCGAATACACTGGTGTATATATATTATATTCACTAGTGTATATAATGTATTCACTAGTGTATTCATTGTATTCACTAAAGAATATATCGTATACACTAGTGTATATATTGTATTCGATAACAAAAGTAAGTATACCATTAAAATTGAATACACTAGTGTATATATTGTATTCACTAGTGTATTCATTGAATATATATATCGTATAAACTAGTGTATATATCAAATACACTAGTGTATATATTGTATTCACTAGTGTATTCATTGTATTCACTAGTTTATTCACTGTATATATCGTATACACTAGTGTTTATATCAAATACACTGGTGTATATAGTGTATTCACTAGTGTATTAACTGTATTCAATGGTGAATTCATTGTATTCACTAGAGAATATATCGTATACACTAGTGTATATATCAAATACACCGGTGTATATATTGTATTCACTAGTGTATTAGTTGTATTCACTAGTGTATTCATTGTATTCACTAGAGAATACATCATATACACTAGGGTATATATTGTATTCGATAACAAAAGTAAGTATACTATTAAAACTGAAATTATGTTTTTATTAAATCAGTGTACTATTGTATACTCTAAAGTAAGTATATATTCATATATTCACTAAAGAATATATCGTATACACTAGTGAATATATTGTATTCACTAGTGTATTCAATGAATATATTGAATACACTAGTGTATATATCGAATACACTAGTGTATATATTATATTTACTAGTGTATATACTGTATTCACTAGTGTATTTATTGTATTCACTAAAGAATATATCGTATACACTAGTGTATATATTGTATTCGATAACAAAAGTAAGTATACCATTAAAATTGAACACACTAGTGTATATATTGTATTCACTAGTGTATTCACTGTATATATATATCGTATACACTAGTGTATATATATCGAATACACTAGTGTATAGATTGTATTCACTAGTGTATTTACTAGTGTATTCACTGTATTCACTAGTGTATTCATTGTATTAACTGTATATATCGTATACACTAGTGTATATATCGAATACACTGGTGTATATATTGTATTCACTAGTGTATTAACTGTATTCACTGGTGTATTCATTGTATTCACTAGAGAATATATCGTATACACTAGTGTATATATCGAATACACCGGTTTATATATTGTATTCACTAGTGTATTAGTTGTATTCACTAGTGTATTCATTGTATTCAATAGAGAATACATCTTATACACTAGGGTATATATTGTATTCGATAACAAAAGTAAGTATACTATTAAAACTGAAATTATGTTTTTATTAAATTAGTGTACTATTGTATACTCTAAAGTAAGTATATATTCATGTATTCACTAGAGAATATATCGTATACACTAGTGAATATATTGAATTCACTAGTGTATTTAATGTATATATTGAATTCACTAGTGTATTCAATGTATATATTGAATTCACTAGTGTATATATCGAATACACCGGTGTATATATTATATTCACTAGTGTATATACTGTATTCACTAGTGTATTCATTGTATTCACTAAAGAATATATCGTATAAACTAGTGTATATATTGTATTCGATAACAAAAGTAAGTATACCATTACAATTGAAATTATGTTTGTATTAAATTAGTATAAATTAAAACCTATAGTCATTCATACGAAAATAAAATATAATATATTTATCTATGAATACACTATATTCATTACTAAACTTATAGTCTTCACTTATTACTACAGTTGTATTAACTTGAACATCAACAGATATGGATTTAATTTTTTTTTTCCATTGAATTATAGACTTGTTTACTCATACAAATATAAATATAACCATATATAATACTATAACCTACTAGAAAAAAATTTTGTACAATGCATAATACAATATCTATTATTGAGACATTTTATCAAACACTTGGTGTGCAACAAAGAGTGAAACTAAAAAATAAAACTTATCTTAAACTTTATGATTTTTATTCAACAAGATATGAGATTTAGTCTAAATCTTAAAAAACATTACATCATAAATAGTAGATCGATTGAATAAAATCACCTAAATCAACCAAATATTACTAAATTAGATTACTTACTTTGATTTTTAACACCTTTACCTTGAATGTCGAATAGATCATCATCTCCATTATTAATTTATTTTAGCCTTTGTCAACATGATTTCAGCAACAATTTATGATTAATTTGATGAATTTGTCATGTAGATTGAATTATAATTGTATGAGAGAGAATATGGATCGATCTTAGAAAAGCAATTGAATGAATTGACATGATTTTGTGTCAGAGAAAATAGATTTGTGATTATTACATTATGCTCCTCTAGTTTGAATTAATTACAAAACTGCCACCTTGTGATTAGTTTTTGATCTAAATGATCTAATGGTGATTAAATGGTTCATAATGGTTCCTAAATATTTAATGGTTCCTATTTGAACCTACCTCTCTATATATATATAATAATAATAATCTCTCTTATTTCTCTCTTCACTAATAAAAGAGTTCAACCTTCATTGGTTGCTTGCCATAACTCTTTATTTGACAAGTGACGTTCTTGTAAATTTTATTTATTTTTAATTTACTTATTCATTTAATTTTAATTGAATTTGTTAATTTAATTATCCTTTATCTCCTTTTTTTTTATGTTTTCAGCCTTTTCTCTTCTAAAGGTTACGAAATTAAAATTATTAATTGTGTCATTAATCTTTAGTCTTCTTATTTAGAAAAAAATAGGAATTAAAAAAAAGTGTAATCCTAATAACATTGATGATTATATATGATCTTCATTGCTTTTGTTTAGTAATTTCAAACAAACAATTTTAATATTAAAAGAAAAATCGATTTATAATTTTAAGCTTTTTTTTCACTTGTGATTGAATGTGTGTAATAGAACTCGTTAATCCCCTAAGTTATATATAATTTTTCTTTACATTATCTATGTAAGAATATTTTTTCTTTTAATCATGAAAAATGTATTATTAGCATATTTTCAACAAACAAAATTCTTTAATCTAAGAAGTTTATTATTTTTTATATTCATATTCCATGATTAAACTGATTTTTACAGTTATTTTTTAGTATTATTGTTAATTTTCTTTAAAGTATCCGTACGTTGCACATGTTAATAATCTAGTAGTAATAATAATAAAAAATGTATGTCTCATACATATTTATTGAATATTTAGTAATTTAAAAGCATCAAAGTATTATATGCGAACAACAACAAAATAATAGGTCATAGGATAATAATAATTAAGTAATATAAGTATTATACGAACAATAATAAAATCTGAAACCGTAGGCACAAATTCGTATACTTTGTATAAACCAACTAAAGGAATTGACATAACCAATTTTCATTCTTTTGATCAAGGTTGCTAATGCAGTAATGCGTTCGTATCGAGACTAGTCACTGTTGAAAAACTGTTAGTCGTAATCTATCTTTATTGATCATTGATTCTCGTAAACAACTAATCACACTCTAAACATGAAACTTTAACCTTTAAGCTAAAACACTATCAATTCAGGTGCACACAAACCAAGGGTCGGACCCTCATGTTTGTTTGGTTCGACGGTTCGACAAGGGGCAAGGGTAAGGGAAATAGATTAGGGTTTACGCGATTCTCAGTCCCTTTGTTGTTCCACTTGATTTTGGATTCTTAAAGTTTATTTTTATAACAAAAATACGGCACATAATCCTTATCCAACAAGTAAACTAATAAGCTACATAATCAACCTCAAAGTTTGTTTTAATGTAAGAGGAGTGATGGTTAAGATGTAAGGAGTGGTTAGCTTGGTGACATAGAATCATTGATGAGGTATAATGTGTAAGATACTATGGAGAGGGTCCATGAGCGGAGACGAGACATTGTTATTCGTACAAACCTGAAACCGTGTTCAACGAATTGAAGCCAAATCCTACAAGGAATCTGGCATTCAACGTCGAACATTTTGGTCAAATCCGTCACAAATTAAAATGGGGTTACCCTAATATTTTTAGCGAATTAGTCATTGGTAAAACCCTATTCCAATAAAACTTTTCCGCTAGATTAGTGATGGTAAAGTTTACCGACGAAAATTAATGTCGATAATCCATCATAATTGCGACACCGTTTATATTTTGGAATAATTATATATGGTTGACGTAGACATGTATTCGTATATATAAATGTATATAGAAACTTACAAGTGTATAATATTATGTTTATGAGCGTTAAAAACCCAAAATAAAATATTCTTTTAAGAAATCTCTCGGAAATCCGTAGAAAGTAGTGACGGATTTCCGAGGGCTTTTTCATTTATTTTCTATTTTCGACATGTATAGAGATAAATATGTACGTTTACAACTTTATAGACACATATATGTATGTTTATACACGTTTCAATACATATCGATGTGAGTTTTATTATAACTAGGTGACTGTCGTGCGTTGCACGACTTCGAAGTCGTCTGACATTTTTTACAAAAAGTTCGAATTGGGTTGATGACAGATGTTGACGGTTTTTTCAAAACGTGTACGGTAGATGCTACTTATACGTAATATACAGTGTTTACAAAAGCTGTTGAAAATACATACATAGACTGCTGTTTTTCGTCATGAAAGTATTAGCCTATTACAAAAGTGGGTTTGCTGTCTTGCGTTGTTTATTCTGGAAACCGCTAGCGTTTTGTTGGGTTTACGGCTTCTAATTTGTCTGCAGTGCGTAATAATATTTTGTTAGAGTAGGTATAGTTGTCGTTTACTGCGGAAATTGTGTACCTGTCGTTTCTGCTGATTTGCGTTTGCCTATGCTAGTATCTGTGATTATATCAGCATGATCTGTATTATTGTAGTGGTAGTTGTCAGTATTTGTATATAAACGAAACTTACACTTTCTTAGACATATTTTAGTAGTTTCTTTTACCTTTCGAGCATTAAGACAAACTGTGAGGAACTTCTAGGAGCTCGTCCACGTGACTGGACATTACTGCGAACAGTTTTTGGGATATCAAAACGGATCACAGTTACCTGAATACACAAAATCACACATTACAAAATAAATAACTAAAACAAATTCTCCACAACGAACCACTTAAATCAGAGAGTCTACCCTTTCTGTATCACGAGTCTAGGTAACGAAGGAGTAAGCTCAGGCCTCAAAGCTACTCGTCGCTTTCCTCTATCCTCAAAACAATAAACCTGCATCAAACAAACTTTTATCATCGTGTTCGTGTTGTAACTATTCGTTCAATAATTTAACTTCACATATGCATTTAAACAGTTACTGCCTACTGTATTATGTCGATAAATGCTACAACTTAACATAAATGAAGGTAATACAAACCTGGTCTCGTATTTCCTCTCCGGCTTTTCATATTGTTTCTGTTTGGAAATACATATATACCTTCCCCGAACGAAAGAGTCATGTACTTACCTCACTATCAATTGCCAAGTTGTTTCAACTTCTATAAAAGTTACCCCTTTTGATCTATTACCCAACCGCCCATTTTGCCACCTCGGGATTACAAACTGATGCATTAAAAAAAGTAAAAACATGCTGTCACAATTACATCATCTTTGGTACAACAATCAGCATTATGTTCAAGCAATGTTTTCACAGTCGAGCTGTCCTCGGCTCTGAGTGAGTGCCCAACAGAAAGGTGCAATGGAGTAATTCCGTTCTGGATATAAACGATAAAAATATTAACTCTTTATCAAGTTTTAATCACAAGACCAGATTAGGATATCGCTGTTAATGTAATTATCAAAAATAATAATAAGAAGAAGAAGATTAAGTTCCGTACATTTGCTTTGGCTTCGGTAGATGCCCCATGAGCGAGAAGAAGCGAGGCAGATTCATTACAACTGTTTTTAGCAGCCATGTGCAACGGTGTTTCTCCATACTGTAAAGTCAAATATAATATTATTCATTATATGATTAATCACAACTAATTAAGAATAATTCAATACTTTTACGCACCATGTTCTTAGCTTCCAGCTCAACTGTTCCAGGCCCTGTTAAATTCAAGAGAAACTTAACGACTTCAACACTATTATGACCAGCAGCAACATGAAGAGGTGTGTTTGCCATCTGCATCAATAATATCAACAAAATAATTAGAAGAAAAAAAAAATACTCGGATCACATTTAGGCTAATGAAATAAAAAAGATATTTTTAAGCAAGTATCTTTAGTAATACTAAATGCTAAAATGAACACTACAGCAAGCTAAAACCGCGAAATTTTAACAATTTATCACTCGATAGAAATCTTAATATTCCAATAGATGAATCAAATACCAAATATGAACATCTTATCAAAAATACCAAAAATTCAGTACATTTTTCACTCAGGAATTTTATCAAATACTTTGCATACAATTCCCAGTTAACCCAAAAAACCATTTCTATTACAAGAACACAATAAACAGGTCCTGACCTTCTTATAGCAAAATGTTTATCAGCTTTTTAAGCATCACGATATAAAAGTTACCTATATCGACTATTTACTCGAAAATAAGTACTTATCTAGGGTTTTCTATCTTTATATCAAAAAACATATAAAGTAGTGTCTTAAGCAATCTCAAACAACTAACAATGTTTTATAAGCTCATATCATTTCAAAAGGTATTTATTTCTATCTTTCGATAAATAGTAGCGAAAACGACTAATCTGTGACAATCCGTCTTTTCGAGGTATTATTCATTACCGTTATTTATTCTTTTATTCGCAATTATTTCGACCCTTGCATTTCGCTTAATATTTACTCACGTTTTGTATATTTGAGTCGAGTTTTATGTGTTTTATTACTTCGTCTCTCGAGACGTAAGCTTTATAATCGTCTAAGTGTCGAATAGTTAGTATTCTCGTGTTATTAAAGTAGGGTGTTTACGCCGTAATCGTCGGTTAAGAAGATTATATTTCAAAATTTCATTACAAAGTTAGTCATCTAACTAAATCTATTACAAAGTTAGTCCTCTAACTAATTCTTTTACAAATTTAGTCCTTTCTAACCAAAAACTTAACTTTTTCTGTCACACCCCGCTAAAGCGGAAACACGGGGCGTGAGAGCTGGAATATCATTACACGGTCGTAAGCAAATATAAACGATTCAAGTCATTTCATTTGAGAATTTTAAAAGGTTAAAGATACAACATTTCAAAAAGTAACCAAGTAGTTCACGAATTAACTTAAAGTGCAAATACATGTTTTAAACAAAAATTCCCAAAATATGAAGGTCTTTCCCATTATGCGCCTCACGTGACCATATCGACCCTCCTTGCCATGCATTCCGTAGGCTTACATTAATTTCCTGAAACATAAGATAAAGTGTCAACTACGAAACGTAGTGAGTGAGTTACAGTTTAGAGTTTGAAAGAGTTTCCAAAAAAAAAAAAAAAATAGTAAGTTATCAGAGATAGAAAGTTACCAAAAATAGAAAGTTACCAAAAATAGAAAATTAATGGTAAAAGTTTATAAGTAAGCGAGTAAAGTGAATAAATAAACTCGCATAGTAATTATAGTGGAAAAACAGTCACTAAAATAATGAATAAGCGGAATCAATCGCTAAAATAATGTGAAAGCGGAATCAATCGCTAAAATAAGTGAAAGTGGGATCAGGCGCTAAAATAAGTGAAAGCGGGATCAGGCGCTAAAATAAGTGAAAGCGGGATCAGGCGCTAAAATAAGTGAAAGCGGGATCAGGCGCTAAAATAAAGTATATGCGTATGGGATATGTGTTATAACTTAACTAAAGGTACCTTGTATATCAATCACTTGGCATAATATAAGTAGTAAGTATACACTAAACCGATTGTATGGTCGAGATGGCAGCCCAAAAACATTTAAGTAAGTAATTCAATGAGTGAGGTAGTAATATGTACTTGGGACGCTAACCCTGAGTAAGGAGTGACCCCTCCTAAGTATCGATACCCATATGACTAACGGCTAATGCTAATAGTGTATAAGAGAGAGAGAGATCTAAAAACGGGCATTTTAATTAAGGATTCTAAAAACATTCAAGAGATCTTACGGGCTTATATATCCATCAAGGATTGGCTACTAACAAGCATCCTAGTTTAGTTATCCTGCTAAGGCATTAACACAAATACGCATGATAGATTGTAAGATTTAAGTTAAATTGCTTCATAGATTCAAAGTTTAGAACGAGATTCCATAAATAGTTGAATTAAAGAGATGAAACAATAGTATAAGTAGAGAAAGAAATGTTTTACGCATAAGCGATTAAGTAGACGTTTCAATGTCAAAGTTTGATAAACCAAAGTTTAAGTATTGCAAGTTGTTTATAAGTTACAAAACATGATCTTATGCTTCCCCCAAATAATGTTGAAAAGTATTACAAGTAAAACATAGTGGGGATGTAACTCACGGTTTGCGAAGAGAATAGAACTCGGAGTCGGTCGGAAATGAGCCGGGAATCACGGAATGCCTAAGGATTACCAATATTATACAAAAGTTAACTTCTTATTAAGTGTTTTATGTATAGAAGATATTGTGTAACTTTTGTTTGTAAATAAAGATTAAGTCCAATATTGTTCCGAAAATTTGGTCCGAAGCGATTAACGTTGAGTTTAGTTTGAAAGTTTATTGTTTTTTTGATTATTACATCTTAAGTGCTTTTGGTTACTGAAGTGGTTTCATAATTTCTAGGGAAATTTGGGCAGCGCTTCCGCGCCCAAATTTCATGTCCAAAAATTACACCGCCACTTCCGTTCACAAATCACCTAAAACACAATAATACGTAGAATATAGTCCACAATAGTCCAAAGAGTCCAAAGTAATTCACCAATGTTGTAAATATTATTTAACTCAGTCTACAGTAAATAGGGTAAAAGTCCAGAATGCAAACGTAAACTTGAAACGAGTAAAAACGACGATTTTCGGGTGAACAGCAGCTCGGTGCTGCGCACCTGGTCACAGGTGCGGCGCACCTAGCTGCTGTCCGTTTCCCGTTTTGTGTTTTTCTTGCTAAAAACGTTTTGTGACTTAAGGATTTCGACATGCAACCAGTAGGTATTTTATATTATGATGTTTTCACAGTTTCCAAACAACTTTTATCCACAAAATCATAGATCTAAGTATTATTTAGATAAAAAATCGTTTTTGTACACAAATGACATAAATCTTTACAAATACTCGTTTTTGTTGTTTAGATTGAACATGCAATTAGTTAATATCTTCCAAAACTTCATTTTGACAGTTTCTAAAACATTCTTATTTGCAGATTCATAGATTTAAAAGGGTTTCTTGGTTAAAAACGTTTTTGACCATAAAAGTCAAAGATTTGTATAAAAACTCATTTTTAACCGTTAGATCTTACATGCAATTGATTATTTATGTATAAAAAGTGAAAAGAAAGTAATCTACCGAAGGAATAGCTTGGATGTTGAGTTTTGGTCGGATTTGATCTTCAAAAATTCTTTACAACGGTGGTCCTTTTTGAAATCTTTTGTTTGCTATAGCTTTCTTTGGATGTTATGAACGATTTGTACGGTTTGGAATTGATTTTTAGGGTGAAATGTTTCTGGTTTTGCTTGAGTTTATGAAAGAAAGTTGAGAGAAAAGGTTATGTGTGTGTTTTGAGTGTGTGTTTTGATTTAATTAAAATGGGAATTGAAAATGAAAAAGAGAAGGCAATTAATCTGCCATTGGGACAAGAAAATGCAGTAATTAGACGTTTTTTGATTGGTCAATGTGGGTGGTGAATGTGTAAAACGAGAAAGGGACCAAATTTGTAACATTTTTGAAATCCAGGCGGGAGGTGCGGCGCACCATGGTGCTAGGTGCGGCGCACCGGGCCATTTTTGGTCTCTTGAAATTTTCGTTTTCGCGTTATTGCTTCGTTGGACCTTTTTGGTTAATTGAAAGTTCTTAAGTATGATTAGTTATGAACTTAGGAAAGTTCAAAGAGTGATTTTATTGGTATTAGGACTTATAATTTGATTCCGGAGATTATTCCGACACTTGATTCGATAAAATACGGATAAAGCGATCACGAGATTAGAACGCTACGAACACCAAAAGAGTAACAAAAGATTCGAACCGAGGAAGTAACTGAAGGGATTTCCCCAAACTTGGGACGATTGTCACACGAGTGAACATGATAAAGGAATAACTAGAGAATTTTGCCGATAGAATAATCGAACGAGTTCCTGATTTTTAGACGGTTGTCACATCATCCCCGGGTTGAAAGAAATTTCGTCCCGAAATTTGACTCGTCACATCAGGTGGAAGTATCCTTGAAAGAAAATGAGAGTACTGTTGACGTATCTGGTCTTCACGTTCCTACGTGAATTCGCGACCACGTCGGGAGTTCTAGCGAACTTTGATGGTAGGAACGCCGCTTCGATTGAGTTGCCGGACCTTTCGGTCTACAACTTCGAGTGGTTCCCCGATGAGATTGGCTGGCTGTCGATCTTGACCTCGTCGGGTGGGGCGAACGATGGTCTCATCGAATGGGCACTTTTCAAGTGTGAGACATGGAACACGTTACGAGCGTTGGAAAGAGCAGGCGGGAGTCAGAGTTGATAAGCTACAGAATCAATGTGCTTGATGACGTCAGACGATCCGGCGTAACTCGGGCTTAGCATTCCGCGCTTCCCGAAGTGGGCTATCCCTTTTCCATGGCGACGCGGTGAGAAGGATTCGATCCGCCGCCCTGGGACTTGAAGGATTTACTCCGGGTATCGGCGTAGCTCTTCTGCCGAGTGCGGGATGTCCTCAGTCGCTCCCTGTTGGTAGATCTAAAGGTGGTAGGCTGCGCTAAGATCCAGTCGCGCGCCGAGAGGTTTCTGAGTCGGGCTCCATAAGTGAGACGCGAACGACTATCTCGGTTAGAGATGGTGGATAGAGGTGTTCCGTGGCGGGAGGTGATCTTATAGACGCAACTTGGTGTGGGCTTCTCCATTGAGTAGGTTTCTCGTTTCAGCGAGAAGTGGGCGGACTTAATCGAACGATCCACAATTTCCCAAATTGTGTCGTTACTCTTTGCCGTCATGGGTAACCTGGTAGTGGAATTTATCGGGTCTGCGTTCGAACTTCTCCGCATGGTTGTGTAAGGTTTCCTCCCTTGATTCTCGCGGTCGCAGTTACTTAGCAGTCCGATCCATTTCCTATGTCTTATATGTGAGGTGTAGACAAGGTCTTGTCCTCCTGAGTGAGTTCGTGAACGGCTTAGCGACTCTTGAGAATTCTCGTTGGACCTCCGATGGCTGTCGGTTAACACTAGGAGTTAACGGACTTCCGTAGGAGTCGTCGGGGCTCGACATTTCTCGGTCGCTTCTACCTTAGCCGGATCCACATGAATCCCTTCTTGGCTAACTACGTGACTAGGAGGGTGTACATCTCGGAGCTAGATTTCTTACTTAGAGAGTTTGGCGTACAACTTTTGTTTTCGAGGGAGTCCAAAAATGAGTTTCAGGTGTTCTCGAGTGGACAATAATATCTTCAATGAATACGATCACGAATTTATCCAGGTAGGGTCTACCGCTCGGTCCATTGAGTCCATGAACACCACTGGTGCGCTGGTTAGACCGGACGGCATGACTAGGATTTGGTAATGACCGTAGTGGTGACGAAGGGCGGTACTTGGAATATTGGCTTCACTGACACGAATCTGGTGGTAACTCGAGCGGAGGTCGATTTCCGAGAAGTAAGTTGCTCTCTGCAACTGATTGGGGAGATCATCGATCCTCGGGAGTGGGTACCGGTTCTAGATGGTCAGTGTTGCATTCACGGTAATTGATGCGCGTACGAAAGGATTCGTCTTCCATCCTAGCGAGGAGCTTAGGGGCTTCTCGCGGCGACGAACTAGGACGAACGAGACTATGATCGAAGGGTCCCGAAAGTTGTTTGGGCAACTCTTGCAATCCCGGCGGGCCAGACGGTAAGGTGTCCTAGCGACCGGAGTTGCAACAGGTGTGAGATTAGTCTGGAATTCTACTCGTCGGGGCGGAAGTAACCCTGGCGAATCTTTGGAAAGGACGTTAGGGTGATCCTAGACTACGGGAATATCTTGAATACGGATCTCCTTGGGCTTACGCTTAATGACATGTGCCAGGAATGCGTCACAGTCTTTAAAACTTATAACGTATTTAAAACGTTAAAACGCTAAAGTCAATTTAAAATGCGAAATAAATATAAAATCTTGACATCTCAGTTTATGGGACATAAAAATGTATAGATTTTAGTAAAATAATTTTATTAAAATTATCGGAACGTTTTTCGTAATTATTATATACTTTTTGACTAAAAAGACGTTATATAAACACGTTAAAACACATATAAGTATATTACTATACGTAAAAATAGTAACTATTAACAAATATACGTTTTTGGACTCAAATACGTAATCGCTATCATAAACATAATATTTATTATTATTATGCTCACTAAACGTATATATTTTTGATAAATATACTTTTCTCAAAAATGCGATCGTAATCTCAAATGATGATAAATATTGTATTTGTTTCGTTAAACTCTTTTAAAATCATTCTCAAAATATTTTCATTCAAAATATTTTAAACTCTAAAATGTCAAAGTCTGACTTTTACGTTGACTTTGACTTTCCTTCAAATTGTTGACTTTGACTTTGACCAAGTCAATATCTTTGACTTTAACCAAGTCAACATCTTTGACTTTGACCAAGTCAACATCTTTGACTTTGACCAAGTCAACATCTTTGACGTTGACCTTGGTCGATCTCAATAAAACTTTGGTAACAGTATTCCTTTCAACCGATATTCCTGTTAGTCATTTTCGGCTCGGAATATCATTCCTTTCTAATTGTCTTTTATGACATGAAATATCGATATCTTTCCTATCGCCCTTATTGGCGAGGAACATCGTCTCTTTGATCCGTTATTTTGACTCGAATTGATAATCGTTGGAATATTTTAATAAAACGTTATATATTAACCTTAACCGACAAGGCTAAACCGTACTGAATTTATTGAGATACTTAGACTATGTTATATTTGTTTTAGGGAACTTAGGCGGCGGAGTGTTATCTCCATATTGATTTTACCCGATACTTTGCTGAGCTTATCTTGTGAGTTATTCGTAGCCCTATTCTTTTACTATTGTTGGGCTGGAAAACGTATTTTAAATTGTCGTATGATTGTATATCTTGTTTACCTAGTGGATTAGTATCACCTTAGATTAAGATGTTCATTAGGCTTTGGTAAGCCCCCCTTATACACTTGTTAAGCTTTTGCCCACGGTTTACATATATATAGATCTATATGGGTTTGACCTAACCCTCATTGCTCGATAGGATGTCCCTATGAGTGGATGTTATGGCCGTTTGATTATTTGTTGCCTTAGGCTAGGGGATTGTTGTGTGGTCAGGTTCAGTGTATGATTAATCTTTGGTATTTATACTCGCACATTGGTTATAAATCAAGATATGCTATTTGAAACTTGTCATGATTATTAAATCTTTTATTGGGTCAACTTTTACTTAAATATTGCGAATAATTCACCAACATGTGTTGATGTCGTTTTTAACGCTTTTTCAGGAGTTTGAGGATTTGTTTGATCATGCCATGCTTATTTTGGGATCATATATTTTATGTATTTGGAATTTGTTTTGCTTGATGTAATTCCTTTATGATCCATGTAACGACCTAAATTCGAGAATGTATTTAGTTTGTAATGAGTCTTTGGAGTCGAGGGACTATTTTTGTATATAGGCAAAAGTTAGGGGTTAGTTTTGAAAATATAAAATTAAATATATATGAGTTTCTTCTAAGTGAAGAAAGCTAAATATATATATTGTATGCGTGAGTGAGTTTTGCCGAGATTTCAAGAAAAAGAAAGAAAATATGTTTAAGTCGGCTAAACTTTCGGCGGTGATTCGGCGATCATTTTTCGTCGGATAAATAAACGGAAAGTATATTTGTGCTCCTGGTGTCGAGGGGATCATTCCGGTATAAGCGAAAGTTAGTTTTGTGATGGTTCATTTCGGAGTCATTCGTAGCCGTATTTTATAGGCTCAGGTAAAACTCGTTTTAAAGAGCTTATTTATAAGTTGCTATTGATTTATATGATATTGGGATAAAGTTTGTTGAGTTTGGTTAAGTTTGGAAAAACTCTAGTTTGGTATTCTTTCGGATATTATGAGGCGGTTGAGCCTAGCCAGCCGGCGGCCGGTAGGCTGAATGGTATATATTAGTGTTGATTTTATAAGTTTCGGTAATGAGGTGTTACAGCGATGTTTTTAGTTTCGCTAATTTAGTATAAGAGATTATTTAATCGTAATCCTTTGGGTTGACTTCGGACAAAAGTAACATAGTGTTGATAAATGTTACGTTGAGCAGGATTGCGTTAGAGTTTCGATCAAGAGAAATAGCTTGGGAGCTTAAAGCGGGATTGAGGTGAGTATTCAGTTTTTAAAACTCGAGCAAGAGATAAAAAAAAAAGGGGTTTTAATTAAGTGTCTTGTGAAATGTAAACCGAGTTTTACAAAGAGTATTTGAGAGACGGAAAAATGTGTTTTACACTGAGTATTCGAGAAATGTAAACCGAGTTTTACAAAGAGTGTTTGGGAAATGTAAAATGAGATTTTACAAAGTGTTTTGTATAGAGAGCTTATAAATAATTTAATAAGAAGAGTCACAAGAGAAAAGAGTTACGCCATGGGTTGTCTCGAGTTAATTACATTTGTGTGTTTAGTAGTGTATTTTTACTTTACTAAATATTGAGTTTATTGCATGTGTGTTTATTGCAATAGAGTTATGTGTTTAGTTTATTGCATGTGTGTTTATTGCAATAGTGTTGAATGCTTATTTAGTATACTTTGGAGATCATTTTGCATGTGTGTTTATTGCAAAAGAGTTATATGTTGTGTTTATATTGCATGTGAGTTTATTGCAATAGAGACCTATAATTGTGACCCTAGCATGCTGCGCCTGGGTAGGAATGGGTAGAAGCTACTCATTTTATTAGTGATTGTGACCTAGTAGAGTTGAAACTAGGTAAGAGAGTGGCTAGCCAAACAGTGACGTATTCCAATTCTAGACTCTTGGATACACCGTGGTATTGGGACATGTGTCTCGTACTGGGGTGACATATTTGACAGCGAGCGATTCCTGTCTACCGTAGGGTTTAAACGGACTTATGTCACGTTGGATTGAATAGAAGTGGATAGTGCCCGACTGAGACGCGGTGTCATGAGTCGCTTCTATTACTTCCTAAACGACAAAGCAATCGTTGACTGGCGGTTGTGGAGTCGGATCTGCGAAAGTAGCATACGACTTATTATAATAAATAGGAGTCGCGACCTAGTTTATTATATTATTGTCGTATGCACGAGTAGCTAATAATGGGGATCCCTTGGATTGTGTGTTCATATCTAAGGAACTTGAGGTTGAGACTAGAGACTGAGACATACAGAGACTTGAGGATTAATGCATAGAGTTGATTATAGAGTTTAATCAAAAGTGTTACATGCATTTAATCATAATTATGTGTTATTGTGAACTTTCGGGCGGAGAAGGGTTGGGAACTTGAGACGTGTTTAGTTATTATAAACCTGTTTTATAATATTTATTACCCTGATTACTCGCCAGCTTTGCTGATACCTCTTTTTCAAAATGTGTCTTTTGCTTGTAGGCAGCTTAGCAGGAGTTGACTTGGTGAGCAGGTGTTGTGGGGGTAGTTACCTTTCCTTATGAGACTTGTATTCTACGCCACGTGTTGAGTAAAAATTTTATATATATAAAATTTTAAAGTAAATATATTACGTAACTATAATGTAATATTTTGAAGGTGTTTTTAGAGTAACTCGTGGTTTCTATTTAGAACCGCAATTGTGAAACTAAAATGTTTTATTAATTACATTTTGCGCATTTAACTCTGATAAAGTGAAAAGTTTTTAAAAATCGAGAATTTTTGAAATCACGGCGTTACAATCCACGCTACGACTTTGATTTGTATTGTATTTGACATTTGGTTCACATTTGACTATGTATTGTATTTTGTAACTTTATGGCATGATTATGATTCGATGTTTTGTTTAATGGTTGTAATGTTGTAATCCTTGTCTCTTGATATCTTTAACTGGAACACCTCGTGTTTCCGCTTTGAGCGGGGTGTGACATAATCAACCAAAATTAAACATATAAACTACAGTAATCTAATCCTAATTAAATACACAAAAATAAAAATCCGAAATTTACCAGATAATCAGCTGTAACTATCAATTTCCACACCTAATTTCAACAAAATACACAAATCATCAGTAAACCCTAAAAAACAAAAAACACTAAAATTAAAAAACAATTACCTTAAATCAAAATTAATCACACAACAGACGATTCATTAGCTCAACTGTGAAAAACTTCGATATTCCTTTGCATCACCACGCCCTCTACCTTTTCCTCCGCCGCTTTCATTATCGTCAATGGTTTTCATGTATGTTCTTTGGGGTCTTTATTGACCAGACAAACATGTGGGTAGTATAGTTATGCACGCAAAGAAATACATACCTTTTCATTATCGCTTTTCATTATCGCCGCTTTCATTCCGGAGATACGTTACATCAGTTTTCATACGGTTGCTAAAAAATACCCGAAAACTAAAATAAGGCCCAACCCGAAAAGGCTCAACCCGGCAACCCGGAAAAATACGACCCGGGCACAAAACCATAGGCATGGACGCAAATTGAACTAGATAGTAATGTTATCAATAACTATAATAAATTTAATTTACACATACGAATATCTATTGCTCTAACTAGTGCATGCCTATATATAGTTACCTTACACATGTATCAATATATATAATGTAAATAGAAACTTATGAGTGTATATTATTGTGCTTATGAGTGTTGAAAACCCAAAATAAAATAACTTTTCTATAAAATTCCTCGAAATCCGTAGGAAGTAGTGACCGATTTCCGAATGTTTTTTCATTTATTTTCTCTTTTCGACATATTTAGAGATACTTATTTATGTTTATATATGAGTTTCGAAAACCTAAAATAAATATAATAGTAAGCAGTGATGGATTTTCGAGGCTATTTCCTTTATGCACATATATACATATATGGGTATATAAATATGTATTGATAAACATAATATATAGAGAATAAGTATTATATATGTATATATAGGGACTGGTTCATGCGAGAACTCCGAATTTTGCGAGAACTGCGAGAACTCATTCTCAGCCACTCATTTATTTTTTAATATTAAACCTTTTTCTGAAATTAAAAAGGATAAAATAGTAATCTTCTTATTTGTAGTTTAATTTTTTTTTTCTTTTCTCTTTCATCTTAATTTATTCCTTTTTTTTCACCACATATCTTTTTAAAGTAATTATCATTTTCTAGAAAAACTTTTGTGTGGCCTGGAAAAGAAATAATTCGTCGATTGTCTTAGTATTTTAAATCTTGTGCATTTATGAACAAAGGTTTTTCTTTATTAAAAACCTTCGGCCAATGATTTTTTCGCATGGTTACTAATATCGTTGTTTACATAGCAACTGGAAAAAGATAAATATACAAATATATTAATTTCACTTTAATGTATATGATGTTTCAATAAGAATTTTTTATTTAGAGAATCTTAACTTTTCAATACTAAGCTCACTTTTATGTGTGTTCATATGATCGCACCCTAATGTTCACAAATGAACAAATGTGATAATATATGAACACGTGACGATGTTCAGATGTGATGGAGAAAAAATCCATGAACTAAGTATGTTCAAATATGAACAACTCATAGTAATCGTAAAAAGTTAAAATAAAAATCCTAAAACTAGGTACAAATGAAAGAAAGAAAAGGAGTAAAAAATCCATCCCGCTATGCGCTGTGTGATTCTTCGCGCCATTTCTTACAAACACACACACTGTTTACACCAAAAAATGAAACAAATTAACACACATAAATGGCAGCAAAGTAAATAGCAACATGGTAAATAGCAACATAATTTCATTTTTCCACCATTTAAAGGAACCTTCGTTTATTTCTTTTGATACAGACAAAGTAATTTACCTTATGATTGGTAAAACAAATTAAAGTAAGATACTATTTCTGATATTTTCAATGTAAGTTCTAATTGGTTAATCCGTAAAAATGTGAAAGTATTTTGCTCCTTTGCGAGTGAAATTACCTGAGCTTCTAGTTCTTTACACCGATTCTTTTGAGTTTCTAGATCCTGTAGCAAATCACCTAATATCTCTTCGCCTTTCTTTCTCGATCTAGAAGAATAATAAAAAAATATTAGTCACGTTATTAGCATGCGCAAGTGCGCAACAGATCTAAACAGATATAAAACGAAAGCAATTACATACTTTTCCTTCAACTCACGATTCTCTACCACCAATAGATGTGTAATCTGCCAACAAAAATCACGAAGATGATTGTACAGTTCTGATATTTCAATTTTTAATTTTGATCTGTGTATGTAACTGAGTGTCTCGCCGCTGCCTTTATCCCCTTTTTCAATTTTAACGCCGCTATCCCTTATTCAATTGTAACTGTAAATGATTTGAGGGATAAGTATTTTATGGTTAAAAATGAGAGATAGAGGGAGATTTTTAAGGATGTAATGTGAAATCACAATAATACCCTTATGAAATTTATAAAAGTTCACTTAATGTTTAAATTAATAACAAAATTGTCATTTTCATTTATAACCGTTGATCTGATCATCTAAGGGCTTAAAAATAGTTCTCGCGGTTCTCGCAGAATTTTAAGTTCTCGCAGGAACCATTCACTGTATATATAACTATAGTAATCGCAATAGTAATAGTAATCGAACACATGGATAAACATATATGTGGTTTTACATACATATTATGCATATTTGTATTGTTCCGACGGATTTTTGAGGGTTTTTGTTTATTTTCTAATTTTAACACTTATTTGGATAATATTTTTCAAGAGATTTGCGAGTGTTTATTTTTCTTTCAGAAAAAATGGTATATTATTAGTTTTAATTTTAAATTATGTAGGAAATCTGTCACTCTTTCCGAGAGATTTCTGAGTATTTATTTATATCAAACAAAAATATGACATTAATTTTAATTTTAGATTCTGTCGGAAATCCGTTGGAAAACCATCGGTAATCACCTTCAGATCAGCGACGGTCGTCGACCCTCGCTTATCTGTCGTAATTGCATCGTAATTCACTCGACAATTAATTTTTCTGAATCCCTTGGAATTTCCCTCGGAAATCAATACGAATTAACGACGTATTTTTAACCCTCGGTAAAATCCGTCGCTGAAGGTCAGATTTATAGTAGTGAGAGAACATGAAAGACGGATTAATTAACCTATGAAGATTTCAAAGTAATTCATGAAGATTATGTCAGAAGTATGATAAATTCTATACATGTCAAGGTGTTTCAAGGAAAGTATTCAATATGTCACGGACAGGGCCGTTCCAAACAATATTTTGGCCCTGGACGAAATCTTATAAATGGGCCCTATAAAATATTTTTTTCCAAAGAAGTAAAATCCTATATAAAGATTACGAAGAAATAAAGAACTTACAAAGAAGTAAAATCCTAGAAATTGGCCCTATAAAACATTCTCTAACATTCTTGTAACTACACGCAATAATAAATAAATAAAAACTCATAAAAATTTGCTTCACACACTACACTGGACAAAGAAAATGGGCCCCTAGCCTTGATGGGCCCAGGGACGGCCCTGGTGGCCCAGGCCCAGGGACGGCCCTGGTCACGGATTAATATTCTTGTCCACAGGAATACTAATCGAAATCTTGATACATATACATATGATTCTCATAATGATTTTGTATTTGAAAAGTACCCTACATAACTAATGCATATATAATTATATATCATACATGGCAAACCTCCAACCATCAAAATGCTTATATTTAGCACAGCATTTATATTGATGGATACACATCAACATTTACTTGGGGCCTAAACCCCACTCATAATTATTAACCCATAATAATCAAATCAAATTATTGAAATATTATATGATTTTATTATCTGGTTGTGTTTTTGGTGATGAGTTATGGAGATTTTTAGTTGCGAAATCAGTTTGACACATGTGTATATTTCGGCATAGTCGTTTATGAAATGGTATATGTGCAAGTCCTCTAACTTTATTTGTTTGTCGTTTCAATCGGGTATTCCCAAATGCAAAAATTCATTTGATCGTAACATATAAAAAGATTTGACAGTCGGTTAAAATATTTTATTTGTAATTTTGACACTCGGTTAAAATATTTTATTTGTAATGAGTTTTTTATAGGATAATATTACGAAACATTTCCTTTTATTACTGTTTGGTCTAGCAAGATATCAATTACGAGATATTCAGTTTATCAATTAATCTTATCAGATTAAATCAATGGCAAATCAATAGCAAATCAATATTGAAATTTTAATTATCACTCTTGATAAACACACAGTTCTTGAAAATAGATTATAGCAGAAATATAATTTTAACAAGAGTTTGAATAACACTAAGTAGATTCAATAAAAAAAACGTAACCGAATACAAATACTCAAGTTCTCTATTTATACACAATCATAGAGAGCTTGATAAGTACGAATCTAAACAAATCTTTTAACAAGATGATTTTGCCTAACAATCTACCTTGATATTCGGCTAACATATCTGAGTCTGACTAAGTCAGACTCAAGTCACTCAGACCCAAAATGCCTTAGACTAATTATGTCACTCAAACTCATAACTAGTCAGACTCAAAACTTAACTTAACAGATTTATAACTTGGGTTAACTTGCTGATTTCCAACAATCTCCCCTATCTGTTTATGTTAAAGTCTTTATACAACGACTTACTAAAAGTACCAAAACAAACACAAACAAAAATAACATAAAAACTTGTGATAAAACGGTTACTTCCTTCTAGACTTTGATCTTGGCTTTGATAAAAAAGAAGTCCACATAT
>CAJVGC010000065.1:7451796-7819581 GCA_910822075.1 Senecio squalidus
GCTCGTCGTCATACTTAGACTGGGGGGGGGGGGGGGGGGGGGGGGGGGGGGGGGGGGCATGTTGGAGTATATATAAATATACTCCAAAAACAACTCTTCATCCTATAGCTTCGGAAGAAATAGCTTCGGTTAACTTCATGAAGCGCCAAGCCGAAGCTACTTACAGCCGAGTAAGATGACGTAATCAAACCGTCAGTACAATAAACGCCAAACGTGTCACGTGTTTACCTGACAGAACGGCTAAAAGTACTGTACCCTTGATTGTCTTGATCCTATGGTCCAAAAGATGTCTTTTTGTCTTAATCCATTATATGGTCTTAAATGATCTTTTCTCGAATAATAATAATAATAATAATATATAATAAAAAATGAGTCTTAAATGTCATATGGCGAATTAAGGTTAATTTATGAGTTAATTTTTTTGATGCAGACGTTAGATCAGATTGATGATGTCATCAAAAATTTATTTTCATTTTACACCCTCTTACAATACATAATTATATTCTCTTTCTTTCTATCTTTACTAAAATAAAAAACATAATTATAATTTACTTATAGAATCGTTCATTTTACTATGATTTAACTTATTATTATTCTAAAATCTCCTAATACAAAATATCAAAACATGTATATAAACATAAAAGTGTATATATTATTATAACTATAAACAATATGAGTATAAACGTAAAACTATATATATTATTATACATATTATTATACATAGAACATTATTTTTTCATAATAAATTAAAATCAACATAAATCTACAATTTACGATTCAATTTTTATTTTTTTTCGTGTTATCGCGGGATAATAATCTAGTATATATCTATAATAATATAATACATAAAAGATTGAGTTAGTTAGGTAATAATTATTGTCATAACTATGTATTAGAGTATTTAATATTTTATGGACTTTTGTTTTATAATCTGTTATTAACAAAAAATACTTAAACTTTATGTGGTTACAAAATAGTATATTTACTACTCTTAAATTAGATAGTTTAAAAAGAAATAAAATACTTATGGACTTGTGACATTACTTTGAGTCATAAATGTATCTTTATTCAATTCCATAAAGGAATTTCATGCCATCTATTATAATCGTTATCATTCTTTCAAATGAATTATATATAATAGTTATTATATATTGGCCAATGAAGTGCACAACTATGATGAGGTTATACATCATTCTATTGTTCTTTTATCTATCTCATTAATCATAATCATCGGTTGCCTTAAGTTTTTCATAACTGTAATTGATTATCATTAAAAAAATAAAGAGTTAATTACATGGTTCGTCCCTATGGTTTGCACCATTTTCACCCGTCCTCCCTAATAGTTTTTTATTACACCACTGGTACCTAAGTTTAAAATTTGTTGCCTCCAGAGTCCCTAAAATGGATGTGCCGTTAAAGGTGCCGTTAAGTGACCTCACGTGTGTCACACGTGAGGGGTAATTTCGTCATTTTACCTTTCTCTTTCATTAAACCCAGATTCAATTCCAAATTCATCCAAAAAAATCCCCAAATCCTAAATTAATTTCCCCAAATTTCAATTTCTAACTTCAGATTATGAGTTTTACTTACATAAATCGAATCAATTCATCCCAAAAATCCCCATGATTTTGTTTAATCAGAAAAACAAATATTGATAGCTCAAACTTTTCTTGTATTAATCCCATGGCTTTATAAACCTAATCAATGAGATGCCAACTACCACATTTGAATTCCTCACCAACAAAATTAATAGCTCAAACTTTTTTTGTATTCACACCCAGCACGCCTACCCACCTTGTGTATTTCTTTTTTCTTTTATCGTTTTTTTCTCTCGTCGGCCGAATGTTAACCCCCGGTTGTAGTTTTTGGTGCTGTTACTGGTTGTGGGGGATTTTTTGGGATGAATTGATTCGATTTATGTAAGTAAAACTCATAATCTGAAGTTAGAAATTGAAATTTGGGGAAATTAATTTAGGATTTGGGGATTTTTTTGGATGAATTTGGAATTGAATCTGGGTTTAATGAAAGAGAAAGGTAAAATGACGAAATTACCCCTCACGTGTGACACACGTGAGGTCACTTAACGGCACCTTTAACGGCACATCCATTTTAGGGACTCTGGAGGCAACAAATTTTAAACTTAGGTACCAGTGGTGTAATAAAAAACTATTAGGGAGGACGGGTGAAAATGGTGCAAACCATAGGGACGAACCATGTAATTAACTCAAAAATAAAAGATCATACACTCAACATTGTGTTGTATAAAACCAATAATTTGACACTCATCCAACACAATAATTTTTTGCAAATTAAGGTACGTTTATATTAGGTCTGAGTAACATTCCAATTATTAGATATACATATAATTAATTAATCTTGTATGATTGAATCAATTGGCAAATGAGTATTCAAACTTTAATTATCACTCTTGATAAACATGCAGTTCTTGTTAACAAGTTATAGCGGAATTATAACAATTAGCAAGAGATTGAATAACACTCAGTTTGATTCAAATAAAATCGGCACTGAATTACAAGACTCAAGCTCCCTATTTTTACATAATAAGAGTGAGCTTAATTGATAAGTACGAATCATAGAAAATCTTCTAAAAAGATAGAATATTTTATCTGACTAACTTTCTTATCTTTCGGTTCAAGAAACATTATAGAGCTGACTTACTCAGACCCAAAATGCTAGCCACTCAGACTCAAAACGACTCATACTCAGACTTTAATCAAACAGACTTATAATTTGGGTTTAATTGCTAATTTTCCCAACAGTTTATAATATCTATGAATAATCATCTTCATTTGCTGTCATTTGATACAAACACTATTGAAATGTTACAAAAGAGTGACATCCAAGAAGGTAAAATTTTATTTCTAATATTAATTTTCAATATGTTTATAATACGTATTTTTACGATTAAAAACTAAATGCATATAATGGTGTTCTAAGGATTTTGTCCTGACTATTTTAAATGATCAAACGAAGTTAGAAACTGAAAATTTATATCAAAACATCTATTAAAATTTGAAAAAAAATAAATATATTTATCATGCATTCGATCAGACGCTAACATACATTTTTATCTCCAGTTTCAAAACAAAGATGATGGAAGTTTTGTTTCCAACAAATTCGTTAAATAAGATTTGTTTTAGATCTCAAGATCACTTTTCTTTTAAATTTATCATGTAATGTAGTTACATGTGGATTTCAAACTTATGTTTAATTTTCAGGTTCGCTTTAGTATTTAATTTTATGTTTTGTTTTGTGTTTTACGAAATTTAGGTTGGATTTCGTTTGTTTTTAAGTTTATCGAAATTTAATTTTGCGTTTAATAACTATTTGATTATTTTAAAGATTTACTTTTGAATGACATATCTGATGGGGTGGTATATCTCTTAAAAATTATAATAAGAAATAAAAGGTAAGAGATATGTATCTCTTAAATTTTTAAACCTTATAATCACTTTGAGACTTTATAACTAAGAGGGTGTTTGTTTTAGCTTATTAAGTGGGTTTGTTAGCTTGTTAGGTTATGTAATTTTAATAAGTTTTTCTTAAGTGTTTCGTTAAGCTTATGAGCTTAGGCTTATGGACTTATTAAGAAGGGGATTTCATAAGCTCAAATTTGTGGCTTATGAGCTTATATAAGATTTTTTCTTCATTTGGTTTTATTATAAGTTAATAAGCTAAGCCAAACACATAATAAAATTTAATAAGCTTATAAATGATAAATCATAATCTACTTATAAAATATAAACCTAAGCCCATACAATAAACTTAGGCAAACACCCTCTAAAAAGAAACTTTAGATTTCTTTAAAATATTTAAATGCTTGAAAATACATGCTTATACACCGAAGGTAAGGGATGATGCAATATGGACATGATAGAAGGGTTAGAGTCAACTTATATTTTTTTTTAAATTACTAAAATGACTTAAAACTTTTAATGGCAAAACAAATAGGTTATATTAAAAAATTTCGTTTTTATTGTCAAAACATACAATTGAATAGAAGTTTTATTTTGTTATAAATATGTTTCTCAAATAGCTAAATTTATTGAATTTATAATAATTATTTATTTTTATTATTCATAATATAAAAATAGGTTTTTCTTATTTTTGAAATAAACAATTAACTACTTAACTTACCGACCCGTTTACGATATCCATTTTGAATCGCACTCTTTCACTAAACTTGAGTTTTGAGTTGATCTAAACTCAAGCAATTTTCATATCTAACTACTTGATATGAGCTCCATAAATAATGTTTTATAATTAATAAAATACAACTTATAAATGTCTTTTCATGTAACTATGAATTAAATGTTATAAAAAAAATGATTTAAAGGTTTTAATATGACTAGAAGTGTTAAGTGAATTTCTTAATTTTAAAATTATAACTTTAACTTAACTTGGCGAATGTGTTTTTGACCGACCATATTAAACCAAACTCAATCGTTTAATTTGGCATGTTCCTGCTTTGATCCGACCTATTTCAAGCAACTAATATCATATGTAATTGCTAGATATTAAATTTATGCAGATAGATATTAAAAATTCATAATGAAAGACAAAATCTAGCGACATTTTTGTATTTACAATGTTTTTGACTAGGTTGTTATTAGTACAGATACCCGAATAGAAGTAAAACCAAGCAAAAGAACTAAATCCCTAACTCAATCAATACCGTAACACTTTCTGAAACAATTCCAGCAGGGTAACGACCTGTGTAATTGTTCGGAACTACTTGTGTAACACTGACTTGAGTAACACTGACTTGCGTAAATAATCTAAAACGGACGCAACACCTAAAAACTTGTGTAACAATGCCTACGTAACAAAGCAGCGCAACACTTCTGAAGAGAATCACACAGCGTAACACCTCTACGTAACAGTCAGAACTATACGTAACAAACTTGCGTGACACTAGTGTTACGTGACAGAAAACTATAGTGACACTTACTGACTAGCGTAACACTTCTGAAACTTGTGTGAAAATCAAAACTAGCGCAACAATCTTGTTGCGTGACAGACTGCAGCGTGACACTGGAGTTGCGCAGCGTAACACTCAGTGTTGCGTTGTGCAACCGTTTAAAGTGTTGCACAAGTATACGGAAACAAAATTTCGGATTTACGACACCATCTTTTCCAGATATGGTCTATCTAACAATACTAACCTAAGTCTTGAATATCAAAACGAACCCACCACGGATTAAGTCTAGATCTAGAAAACAAATCTCCAAATACCAAATCACCAACTCCAAGATCTACACTAAAATATCCAAGAACTTCACCAAATGGATCCAAAAACCTCTATAAGATGTATAGAGGTTTTGATACCACTTGTTGGTCGCTTCGTAGGACCCCGATTTGGACCCAAACTCCTAAAAGTCGCAGAATTACTTCTAAGTGAATATGTAATGGTGAAGAACACGTAAATAACCAAATGTTTGATATTATTTAGCTCACGTAATGTTGTACAATACGAATAATATCAAATACACTCGATTACAAGACTTTAGACCGTCAGAAACAACTGTTACGCAACTTTAAGACCAAGGTAGCGCAACACTTGTATTTCTCTTTCTAGACGGCTACATTTATGACCTAAAGTTGGGGTATTTATAGGCAACCATAAAACCCTAAACTTTTACGCAAACGAAACACTTAAACAAGTGTTAAGTTGTGCAACAAATTGTTGCGCAACTAAGTGTTGCATTGCGCAACACTTAGCACAACCCTTCACAAATGCACGTAACACTTTTACAACTCGATCTAAATACATTCTAACTTACACGACATGTACAAACTACTATCAACGACGAATATGCCTCAACATCCGTAACTCATCACCAAAAATAGAAGAAAAGAAATGTCAAGACGACGGATTACAACCATCATATCTCTTTCCAAGCCTTCGACAAACATCACGCTTTAACATCTCCATAAACTCCTGCTTGTAACAAACACTAAATGAGTCAAACAAATATTTAATACTATACTCGATTATAGGTGTTTTGTTAATGGTTTAATTAACCTCAAAGTTATCCTTTGAGAAGTCTTAACAAATGAACGATAAAAAGAGATTACGCAGACCTCAGCAAGTTCTTCTTCTGAACATAAGTCCGCAAGACCACATACATCATAAACATTATCATGCGAAAGAGCAGCACTTTCAACTATAGATGAGAAGATTTCTAGAGCTGGGTACTCTTCTTCAATTTTCTGAGCCGCTTCTTTGAGATTCATCTGGAAATACCAATAAATTTGCTCACTATAAACGATAGCTTAGCATAGAACTAGTTATAATAAAATTTAACCGTAGGACTTGTATGAAGAAAATATTACACAAGTTTAAGTTGGGAATTTTGCCACACTTACTACTTATGACATTTCACTTTTAAATGCTAACTTGGAACATTGAGATAAGTACAAACCTGACACTCTGTTGATAAATCGTTGAGGCTTGCACTATCACTAAAACAACGACGATGAACAACATGTTTTGAAGGCGGATTATGTTCAAGTAAACTTGAACTTGAACCCGGACAATTAAGAGCTTGAGAGAACAAGGGCATCATCTGTTGAAACATACATGCCATATCAAGATCTCCACCGTCATTGGAGTCATTCATAGCTGCAAACATGCTACCAAGAACTTGATTACCGCCCATTTGCTGGCCAAGTTGATTGATCGAGTTCATCATTTCAGGGTTTTGAGTTAATTGCTCCAACATATCCTTCATGAAATCTTGAGATTCGATTTCAGTTTGATTTGAAACTCCAGCCAGTAAGCTATTTAAAGCCGGGTTTTGCATCAAGAGATTCATAGTCTTATCTGGATCAGAATGGCCACCAGCGGGGAGAATCGTATGATTAGAGGGAGTAAGTGCATCAAAATCATAAAAGACATCATCATTTTCTTCTGATATTATTTGTGGTATGCCAATCTAATATCAAAAATCAAAATATTCAGCAATATGATCGAAAAACTGAAAAATTAATATAACATGGATACACAACCACGGTCAAATAAAAAAATAACAAAATTCTGTAAGAAACGCGAGAACCAAATTTAAAAGATATGTAACTATTTCCTGTACAATACACAAAGCAAAATATGCATATGAAGATGAAAGAACTGAACCTTTACTGAAGGCGGTAGTTTAAGAACCGGTCGTTTGACTCGTGTCTTGGAGAAAATAGAAGATACTCTGCTAGATGTCTTTCGCTGGTTAAAGTAATACACTCAAAAAGAATGCATATAACCGATCTACATAATAAAATTTAATATATATTAAGGGGGTCTTACCAGTTCACTTGGTTTAGGCAATGCTGGTTATCACACAAAACTCAAGTTAAAAATAGAGAAGGAAAAACAAACTTTAGTTTTATGTAAAACGGCCCAAAAAACGCTCACATATTCCTCTTGGAATCCTTCTATTTTTCTGTAGTATTTGTTCATAATGAGGTTTACAGTATAAGATTCCATCAAATGAAGAGTACTGGTTTTCCTGTATGAAAATAAACGAACAACCGCATTATACTTTTTTATGGCTCTTTTATACTTTTTATTAAAAAGATTGTCTAAATTTTACATGAAATAATTATGTTATATGCACCAATCTGTTTAGATACATATAGATGTAGTGTTTGTTGCAGGCTTTACATACGGATTAAATTTAGCGTTCTAGCATGCTTTTTTATGCTTCTTGTTAGTGTATATTCCATTTAATACGTTTTAACAAAAATACAGATTGATTAAAAGGGTTCGAGAAAATATTACCAAAAGATATTCATCACATTGACTGCATTTGAAACAATCGTCATGATACCAAAATCCATCGACAAATAATTCTTCATCAGGGTTAATAGTTTCCTCACAAACCATGCATTTTTCTTGAGACATTGCCCCTCCTTTTCGTTCTTTCTTTTTACCTTTTGAATCGAAAATAACTAAAATTCTAAAAATAGAAATAACATTCAAGGTGTTCAAGAAATATAGTTTTAGTTCTAAAGGTTATTTTAGTCATTAAAGATCAGAAACGGAAAGTCATTCACCGGACAATATCAAAAGTATTATAGTTTTTAGACAAGTTTATCATGGAAAAGTATAAACTGGTATATTTTTATAGAATATAAACTTTTCTGTTTTCGCATTTTTAAAGAAAGAGTATTTGTTTGGAACAAAAAGAAAATGGTTCTAAAAGATTAAACCTTTTCCTCTATAATAAGTTTTGTTTTATAAAAATCGAAAACCGACCAGCTACAAGACACTTGTAAAGGATTATAGACCTTGCCTCTCAAATAAACCTTTGAATTTTACATAATCAAATCATATCATGCAGAATTCAAGGGTAGCACCAAATGTGGATCCATAATGATCCAATCATAAAAAAAATGCGTTGTTCCTTGCGATCCAAAGTCCTATCAAAGCTCAGAATTTTCGAGAAACTCGTTCTAGGTCTTCAAACCAATCTTGAAAATCAATACATGTCCAATGATTTTATTAGTATTCGTTCAATATTTGGAATTTGAGTAAAACTTATTAGAGTTTTTCTCCTTTTAAAGCTTATATTTCGGATATACTTTTTGTTATAAAAAATATCAATAAACGGATACATCACAACAACCATTCTATGCATCGAATATAAACTACTGCACAGTCAAATAATGATAAATCGATCTCATTACTTGATTAGTTTTTTTTTTCTTAAGTTTAGTTTCACATATAGCGTTACAGCTTAAAGCCTTAAATGAGCTAACAAAATTCATCAAGAAAGCGAATGACTCTTCAACTGAACTGGCAGTGGGTTACTCCTTACAAAGAAGCTTGTAACTCACTAGCCAAAAATTTACCAAATGATCATCGTCTAGCTCCTTGAAGTCGGCGAGCAATATCACGTCTCAACATCTCAATAAATTCCTGCAAATCCCATATACAACCAAATAAAACTCAAAGGGTCTTTTACAGTATACTAAGAATCCTATATCTTTGCATGCAGCTTTCAATCATCTTTGACTCACAAAAACAGAGATGGCACAATAGGCGGGTTGAGTGACGGGTCAAAATGTGTACTTTTTTTACTGTTCTATATATAATGAGTGGCCCGAGTATGGGTTATGAAAAGATTCGGTAGTAATATAATTTAGTGAATAAAAGGATTTAGGAGGAATTATATAATGAAAGTACACTTTGTGGATAGTTTCGTCCCGTTTGACATCTTTCCTATTGACCCAAAAAAAAAAAAATTATTTTACTGCTTTGACCCGTTACAGAAAACACAACCCGAAAACCAACCCATAGGTAATTAAGTAAATGGGTCAAAATTTCCACAAAAGGATATATTCATAAGTGAAAAAAGATTGATTGAAAACCTGAGCAATTTCCTCTTGCATGCACAACTCATCAAGAGCAGCTGTATCAAAAACATTGTTGTGTAACGCAGCTGCAGTTTCGACTACGGATGAGAATATTTCTATAGGTGGGTACTGCTCCACTATCTTCTGAGCCGCATTTTCAAGGTTCATCTACAAGTATGAAACAATTTCACCATACTAAGAATCAGTTCATTAAAATAAACACAAACCATCAATTATTAGATTGCACACCTGAAAAGCGCTTGATTTTTCTTTAACGTTCAAACTCTTGGCACTCTTGACACTACTGGAACGTCGATGAAGTGTGCCTTTTCTAGGTGGTACCGATTGAGACAAATTTGAACTCGAACTCCCACGATTGAGAGTTTGAGAAACAAATGGCATCATCTGCTGAACCATAGTTGATATATCAAGGTTTCCACTGCCAGCAGACCCGCTCATGCCGGCCATCATGCCAGCTAAATCTTGATTTCCATCCATCTGTTGAGCAAACTGATTGACTGTGTTCATCATTCCAGGGTTTTGAGCAATTTGAGTCATTAAATTTCTCATGAAATCTGGGGATCCAGCCCCGGGATGATTTGAAACACCAGCCAACAGACCACTTAAAGCGGGGTTTTGCATGACTTGGTTCCACTTTGAAGCGGGATCCATTTGACCACCAGAAGGTGTTAAACTTTGATTAGCATATGAAGTAGAAGCGCTACTACTACCGGCCTCTGATCTTGTCTGCCGATGTCGCCTCTAACATAATACAGTATATGTAAAAGTAGTAACAATAGCAAAATGATTATGTCACACTATACAAAAAAAAGATCATTTATTCGTATCTGACAATTATAAACACTTTCACTAAACTAGGGTGTCAAGTCAATGGCAAAAAAATAGTTCTGTAACAGGTCGGGTTGGGTTGACCCGTGTCAAAAATCTTCAACGTTTTGCAGAAAATAGCTAGTGTATAATTATGATTATGAAAATAAGATTGCAACAACAATAATTTTGATTAGTATGATTCAGTAGGTTTTATGCATTAGAAATACACTTTAGGAGACTTCCAACCCGTTAACCATTTCTTCTTTCAAAATTTACTTATTTATTTTGCCTGTTTGACATTGACCCATTCATAAGAGAACGGGTTGAAATTGTTATCTCACCGAAAATACTCTTTTTATGTTATCAGTCCTAAAACATATTGCAAATTATTGATATAAGCACACTTAGAAGAACAAATGACGATAAAATCAGATAAAAATATAGTAAAAAGACAGACCTTTTGTTGCAAACCTCCCGAGCCAAGTCCCATAGGAGCTACCGGAGCATTACTCCGACTGGACGATGGTCCACCTTCTGTTTCACTTACAGGTCTTATTCGTGTGCTACTGGAAGTGGCATTTCCCGTGCCTCTTGCATCCTGCTGGATACTACGTTAGTATGGATCGGTAAGCTTGAATGACGGGTGAAATGGGTATGAGATGGGGTCAAACCGCAAACACTTTTGTCATATTCATTTAGTTTTAAAGATAACTATTAAATAAATTGTTTTAGTAGCTTTTATGTATTAGAAATACACTTCGAATGACTTTCTAACGTTTGGCGTGTTTCTCTTTTAGGTGATTGTTTATTTAACTCGTTTGAAGAAAATAAATGAAAATCTACTCATTCATAAGTGTAGCTCCAGAAAAAAGCATAAAACATACCGTTCGAACCTCAGGAAGACTAGCGAGTGCTTTGCCTAGATTATTAAAATAGCATTCTTTAACACAAATTCACAACTAAATTAAATAAACATAAAAAATAACACATTAAACATAGACATACCACGAAAATCCTGATTTCTGATTCCCGTGTTATCATCAACACTTCTGGATTGTGAGTTGACTCCACCTATTATCATGAACGTTAATAAAAGAAATTATTGGGAAAACAGAAATAAAAGTTGTGATTCAACGTTAATTGTCCTTGGACCTACTCCTATATGAATGTCACAAGTGAACACCGTGAAGGCCCAAACGTTAGTTCTCCTTAGTTTGTAACAACCATTATCGTACATGAAGGCCCATGGAGTTGATATTCAGTTACTTACCTGCATGGATATGTATGTTAAGATTTCTTGGAATAGATCCAACTCCGAGAGGACCAAAAGGACCAGAATTCGCCACAGGGGTAGCATGATCACCGAATAGAGAATTAGTTTGCAGAGGAAACGGCTGTAAAAAAAGGTAAAGTAATTATTCGTTTATACATACTTCACTAAATATGTAGAATAGTGAGTTGACTACAAACCTGAACCATTATAGGATTAGGACCAGATGGAGATATGTAAACAGCGGGACCAGCGTTAACAGACGATTCAGCCTAAAACGTTA
The DNA here is from genome assembly GCA_910822075.1 of Senecio squalidus. NCBI lineage: Eukaryota > Viridiplantae > Streptophyta > Magnoliopsida > Asterales > Asteraceae > Senecio > Senecio squalidus. The sequence continues at coordinate 7,463,553 of CAJVGC010000065.1, forward strand.
ACATTAGTCAGTTGTAAATGATTATTTCCTATCTATAAGATAATAAGAGTGCAAGGAAAATGTGAACTGACATACGTGAGACTGTCCAATACGCAATGTCAGCATTGTACGGCCAAGCTCTAGGAGGAGAACACCTAAATGTTGCATAGCAAGCCCAGATTGCATGGCTTCTGTCTGAATTCGAGTTCTCACCGTGACATCAGTAGATTTCTCTTCTTCATCCAGATTTCGTGCTGTATGCTACAAATTAGAAGTAAAACTTACTTAATGGATATGAAACAAAAACAAATGAACTCGAGAAGGAATAAAAACTAAGGATATAGTTATATAGAAAGGTAAGTACAGATATCGAATCAATAGTGGGCCCGCTAAGAAGACGTTGTGCATGTCGTAAAACAGCTGCTAAAGCCGCTGGTGATGGCAAGCCACTAGCATTGGAAGGCAATTCTATAGGTGGTAAGTGTTCTGTACTATTTGATGGTTGATACCCTGCAAAGAGATCGTCGATTAAAGGTCATACAAAAATCATGCAAAGAAGAAATAATTATGTTAATTAAGAAAAATAATATCCGAGTTAATTAGTACCATTCTGAGATAGTGCTCGCTCCATGTGGGTCATAAACTCAGAAAGTGTGTTTAAGGAATCAGGAATCGGCTACACCAATACAAAAACAAGCAATGCAGAAAGTAAAATAGCGGAAGAAACTTTGGCATAAAATAGGGAAATTCAAAACATACCGTAGCAAGGGTAGGAATAGCTGGTGATGATTGCGCCAGCGATTGACTAGGACTTCTTGGCTCGGATTGGTTTCCTGTTTCATTTGCTTGGCTAACTTGAACGGGAATACTGAACTGTAAACAAGTAAGTGATCAACTAGTCTTAAACTCAAATAAATGCACACAGTTATCATGGAAAATTGTTATGAACACAAGTCACCTGCATATTTGGCTGGGCTACACCACCCGTGGGGGGCTGGCCCGCAATTCCAAAGGAATTCAAAACTGCCCCGATCACCTTGAATGAAAAAAATAACAGAAAAGAGTTTAAACTACAGTAGCCATTAATTCTCGCTTTATAGATAGCATGAAACAGACCTGACTTATATCTTGATTTCCGGCTTCATTTTGAACCCCAGCACCAACTGTCCCGAGAACTTCACTATGTGAAACATTCCCAGCACGAGCATGTGTACCAGTAACATTAGCGTTTTGTCCTATGACCAAAAACAAATTACGTTTAATATGTTTTATAGATTAATATCAAGCATTTTCACTATATAGTGTCAATAAAATATACCTGCATCGATACTCCGTGCAGTTGTATCCGCAATAAGGGAGCCAGATGAGACTAGAACTTCAGATGGCTGTCTATCCACTAGATGCAGTGTCTGTCCACTTTCAATTTCTATTAACCGTTAAGGCTCTCCCATATAAAACTTTTTTCTAGTTAAACTAGAAAAATATCTTTTCTATGCACATACTTAAAAGCGTGTATATCCTAACCCAAAAACTAACGCACGTTGCGTCACATTTACATGAACAATGGTCATAGAGTGGATATACCAAGAAACAAGAAAATACATTTGTCTATAATGTTAAACTTTATAAATAATGCATGTATTCTACACAGGGAAACTTATGATTATGATAATAATAGGATACGATATTCAGACAGAGGGTCTTCATCTTTCAACGCCTTACCTCTAAAGATCAGCCTTTGCTGTTCAACTGGAGGGCCAACTTCAGTAGCTATTTTCTTCTTAAATACGGAAACTGTCATCTGATTTTTTGAGCAAAGGTTACATTTAAAACTAGCATAGTATTCGAGTAAACAGAATATGATCAAATAGCTCAATAAAAGGGGAAGGAAGATATATACATTCTTGTCGACATTAAAGTTGTGTAACTGTGAATCTAGAGTCTTGATATTAATCTCCACAGTTGATCCAGAAGCCATTGATTTAGTATTTTCAACGATAACATTAGTTGTTACTGCATCTTCATCTGAATTTTTTTCGGCAAAATCTTTTGATTTCAAACTTTCAAGAGCTACATCAGCATGTTGAGCTGGCAAAGCTCTCGATGTTGAACTTGTAATATCTGTTGGTTCTAAACCTTCATCTGGAAGTTTATCTGTAACACCTTTCGATTTTAAACTTTCAAGAGCAACATCGGCCATACTCACACCGTCATCAGAATGTAGATTTGTGGCACTACTCGGTTCCAAATTTCCAAAAACAACATTATCTGTACTCAAACCTTTATCAGTTGATTCTATACTTGCTTCATCTACAATACTTTTTGATTTCAAACTTTCAAGAGCAATGTCGGCTATACTCGCACCTTCATGAGAATGAAGATTTGTCTCACCACTCGGTTCCAAACTTCCAACAGAAACATGATCCGTACTCGAAACTTTGTCAGCTTCTGATGTTGCAACGCCGTTTGATTTCAAACTTTCAAGAGCAACGTCAGCAATACTCACACCTTCATCAGAATGTTGATCTACCGCAGCACTCGATTCCAAACTTCCAACAGCAACATGATCTGTACTTGAAACTTTGTCAGCTTCTGATGTTGCAACATCGTTTGATTTCAAACTTTCAAGAGCAACATCGGCTATACTCAAATCTTTATCAGAATGTTGATCAGGCGATTCCAAACTTCCAACAGGAACATGATCTGCACTGGAACCTTTATCTGTTAATTCTGAACTTACAACAGACACGTTAGATGCAATTGCACCTTGATCTTTTGATTTCAAACTTTCAAGAGCAACATCTGCCATACTCAAATCTTTATCAGAATGTTGATCGGCCGATTCTGAACTTCCAATAGTAACATGATCTGCACTCAATCCTTTTTCCGTTGATTCTAAATTTCCAACAGAGACGTTAGTTGTAATTTCACCTTCATCTTTTGATTTCAAACTTTCAAGAGCAACATCGGCTATACTCATATCTTTATCAGAATCCAAACTTCCAACAGCAACATGATCCGCATTCGGACCTTTATCATTTGATTCTAAACTTACAACAGAAACGTTTGTTCCATTTTCTCCTTCATCTTTAGATTTCAGACTTTCAAGAGCAACATCAGCCATACTCAAATCTTTATCAGAATGTTGATTTTCCATGCGTGTCGGGTCAGAACCTCCATCAGAATGTTGATTATCTGCCATTAGCAGGTATCGCAAACGATAGACTAGACTATCCAATCTTCAAAACCATCTATCTATTCAAAACAACATAATGACGATAGTAACGATTAAACTGATTGTAATCTTCTAATTATTTCCTTTCAAAATAATCGAATAATATAAAAAAATGTATGTTAGAATTACATTAACAAAAGTGTGTATCATCATGTAAAGTAGACGTACCAAAATATGGGACTAGATCATAAAACTCGCGTTACTCTTCGTTGATTCATCGTCTTCGTGTGAACCATCATTGTGTTTTGAGAATCAAAACCAGAAATGAAAGTTAATCCAAACACAATTGGTGTTCTAGCCTAAGGGATCTGCAAATATGTTCATTACTTTTATTCAATATGACCAGAAATTTTGTTGAAGGGTAATTTCGTCAATTAATTTGTTTAAGTAACAGAATTATAAAATAAAATAAAAAACAAAAAAAAAACCGGTAATTTTATTTGATAATATCAAATATTATATTTTACATAATTAGACCATATTTTACACGTTTTCATAATAATATTCCAAGAGTTTATTTTAGGAATATATATTTTTTCAAACTAAAAATGGAATAAAAATGTGTGAGATTTTGAAATAAATGAATGATAGTCAGCTAATCATGAAATGGAATTGACAGACTCTAGGAAGCTGTCATGGTCTAATGGAGAGTATATAAGCATCAACCATGGCTCAACAATCTTCATTCAATCGAAAACCGCAACGTAGATCGAAAAAAAGTAAGTCCTTTCATTTGTTGTATGTAAGTTTATTATGTTTTTCTTGAATTTTTTTTAGATTTTGAATAGTTTTATCTATATATTTTATTAATGTTTTTGTTTGCTTTGTTCGTGCTAAAGTTACGATGGAAAGGGATTGGTCGGATCTTCCACGCGATGTAATGGCGATGATACTTCCACGAGTTGGTGTGATTGACATACTTGAAAATGCTCAGAAAGTATGCAAGGATTGGTTCCAAGTTTGTGATGACCCTTTTATATGGAAGGCTATTTATATGTACGCTTTCTGTAGTCGAAATGGAACTCAACGTCTTCGTGAGATGACTAAACGTGTTATTGAAAAAAGCAACGGAGAATTGGTTGATATTACCTTTGGGGGTTATATTTCTGATGAACCTCTCATGTACGTCGCGGACAGGTATGTATTCTCCTTTTGTGCAATATATTAGCTCTGTATTCATTATGTCTAGTTATTAAACGGTATTTTTTATTTTGTTTTTTTAACAGATCAAGTAAGCTGAGACGTCTCAAACTTTTATCATGTGTTTTCGGATATTCCTTACATAGTTCGTACAAAGGCTGGACTAAAGTGTTGAAGAAATTTCCGTTGTTGGAGGAGCTCAACATCGAGTCAACAACCATTACAAGAAAGGATATTGAAGGCATTGGCCGTTACTGCCCTTTTCTGAAAACACTCAAATTTAATCGACCACGACTATGGAATGATACCGAGGTGGACATACTGAACTGTGATATTATGGCCAAGGCTATATCCCAAAACTTAGGTGAGTTAAGGCATCTTGAACTTATTGGAAATGGCCTTTCAAATAAGGGGTTGGAGCTTATACTAAATGGTTGTCGTCATCTTGTATCACTCGACTTAAGTCAGTGCTTGAACATTGATCTCAAGGGACAGCTTGGTACAAGATGTGCAAAACAGATCAGATATCTAAAAGTGCCCAACGGGTCGATTGAAAGCTATTAATTCTTTGAGGATGAATTCTGATCGGTTATCCGAGTATGGATGTTAAGCTTTAGTATTGCATTTGAAGATAATGTTTTGTTTTTTGAAATGGTAGCATTTTATTATTATGTTGATTTTTTGATTTTTTGATCAGTTTTGGAACTTAAGTAGTAATGAAATTATGGTCATTGTTTTACAAACTTTGCATCTGTAACACTTTTTGATTTTAAACTTTCAAGAGTAACGTCTGCTATACTCAAATCTTTATCAGAATGTCGATTTGTCGCACCACTTGATTCCATATTTTCGTCAGCAACATGATTTAAACTCGAACCTTTATTAGTTGATTCGAACTTACAACATAAACGTTAAATGTAATTGCACCGTGAAGTTCAGAAGCTAGTGGTGTGACGGATAAAACCAAAAACCCTACCGAATATTTTGGTTTTCCATAAATAAAAAACTGAAGCGTCCGGGTTTTATATGGTTCGGTTTAATTGGTTCAGATATGACGTTTTCTTGGCTTCGATACGTATTTGGGTCTTTTTTTGCTCACCTCTATATGATCTTACTAAAAAAACAATATAGTCCGATATAAGATAAAACAATATACAGTAATCCAATATAAGATGACATATGGTTGATCATATAAAGGATTATAAAATCGGTCATAAGATCGTGTCGATTCTTTATGAAATTTTTATAAATTACAACTAATTTGTTATAAAAGATTTGATCATGCATATATTATTATTATTATTTACTATATATTATTAGTAATTGCCTCTATAATTTCACTCTTATATTAATAAAAAAAAATATAAAGTTGTTCAAATGCTGTTGTTCAAATCCATCTCCTTAGTACATTAAAGATGTTTCGATCAAATAATCATTGATTTGGTAAATGGGAATCCTTAGCACCATATAACGAGTCCATCTCTCTCCCAATTCTCCTAATCGTTTTCCCATTTCATCCTAGAACATCAAACAATGAAGAACATTATTAACCTATGCATTGTTTATAAATCTTATTTTATGTATTTTCTTTTCAAACATGTGCTAGTACTATTTTAATTATTTTAATTTTACTTAAATATTTGTATAAGTAAAATCTATAATTTTAATATGTTTTAGTCTCGGCTTTAACCCAATTTAACTTGGTCTTGGGTCAGCCTGGTTTGGCTCAATCTTACTCGTCCATGCAATGGAAGCTTTATATTTTAAATTACACCGATATTCAAAGTTTATCGATAAGTATCATACATATTTGGTTTTTCTTTTCTTTTTATGAAAAGCATTAGTTATATAAATAAATAAAAAACTATCAAGATGTTAGAAATTACAACTACATCAAATAAAGTTATAACTAACACTAACCTAAAACTATGACACTAGAAATTACATATTACAAGTTTATAATCAAAAAACAAAGAATAAAACTCCCTCATCCAAACGCAACAAAACGCATAAAAACCACCAAGGGCAATCACCCGGTCAAAAGTACAAAAGCATGTGTAAATTGACCATGAAACTAACCATTTTTGACAAAATCAGATGAAACTTTAAACCAAACAATCCTGATCACACAATTGTATCAAGTAATAACGCGTCGATACAGAAACGTTAGACAAAAATACATTTTTAAGCGTTTGACTCGCGAATAGGAAAAATAAAATTTAGGTCTTTAAGACCTCAACCCGAACCCAAATCCGAACTACATAAACTATAGTTTTAACCCGATAATAGTTGATTCAGGGTATTGACACGTCTAGTTATTAAAATTAAATGCTCTTTTTAGATCAACAAATAAAGCTAAATTTTTTTATTAAGAAAAGTGCTAAACATAATCTAAAAGTTATATCTAAGAGTTGTTAAACGGTTATAGTACAAATAATAAAGTCTCTTTTTATCACCCTATGTAGGAGACAATTTTCTGATAATTTTTAGACAATTATTTTTCAATAATTATTATACATATAAATAATGCATAAACTTTCTATCTTAACCACTGCATTCGTTAGCAAACTATTTTTTTTTAATAATAAAATCCCTTTAAAACAACTCCATTTGCTTGTCCGCACTTCAACTCGCTCATCGCACCCAATCCATCCCAAACCAAACCAAACCCTCGATCTGAAAAACACACACACACACACACACAAAAACACAATCTCAATCACAATCATAATCCTCCAATGAACAACACCAACAATAACAACAATAACAACAATCGCCGGTACCCTCCCGGCATCGGAAACGGCCGCGGCGGTGGTGGTTTCTATAATAATAATAATAATTTTCAATCAAACCCTAATTACCAGAATCAACCTAGAAATCCAAATCCAAATCAACAACAGCAACAACAGTACAATCAAAGACAACAACAACAGTATAATCAGAAGCAGCAATGGCTAAAAATGAACCCTAACAATGTTCCATCTGGTTCTTCTTCCAACTCTAATATTGAAGTTGAAAAAACCGTCCAATCAGAAACCACTATTGATTCAAGGTATATATCTATATATATATATATATTATATTTGTGTGTGTATAATTAGGTTTTAATGTTTCTGATATAATGTAGTAGTAGTTTTGAAATTTATTCATTTTAGGTTTATATATAATGATGAAGGTGTAAGGAGTTCGAATAGCGGAAATGATTACTATATGTGTTTTGTTGTTAAGTCTTGTGAGGGTTTTGAGTGTAAGTAAGACGGATATTACCTGTTTTAATGGAGAGAAAGGGAGATTTAAGTTATGACGTCAGGCTCTACGTGGAATAAATCTGTTGTCGTGTTATGGATGCTTGTTTCATTAACGGTCAACTAAGGAAAATTTGTTTTAATTGTTTAACATGCCTAAAGATACTTTATATGAACGATGTAGGTTATTTTCGTGATATCTTATTTGTATTCACCAAATGTATGAAGCTTATATTTTCCCTAAAAGTTTTCTTCACGTATTTACTTTCACGGTATTTATGTGTTTCCACAAGTATTATTTTGATTGATAATTTGATGCTATGCGTTGTTTTGGTATATGACAATGTTATATTATTCTTTTTCGTTTTTATCTTTGGTTTTATAAGTTGGGTTTGGTATTGGTAAATTGATTTTATAGATTTGGTATTTGCCTTATTAGGATTTAATTGAATTATATTATGAACACATGTCTACGCCATATGTAATTGATACTCATGTAAGCAGATCATGTACTTATCTGTTTATTTATTTTGTGATTTAGCTCTCAAGATTGGAAGGCACAGTTAAACATACCTGCAGCCGATGGACGTTTCAAGACTGAGGTATGCATGAACAGCTGACGTTACGCATCGTGCATCTTAGAAATATTAAATCTATTTGATGTTTTGTTTGCTTACCTTTTTATCAATACACATCTTTTTAAAGCTATCATTTTTTGATTATCTTTGTTGTCTTTTAATAAATTCTAATTTTTTTTCTGGAAACAGTATAGTAATGTCTTAGATTAAGATGAAAGAGTATAATATCTTGCTATGTTGTAAATTTGGATATTATTACTGCTTCTGCTCTTTTTACCATAACAAAGATTTAGTGATAAAGGGAATCAGTGTGAAAATATGTAATTGTAGCCTAGAAGATTTGAACCGAAAAGCTTGCTATTATCGTGTAATTTTCTACAATGGAATTCAATTATTCACATAAAAATATTTTACAACATTAGTCTGCTCAATTCACGTTAAAATCATTTTTTTCTGATATTGAGACCGCTAATAACTTTCATCCTATTGTTTCTAATATTTTTTACAGGACGTCACAGCAACTAAAGGAAATGAATTTGAGGACTACTTTTTGAAAAGGGAGCTACTTATGGGAATTTATGAAAAAGGTTTTGAAAGGCCTTCCCCCATACAAGAGGAAAGTATCCCTATTGCATTAACTGGTAGCGATATTCTCGCAAGAGCAAAAAACGGAACTGGAAAAACAGCGGCCTTTTGCATACCAGTTCTTGAAAAGATTGACACGGATAACAATGTCATTCAAGGTTACTACTCTCTTTTGCCGTTTATCTACTTTTATATCTATATATATGTATATATTAACAGTAATATTATCACATTCGGTATTTTATATGCAGCTGTGATTCTCGTTCCAACTAGAGAATTAGCTCTTCAGACATCACAAGTTTGCAAGGAACTTGGAAAACATTTACAAATTCAAGTAATGGTCACCACTGGTGGAACAAGTTTGAAAGATGATATAATGCGGTTATATCAGCCTGTCCATTTGCTTGTTGGTACTCCTGGAAGAATTCTTGATCTAACCAAAAAAGGAATTTGCGTACTTAATGAATGTACAATGCTGGTGATGGATGAGGTATAATTAAACCATCACCTTTACGTTTATCCTATTTTTTTTTTGTCAATTATTTAAATAATACGTTAATTTCATTTTAATTCAGGCTGATAAGTTATTGTCCCCTGAGTTTCAACCTTCTGTTGAGCATCTAATCAGTTTCCTTCCTGCAAATCGGCAAATTCTGATGTTTTCAGCCACATTCCCCGTTACTGTTAAGGATTTCAAAGACAGATACTTGAAGAAACCGTATGTTGTTAATTTAATGGACGAGCTTACTCTTAAAGGTATCACACAGTTTTATGCTTTTGTAGAAGAAAGACAGAAGGTTCACTGCCTCAACACTCTTTTCTCGAAGGTTTGGTCACAACACACTATTAGAACATCTTTATCTACAGTAAATTGTCTATGAGTTTTATTAATTTGATGGGTTATTTTTTAGTTGCAAATCAACCAATCGATTATTTTCTGCAACTCTGTAAACCGGGTAGAGCTACTAGCCAAGAAGATTACGGAACTGGGTTATTCTTGCTTTTATATTCATGCTAAAATGTTGCAAGATCACCGTAATAGAGTATTCCATGACTTCCGCAATGGTGCATGCAGAAATCTTGTTTGTACTGGTATGTTGGATGTTTATGTAATTTTATTATTACGTTACTTAAAAGTAAACTATTCTAATTTTGAATTTGGTTTGCCTTTACAGATTTGTTTACAAGGGGTATTGATATTCAAGCAGTCAATGTTGTTATCAATTTTGACTTTCCTAGGAATGCCGAGACATATTTACACAGGGTATGCTACGATTTTGTCATGAATAAATGTAGCATTTTTGTGGCAATTTTATAAATTTATCCATGTTGTGAATGTAGGTTGGTCGTTCCGGAAGGTATGGACATTTGGGGCTAGCTGTGAATTTGATAACTTATGAAGACCGCTTTAACTTGTATGTACTTTCATATTTCCATTTGCCATCTCATCTTGTGCCTTGCAGTTTTATCAATGCGTCTTTGTTGTATCCTACAGGTATAGGATTGAGCAGGAGCTTGGAACTGAAATTCGACAAATTCCTCCCCAAATTGATCAAGCCATTTATTGCCAGTAATTTATGACGTATGCTTTGCAATGGTGAGCTATGATAAGGATTTCTTTTTAAAACTTGTCATAATTTGAATTCTAACTATGTTTAAACAAATTGCTGCTGTTTTTGTATTATCCCGCCTGACTATATGTGTGGCAATTTCGATCCATATACTTATAAAGGAGTTGATTAGGGTAAAAACATGGGCTTAAAAAGAAACGGGTCGAAACAGTCAAAAGTCATCCAAAGTGTAATTTCAAATGCTTAAAAACCTCCTAAAACACTAACTATGTATAACAATTTAAACTTTTCGGACAGTTTTTCAAGTCAGACCGTGCAAAATTTAACCAGTGCGACACACCATTTTTGCTACTTCTGCTCTTGCCACAGTATTGCTGTTTGATATATTTTTTTAATCTTTTAAGGTTAAGCGTGTAATTCTATGCATGCTTAAACAAAGTGTGTAACTAATTACTTTTTCAGTGTACTCTGCAGATTTAACATCTTTGCACATTCAAAAAAATGAAATCAACGTCTAGAAAACATTAGTTGATTCGTGGAACCGCAGGCTAGTGAAGTAGAAGGATAACACAGTGATTCAAGGCAATAGACAGACAACTGTTAGGATCTTTTTTTTATCTTTCATACTGTCTCTCTCGTTTTAGTTTCTAGTTTAGAATCTGTTATATGCTAGCTGTGTATGTAGCTGATTGTGTTGAATAGCATCTAGTTTCTTCTGCATATCCTCCAAAAAAAAAAAAAAAAGTGAAAAGAAAAAAAAAAGATTAGAAAACTGATAGAACTCTTTAAGCATTTTTTTACATTTATGTTTGAACATCGATTAGAAAATTCTTTTTTTTTTTCTTCTGTGTTTGTGTCTCCGAGCTATCATTTTTCTTGATGTTATTTGCTATTTAAACAGTTTACTAGCTTATTGCGTTTTGGTATAACTAATAAGCACTTTTAGTGTTTAATAGAGCCAAAGAACATGCAATTTTTAACTTAGTCAAGCTGGTTTGGATTACTTTAGTCTTATGTAAATCAAGTCGTAAATTTGAACACATTAACGCTGATACATATCATATAAACCCAGGTTTTCTGAACGACAAATAATAAACAAACGAACAAATATTGGGATGTTTATAAGAGATGGTGGTATACGCGTCTTGAATCCTCGTGGTATGTTTGGAATGCTTATTCCTTCTTGGTGTTTTGGCTAATTAATAGCCGAAGCATTTAAACAACTTGGTTGGCAAAATGCCTGATGCACGGAACTTTGCAGCCGCTTCTTCTGCCTTTATGATGTCTTGCCCTCTTTTGGCCAAAGCGAGTGCACGTTTTTCTTCTGCTTCCTTGTGAATAGCGGCCATCTTGTTCTTCATCTTTTCTCTCTCTTTACCTTTCTCGATTTCTATGTCTTCCTGTTCCATTTTCACGTATATATTATATCTTAACGAGAAACATTATTGTGTTTTCCATTCATATATGTAAAGTGAATTCATGTACCTCAATCTGCTTGAGTTCAGCTTCCACTGTTGCTTTTTTAGTATTCTCCCATGCTCCGATTGCAGACATCTTCGTATACGCCCTATACATACATATACTCATAGGATTAGTGAAAGGCGTAAGGACATCTTTATACCTTATGTTATCGTATAATTTTGAAAAAAAACTAAATACTTGTTGTCCGCCTTAGTTTTTTCATTTTCTTCCCAGGCTTTGATCAACGCTATTCTTTTTTCTGTAACAACTATTTCAAGTCCTGTATCTGAAGATCAAAGTTGCAAAATCAATACATGTAAAACATTTACCCGAGAGAAAACAAAAAAAACACTTACTATCGCCACGTACCATGTGGTGGTGTTTCTTTCTCATGTGGTGGTGATGTTGCAACCGAACTTGATTTTGGTTCTGGGGGTGGCGTTGTTATAAGAGCCGATTTTGATCCAGTTTCTGGTTTTACGTCTTTCCTGCTTACTTCTTTCTTTTCGCCCATTCTTGTATTATCAATACCTATTGATCACTTTTCCGTTGAGTGGCGAAAAACCTTGGGAAATATTGAACAATAGATAGGTATGTGGTAGGTTTAGTTGGTAAAAATAAGAAGTGTATGATGCTAAAGATGGTACATAAAGATCAAGAATCAGTTGAAACGTTACCTACTAAGTTTGTAGATAACAATGTTTTTATTATTTTCCATATACAAACGATTCGATACTTAATAACACCTCAATATTTGATAACGACCTTAACTTGTTCTTGTTGATTTCTTTCTTGATAAGGCGAAACAAATAAAGTAATTACTAATTGTTATTATCGTGACATATAGACTATAATCACTTTAAAAGGTGTATCAAATTAATACGAATATAGAAAATTGTCAGTTATGAATGGTTATGTGTTACGTTTTTGTAGCTAAAGAATACTACCAAATAAAGTCGACTAGTGAAAGTATGTTTGTCATCTCCTTGTAACAAACGGATTTGATGATAATGTGCGATAATCATCATATTACAATAAAGTTCATTAACTTAGTTTCTAATTACTATTTACTTTTAATTAGTTATCCAAATTATCAAGAAAACACTTGAGTGGAAGGTAGAGGGTACTTGTCAATTTCGAAAGTGTTGACGAAAGAATTTCATCCTTTTTCTAGATGATAACTTTCGTGTTCGTCTAACTTACTGATGTTCGATATTGACCTATATTATTAAAAATTACGTAATAAAATCTATAACAAAGAAGATTAAACTTTTTTCGTTATTTGTTGACACGTATAGTGTATTTTGAAGCCTTATAGGCCCAAATAGTAAAAGCCCATTTGTTTGGACTTTCATACCTATAAAAGAGTTTTCCAAATGCATTAATTAGTAAAACTTCACATATCATCAAGTTATTTTTATTTAATGATACTAATCATAAATCTTTAGTGTTAAAATGCTCTGATAACTTTTTCGTTATATGACAAGTCGCATCCGAATATGTAGAAGTTAAACGTGTTATGCTCATGTTGACATAATCCGACAAACTAAGCCATTTTTCCAGTAAGTATAATTGCATATATGTATCTTATGCATAGAATTTGATAAAAAAAAATAAACCGGGTGCATACCTACGACCAGTGGCGTAGCCAGGAATTCGTTCGTGGGTGGGACAATATAACTTATCGACACTAAAAAGTGTATGAACGAAACTTAGATAATAGTTTAATGTAATAAGGTCACGATATAGGTTTATTTATATCTTTAAGATTGTAAAATGCATTTTTATATATAATATGCATATCCTTATCTTTTTGGTTATAATGAAAACGAATGATGAAAATGTGGTGAAAATTTGGATGTGTTGAAAGTGAATATTTCCGTAACAATATGAGAACTAAAAAGTTCATTAGCAAATTAAAAGATAAATTAAGTTTGTTTTCGATAATGAGTGGGCCACAAGTAAGTGAATTGCAACTTTTGTAACAAAAATACTAAGATATATATACATCAAAAATATATGTGGATAGCATGTTGTTGCCTACAACACATATGGTACTTGTATGCAATATATTAGGTTAATTTGTATCACTTCAAATTGAGTCTCCTAGTCAATAACATACATTTTGGTTCAACACCTTTCCTCTTTAGTAAAAGCCATTTGGATAATTCGTTATGTAGTTCATGTATTTCTTCGGATGAATCCAGCGACCATTTACTGATTTCTTGCCCTTTTGCTGCTCGAGTTTTGGATTTGATCTGGTCTTGGTGTGAGGTTCAGCCGCCCCAGATCTTAGGAGTGCAGGAGTTGATAAATTTTGTCTCAACTTGGGGACGTTGCCCAAAGAAAAGGAATGGTTTATTATGCGTCATTTTTGGTGCTTTATGGTCCATTTGAAAGGCTCGAAATGATAGAGTTTTCAATGGCATCTTTCGGAATCCGGCGAAGATTGTAGAGTCAATTAAAACGATGGTGTTCGTATGGCGAAAGCATAGGGCGAATCGAGTTGTTTTTGATTGGACTCACTGGAGTATTTCTCCTCTTTCTTGTTTGTAATTTTTTTCCCTTTCTTTGCGGTGTACTATATTTTCCCACTTCTAGTCTCTTGCTAGTTGTGGCTTTTATTTAATCTTATTAGCCGGTTCCAAAAAAAAAAAGCCATTTGGTAATAAAAATGTAAATAAAAGCTAGGAATATGTTAACCATAGCTTTAAAAGCTATGGTTAAGAATTAGGTTTCATACATACAACTACTGTACAATAACTTTTATGACGAAACTGTCAAAATACTCACCCAAATACATAAGGTCCTGCTTTTATCATTTATATACCGGTAGTACAATCGTTTTTTTTTTACCACATGAGAAGAAATATTTAACATTTTCCTAAAGGTTATACTTAATAATTAAGTAAAATTTAACACATATTTATTAATAAATATTTTATTGACATAAATAAGTAACGAGTTTGGTAATAGTATGTAACCATCAACGCACTTATAATCCAACGGTATTAGTATGGTTTAGTGATTATAGTTATCAGTTAGTTTAGTAAGTTTGATATTAAGGGGATGTTTGTTTGGGTTTATATAAAGGCTTATAGCTTATGGACATTTCGGCTTATGTTTTATAAGTCCAGATTTTTTGACTTATGTAACAATTTATAGGCTTATTACTGTTTATTATAAACGGTTATATAAGCCGAAAAATTCAGACTTATAAAACATAAATTGAAATATCAATAAGTCATAATCCCAAATTACCAGTAGAAAAAACATGAAAAGAAGATGATGATTATATACCGTGAGCTTGGCTTTTGGTCCAAACAAAACAGGAACCGTTATCCACAAGTTTCCATGAAAGTATATATAATCATGTGAGAGGTTTTGTACTTCAGGCTGTCGGCGCACGTGATTTGTTTCCTTTTTCAAAGACATTTTCATCACCAACTCATCTTATACATATACATTATACATATACATACACATATACATATACATATACATATATACTATATAATATATATCACATGCAAATCTTTTACTTTGGTATCGCATTTCATGTGAGACTAGACTGTTCTTTGTATCACATAAAATAATAGTTATTTGTTGGTTCCAATAAAGTAGATGTTTTTAAGGTTGTGATAAACACAAACATACAAAAAGCTACCTGGTTATTAGCGTAACGGATACATGTAACATAATCAACCAACGAGTAACTTATATGGTAACTTGTTAGTAGTCAGAATTGGAGACATGTCTAGTAACTTATTTGATGGAATGAAGGTGTATGTCGTCACATATATTGTATTTTTCATGGAATAAAGTCATTCTGGATAGATAATAGAAACTATAACTATGAAAAATAAATATGAAAGATAAATATATATATATATAGTGAATAGTTCCTGCGAGAACTCAAAATTTTGCGAGAACTGCGAGAACTCAATCTGGAGTGTTGATTAATTGATCAATGGCTAGAATTCAGAGTGGCGGTTTTGTAAATATCTTGAAGATCATGTATCATTTTATAAGAATTAAAAGGGTATTAATGGTAATTTACATCATCCTAAAAACTCTCTGTTTCTCTCTGCTCTTTATAACCCTAAAAAACCTTTTGATCCCATTTTCAAAAACTACCTATCCCCAATTTTGTTAGCCACCCCACAAAACAATCGTTTATAGCTGTATACCCTCCTCTCTCTCACATAAAAATAAACCCTATCTCTCTAGATTAGAGAAAGAATCTAGAGAGAGAGTGCAATTAGGTAGGTTGTATTTATATTCATCTTTTTCGGATCACACAATGAACACACATGCGTCTGGTATGTAAAAATTTCCATTTTTTTTTAATGTGTAATCTTTTTTCATGATATGGGTTGTTTTAAAGATTGATTTTTTTTTTTACGTTTTATTGTAAAGAAATTATGGGAAATATAAAAAGAATCAAAAAGATTAGATTTTTAATGATATTTATGGTGTTTTGGAGAAGATATTTATTTATAAGTTGTACTTTTAGCATTAGGAGTTGTACCTTGATGAAATATGTCTTGTATAATTGTAATCATCTGGGCACTATTTGTTTATGAACATGTTGTACTTTGAGCTTAAATGCTTGTACCATGAAGTGTGTGAGCTTTACATGACAATATATTACTAAAAAGGTGATAACTTTCTTGATTTTAATGGAAGGTTTTCTTGATATATATAGTTTAATCCCGAAAGTACCCTTTCGAAGAACCAATAAAACGAATCGTGTTTGATCAGGAAATCATGTTCAATAACCAAGTATGTGTGGTTTTATATTTGTTGAATTTATGCAACAAGTTTAAGTTAGCAAACAAGTTGCCTATTATCACTACTTTAAAATTCAATAAAAATTTATAAGAGGTCAAATATCAATCAATCAGATACATATACATATTTTTTTTTATGTATTGTGGTAATCGTGGGTGTGTGTTTGGGTTTGTATAATTTAATTATTTTGTGGGTATCTTTTTAATTCTTGTTTGACCAAACGTCTGTGAATTTTTATTTGATTGTTCAATGTTAATAATTTATTACTAAAATGATTTTTCAATATGCAGATGATAAAGAAAAACAAAGATTACAACCAAGAACATAAAGGATGATGAAGAAAAACATTCGTTTACTCATTTTCTTTCTTTGATTTGTAACTAGTTTTAGGATTTTTATTTTAACTTTTTACGACTTCTATGGATTGTTCATATTTGATCATACTTAGTTCATTGATTTTTTTCTCCATCACATATGAACATCGTCATGTTCATATATTATCACAGTTGTTAATTTGTAAACATATCGTCATGTTCATATATTATCACAGTTGTTCATTTGTAAACATTAAGGTGCGATCATATGAACACACATAAAAGTGAGTTTAGTATTGAAAAGTTAGGGATCTCTAAATAAATTTTTTTTATTGAAGTATCATATACATTAAAGTGAAACTAATATATTTGTATATTTATCTTTTTCCAGTTGCTATGTAAACAACGATATTGGTAACCATGAGAAAAAATCATTGGCTGAAGGTTTTAAATAAAGAAAAACCTTTTGTTCATAAATGCACAAGATTTAAAATATTAAGCCAATCGACGAATTATTTTTGTTCATAAATGCACAAGATTTAAAATATTAAACCAATCGACGAATTATTTTTTTTCTCATATCACATAAAAGTTTTACTAGAAAATAATAATTACTTTAAAAAGATATGTAGTGAAATAAAAATAAATTAAGATGAGAGAGAAAAGAAAAAAAGAAATCTAAATTACAAATAAGAAAATTACTATTTTACCCTTTTTAATTTCAAAAAAAGATTTAATATTTAAAAATAAATGAGTGGCTGAGAATGAGTTCTCGCAGTTCTCGCAAAAATTTGAGTTCTCGCATGAACTAATCCCTATATATATATATATATATATATATATATATATATATATATATATATATATATATAGTTTTAATAACTCGTTGCTTAATTGTAACGGCGCGTGATGATATGTCAGGGTCGTGGACATTATGATTCTGGTTGCAGTTCTTTCGAAATTCAAATATAAATATACAGTCATTGACGGTATCAACTAACTCTAACGCTCTGTTCTCGAGTATAAAATTAAGGAAAAATAAAGTAATGTAAAGAAAAAGGAAGTAAAGCAAAGGAAATTATTAATTTTACTTTACGATCACTCCAAATATGGCCGGATTGTTTTATTGAATAAAATGTATAAACTTACCTTCAAATCATTTCCTTTTCTTTGCTTTCCTTTCTAAAAAAAAACTTGAGAACACGACAATTTATTTATTTCATTTCCTTTACATTCTTTTATCCTAAAAATAAAACTTGAGAACACAGTATAAGCGGTTAAGATGGTATAAATGGAGGATTGGCCGTCTCTAATACAATGATAGTAAATAGAAATTTCAACATTTATCATATATTATTTATCATATATTGAGCATTATATATAGGATATAGAAACCCTAAATCTAACATACTCAAAACCCATAGGTTGAGTTCAGGTAACTAATACTATATCTTGTACACCTCGTAGTTCGAGCGAAGAAATCGTGATGGCTCGAACTAGTGAAGAAATTGTAATCGTGAAAAGTATATATAAAGATAAAACTATAGATAATTTCAATAACGTTTTGTTTGCATCACACGTGAGACAATGTATTATGGATGTCGATTTACGATCCAGTTGCATCTCATTCAGAATGTAATTACGAATCCACAATCGTTAAATGCGTCACCTAACTCCAAGTAGTTTGATAGTTATAAGCAAAAAATCAAACCCTTGTTAGTTGTTTTTTTTTTCCAACTTGAACCCCAACAGATTGTGACGAATGGTGACAACGAGTTGTCGTAGCTACATTGGCAATTCCGGTATTGTTTTCTTCAAAATATGAATAAGAAGCCGATGGCAATGACGAAATCAGTTAAATCTAAGTAGTTTTTGAGTTATTGCTGAAACAGTGACCAAATGTGATCTTAACTTAAAATTTGAGAATTTTTTTTGGTAAATAAGATAAATGACGGAGGCGAGAGTTTGACGGGATGACAAAGAGGCACCATCAGACTCGTTATGCTACAATGATTTTCAATTAGAACTATGTCGTTTATGATATAAGCATAAATTATAAGGTATAGAAACCACAAGTCTAAGAGACTAAAAGTCCAGATGTCATATTGGACCGCCTAAGACTATCATTATATCCACATAATATTCCTTACAGTTTGAGTGACGAAATTTCGAAAGTTTGAACCAGAGAAGAAAAGTATTATTATGAAAAAATATATTCAAAGACAAAACTTCACATAGTTTCAATGACTCGTTGATTTCGTGCGGCGTGTAACAATGTGTGAGGGTTGTAGACGGTGTGATTTTAGTTGCATCTCCTTCGGAGTTTAATTACGAATCCACAACACCTGACTGTGTCAGCTAATCACAAGCCGTTTGATTGTTATAAAGAAAACACCGAGTCGTTGTTGTTGTTGTTTTCAATTTTTAGTCCTGACGGCACGTCATCATGTCCATAGAGAAATTCCGGTATGCTATTTTCCTGAATTCGAATTGGAAACCAACAACGCTGATAACATAGGTTACATTGAAAGGGTTTGCGGGTTATGGCCATAACAATGATCAAATATGGTTTTAGCCGAAATTTGAGACTTTTTTTAATGAAGACGAAAATGATTTTAACCAAAAATTAAATTTTGTAATCGACCTCCCAAACCTATCCTTTTACAAGTTTAGTATAATGGATTAAAAGTCATCATGTTCATTTTTAAAATCTTATACATTATTTCTGGTTACTCATAACAAGACTTTGCTACTCTAAGGTGACCCTGAAAGAAAATATTTTTAGGAATTCATATAGTTTTGGATAGGGCCGTAAACGAACTGAACGTTCAACGAACCGTTCATGAATCGTTTGGTGGGAATATCGTTTATGTTCGTTTATTTAATAAACGTGGACAAAAATTTATGTCCGTTTAGTTAAAAGAACGAATATGAACAAAGACCTCGTTCGTTTATTTACGTTCGTGGATGTTCGATTATGTTGTTTAGAAGTTATTATATCGATATTAACTAGGATAATGATGATATTTATGACTATATTATAAGATAATGATGTCTTTGTGATCATCGATGGAAGTAATAAATTTCTATATACGCTCGTTTATGTCCGCTTATGTTCGTTTATGTTTGTTTGTTTTCATATAAAGTAAAAACTCTATAAATTAAAGCTTACACGATCACTAAAATTTATTAATTTAAATAGTTATTAATTAATCGAGTATAGAAATGTAATGATAATTCGATTCGGAACCTATATATTATATTTTATTTTAGCGAGTTTATTAATTAATTTCTATTGTATGTTTTTTTATATTTGTTTAACTTATTAACGAGCGAACATAAAAGATATGAACATGTTTAAATTTTAATGAACGAACATGGACAAATTTTTCCGTCAGTTTACGCGTCCGTGTTCGTTTATTTGTTCGGTCAAAACTAAACGAACGAACATGAACACACCCCAGTTCGTGTCCGACCGGTTCGTTTACAACCGGAGTTTTGGGTTATAATTAACTAATCAATATGATATTTGAATATTTGTATCGGTAACATTTATAAAATGTAATAAACTTTATCCGTTTCATTATTGTGTGTATTAAACTCTTAGAATCTTTATTATTATATATATATATATATATATATATATAAATATTATTTTTTGCAAATGATATAATATATCGGATTTTTGCTAACGTACGGTTTAATTATTAAAAACTTCCCCAAAACCCGAGTTCGTACATCATTGTAAAAGATAAGCATTGAGTACACCTAATAAACTATTAGATAGTTGAATTCGTACAATTTAAGACGTGCAAAATCCGTTATATTTTAATACATTTAACCCTTATCTAAATATAAATTTCAATCCTCATTTGTAAATAAAAAGAAAATGATTATATGCGAGGTAGTAACTAAAAGTTGAATCATAGGTTCAGACGCATGAACGTTTGAGAGGGACCGGAGCATTCTCACAAGGAACACCATCCGTGATCCGACAAACATCTCCTGCTTTCTTCCTCTTCAAGTTACTAATCATCATCCATGTTTTACCTTTTTACCTTTTAACCACGTGAACACATTGCTACTATACTACCTACTCATATAGTGAAATAACATTATTTGTTATCACTTAGATAATTTACAAAAAAATTACAAAATTATATTGTTTTTTGAATTCATTATAACTCTACTCCGAATTTTGAACCAATCCCAAACGTACTTAGTAAGTGTATGTCTACTGAAAATAATTTTTTTCATTGATGAAACACACCTACAAGGTGTGAACCATGTGAACCAAAAAGAAAAATTCTTCTAGTTGAGGGAAAACACCTAGTAGGTGCGACCCCTCAATATTATAACAATAACTTACACGTAAATTCATACATATCTGATTTATTTAATTACATTGAGAGATAGCACCTACTATGGTGTCCAATTTTTTTTACATGCATGCATAAAACACATATCCATGGGTGGATCATATAAAAAGTACAACGGTATCTAAAATTTTTTTAACGAAAAATAAGAAGATGATGACTGATTTTAATTTAAATATTACAAAATAAATATGATAAGTAAAAACCTCATTCACTACGACTCTTTTATGACTCAAAAATTCTAAAATTTGATTTTTTTTATCTCGTAAAGTCATAATATTAAAACTATATAGATTTCGACCTAGAAACAAACTTATTAATTGTTTCACAATTCTCAAAAAGTAAAAAAGAAAATGAAACTATATAACTTTATAACTAATACAATAACGCATAACTTTATCTTTCTTTAAAAACAGACGATACACCTCCATGTTTGACAAATAATCGAACATATAACTGAGTACTCTATTATTTTACGTATCCAAGCGGTCCAAAAACTGAAATACAATAATTAATTAAAATATACAGAAAAAAAAATACAAGAAAAAGGCCACTATGTTTCTATATTTCTATAACATAAAGAAAAATTAAAGAGTTGTGGACAATAATAAGAAAAAAAAGAAGTTATAAAGAAAATAACTTTTTTTTATGCTTATCATTATTTGAACTTAATGATCTTTATTTGTTAAATTAAAATTCATTAATCAAATAATGATTAGCACACAAAAAAAACATTAAGATTAAAAGGTTCTCCTATAGTTTACATATTATAAATGAAGAAATATGAGCATAATTTACAACTACTAAACGGATAAAAGTCATGTTACTAAACCTAATATATCTTATGGCCTTGTGGAAAAAGAATTGCACTTTTTTCGTTTTTCCTATATCATTGCCCTAATTTCTTTATTGGAAAGAAAGAATATTAAGGAACTTACAAATTATTATTGATAACTAATGAAATTTGTTCGTGACGAAGACAAGTTACACTTGGACGAGAAAAATATGTGTACAAAATAAGGTACTTTTAGCATGTACAATATAAATATAAGGGAAAACTTTTATAGAAAAATAATGAACTTTGACTTAATTTTAATTGTATATAATCAACTTTATTTTTTCTAAAACAAATCATCAACTTTAGATATGTTGTCATTGTATGTAAAAGTTAGCTTGAAATCTCGTTAAATATTGAAATATAATAATTAAGTGAATTCTTTCAAAGAGAAATGTCATATATGTGATATAACATATGTTTATCGTGTTACTTTGCATTTTTTTGACATTTAGTTTCAATAGTTGATGATACGAAAACGTATTTGTCACTAAAAATTTATTAATATGAAATAATTACTAACTTTTCCTCTCTAAATCAATGTATGTGACGATAATATAACATATGTGACACCTAACTATGGAAAAAAACCGCACATAAGTTAAATAAAAAAACTAACAAGATTTCAAGTTAAGTTTTTATACAATGACAACGTATTTAAAGTTGAAGATTTTTTTAAAAAAATGGTTTGACTAACATGTGTCTTAAGGCACATGTTAAGCTAGTTAATTATATAAATATTTTTCTCGTAATATATAAAATACAATTAATTCATTAAAAAGTATATTTAAAATTCTCTTAATATTATAAATGTGAATTAATTAATATATATTTTATACATATTTCAATTTTCAATAAGAATCTTTATATAAATAATAAGACTTTATATATTACAAGAAGAATATTGATATAATTAATTAGACTTAACATATATTTTAGGACATATTTTAGCCGAACCATAAATATAATAATTATAAGTTAAACTAAAATTGATCATCAAAGGTGAATTGGAGATTAATTATAATTAAAGTAAAGAAAAGTGTTGGTTAGTGATGATTAGACAATAATTGATGTGGGATTAGAGGACATTTCATTGAAAAGGGGGTGGGGTGCATTTATCACAAGATACAACACTTGCTCTATATAGATAGGGGCTTGCCTCCAAATTCCTCAAATTTAAGTTAATTAACTTTTCACCACACTCTTTAATTGTTAGGTGATTTGATCTCATTAACCTCAAATTCTAACATTGCACTATATGGTTGAGAAACGCTAAAGTTATAAAAGGTTTAATTCAAAATGATGTACATGATGTGAATTGTTTGAATATAATTAGTGGCAGTATCATGTTCCATTTCATATGACATTATTTTGTATAGATTTTATTATAAGTGTAGCACTACTTTAATTTTTCTGTCAATGAAATTATTTAGGTATACTTGTTTAATTTATTACATATTTGGATAAGAATTAATATCATTATTATAATTAAGCAAAAAGGGAGATAAGGAAGAGTACAAATAGCTACTATAAAAATATTTTCCCAGAATAAGTTTATATTGTCATTGAAATTTGTTCTAAAATAAGTGGGAAAATATTAGATAGAAAAACAACGAACTTTGATATAATTATCATTATATGTAACTAATTTTTTTTTTTTTTTCAAAAACTATCAATTTTAGATACGTTATTACTGTAGGTAAGAGTTAACTTGAAATCTTAAATATTAAAATATAATAATTATGTAATTTTTTTTCAAAAATAAATATTATAAATGTGATATAACATATATTTATCGTGTTATTTTAGATTTTTTTTTTAACATTTGATCTCAATATTTAATGATTCGAAAATGTATTTGTCATTAAAAATTTATTAAATATTAAAGAATTATTAATTTTTTCCCTCTAAATCAATGTATATGACGATACAACATATGTGACACACTTAACTATGTAAAAAAATCACAAATAAGTTAAATAAAAAAAACTAACAAAATTTCAAGTTAAATTTTCATACAATGACAACGTATTTAAAATTGATGGCTTTTTTTGATAACAAACAAAGTTGATTACACACAATGACAATTGGTCAAACTTAATAATTATTTTTTTTATGCAATTTTTCTAAAATAAGTATTATTTTTGAAAATGCACTAACTATTTTACTATTTTATCTTTAATAATTTTTTCACAAGGCTAGTGTTTTTGAATTTTGTAAATAAAGTCAGGATAAAATGACGATAAATCTTAAGACTCTATGTCAAGTCAATGCTCACATTTATCTTGTAGCATATCATTATTTTGTCCTCAATTACCAAACAAGAACCTTAATCGACATCAACAATCGGTTCATGAACTACGAAGGGGAATATTTTAACCGGTTGAAAAGCTACATCAACATTTTGAAACAAAATAACAAATGTCATATTATTATTTTTATTTTTTATTTTTTTTTTTAACGGTAAAAATACAAACAAGAAAAATACAAATGTCATATTTGAAAAAAAAAAAAGGAAAAAAATAGAAATATCGCATACGGCTAATTCTTCGAATGATACGAGAACAAAATTTGCAAATTTCACACAACTAGCTAGTTAAACAAATTTTGGTTCATATATCCGTATTAGAGCACCATGTTTATTTTATAACCGAAACCCAATTTAATAATACAAACATGAGTGTTTAATTAAACTTTAACCCTAACCAAACTTTTCTTTTTAAAATTTTCATATTTTTTAATTGTTTTGAATAAATTTACATGATTGGGAAAACTTTAATTATTAAAACTTTCCAAAGAGGGAATATATTTATCGTAAATTTTTTATGAATGATATGTTGCGTTTAATACTTCATGTAATCTTAGCCTTAGTTTTGAAAGATATTAAAAGAGGAATGCTTATTATTTGATAAGAGACTAAATTAAGATAATCAAACACATATGAGGAACGATAGTTTAAAATTGAATAATTCATGTAATATTATATTTTTGTTGGTCCCCTCATTTTTAGGAAATAAATTATTAAAAGATTGGATAAAAAAAAACATTTTAAGTAAGCAATTAGTGACTAGTTAGTTAACAACCATTAAGTAAACCATTAAGATCAACGTCAAAGTAGTATCACTATTGGGGAGTAAGTTTTATGGTTCGACAAATGTATTAGTAGCTCAAAGTTATCTGTCGCGGAAGCTCACAACCTGATAAAGGTCATCATTGTTTGGAACGTGTTCATCTCACGACAAGAAGTGCCCGAGGAGACAAAATTAATATGTTCGCTCAGTATATAGTATGTAACAACACCAACAATGCAACATGTCATGATCATATGAACTACGTTATGGTAACGCAATAGCTTCTTAAGATGCTCATTGACGTGATAGCTTTTTTTGTATCCCAAGAGCAAGAGACTCTTACATCATTTACCACAAAATTCCCACACTATCCTTAATTTATGATCACTAATCCACTTGATTTTGCATCTTTTACAACTTTTTGGATAAGATATACTATTATAATATATGGATACATAATATTAAACGAGTCATGGTTCATTAGATAAAACTATCTAAACATGTGTACCCTCACGCAAATTATTAAAATGAATTAGTGTATGAACCAAATCAATAAAGTTGCATGATACTTCCAATTGCCAACCAGGCTACCCAAAAACAGAAAAAATATATAGAAGTTGGCATGGCCACCAAAACCAAGCCGGTGGACCATAGGAACCATGTGAGTGCACCACCTCACTAGGCCATGGGCTACTAGGAGTGGTTAAAATTTTCTTTTTATGTTATGGTAATCATTTTATTGAATTTCTAAAGATTATATGAGCGGCATCGATTACAATTAAAAGAAATATTAGTATTTTTTAGATTTAATTATATAAAATATCAGCTTACTTTTTAAATTGTATTTATTTGGAGTGTTTACTAATATTTCTTCAAATTAAAATATAAAAGTTGGTGTTCCGATTAAACTTTGGGCAGTTTATTGGTCGAATTTTTGAAATCTTTTAAAAGATCAAATTTTAATCTTATTTGAACGTCCACTTTGACATATTTTGTTGTCTCGAAACATTGTTGACAAAAAATATTAAAAATTGTAAATAGATATCCATTTTATAACATGTTATCGTTCTCCGTCGTTTAAAACGTATAAATAAAATTAAAATTTGGTTTCGTGAAAGATTTATAAAAATTTTGCCAACAAACTGCGCAAAAGTTTAATCGATGCAAACTTTTAAACCTAAATCGAACAAAAAATAGTAAACACTCTCAATACAAACAATTATTGTAGTTTGTTATTTTACGTAATTAACTTATTTTTATATATATAAATGTACTAGCATGTATATGTTTGATTTTACGTTTTGATATATTCTAAAAAATATTATTTTGACCCTCTAAAAACCCTTAGAATGACAAAAAAAAAAGAATATGCATAGGTTCTGTCGAAGGGAAAAGTGTGAGCTCGTTTTACATCAACCGTACGAATTTTGACCATTTTTGAACCAAAAATCAATTCGACGGTTTTTATGATGTCATCTCTACTAGTGATGAGATCATCACGACCTTATCTATGTTTTCTTCTTTTTCTCTCGTGTCTCGTTTCTTAAACTCCAACTAATCCATAACATTATAAACGTCTCGACTAATTTATTAACTTTTTGCGATCATTTATTATATACTACAAACCTTTGAAAAATAAATATTAAATGGTTGTCCATAATTGGAAACCCATAACCATAAGGTAGGAAAAGAGTTACTATTTTATCTTGATGGCTTGACGTGGTCTTCAAACTATATTGGCAAAATGGTAGGTCATCACTCATCAATCATCATCATCATTCATTTGAAGAATTTTGTATTTTTGTATTTAACTTTAATAAAAAAGCAATTTCCTTCAAAATATCTATACTTTTTATTCAATTATTCAATTATATTTTTAGACCATATATTATAAATCGAAGTTTAATAATTGATACTCTACGGTGGATAGTATTCATATTTGAATTATTATAAAACCATTTCCTATATAACTATGGTCTAACTAATAGCTGAAAATCTTTAACAATATTTGTCATCAATCAAAACGCTTTATGATTTTGTCGTAAATTTATGTGGGGTTAACACTATAAATACTTTGTACTAAAAATAATATAAAATCACCTTTAGCTTAAACTAGGCTCTATATATATTCAATATGACAAACCACTCGTAGATAATAATTAATGTCCCAACCCCATTTTCCTTTGGATAACATGACACTTTATATCTAACTAGGCATACCATATTAAGGTAGCAACGTGAAATTAACAACTTATTTAATATGTCATATGAGTGCATGCCATGCCCATCATTTTCTAACAATCTTTTCTATGAACATCATATTTTTTCATTTTTTATCCAAAAAAGTTCATAGGTGTTGATCTATTTGTTACATGGATGTATTATTTCTTTTTATTGATAAAATATATAACTAATCCTTAAGAATTTCAGCGAAGACTCCCTAATTATAATGGTTATAACATGTGGTTTAACGGTCATAACCTTTGATGAATAATTAAAAATTTTACTTAACGGTTACAACTCTTGACGAATAGTTGCGATTTTTGGTTGATAGTCACACATTTGTTATTCGTAATGTCGAGAATCAAAGTAGCTTTATATGAATGTGCACTTTGCATATATCGTAAGCGGTATCAGTGTTTAACATGAAATTCCTTCGTTACATCCTAGGTCTAAGTTACATGGGTGTATTATGTCTTTTAATTGGTAAAATATTTAACTATATCTCTCTCAAAAGGAGGTACTCACTAATTATAATGGTTACAACATTTGGTTTAACGGTTATAACTTTTGATGAATAATTAAAATTTTGACTTAACGGTTACAACTCTTGACGAATAATTGCAATTTTTGGTTGGCAATCACACATTTGTTATTCGTAATGTCGAGAATCAAAGTAGCTTTATATGAATGTGCACTTTGCATATATCGTAAGCGGTATTAGTGTTTAACAGAAATTCTTTCGTTACATCCTAGGCCGAAGTTACCCTAATATCACCGACAAATATGATATTAATAAATATCATATTATTTAGAAAACTATATCAACACTTGAACAATCGAGACTAACTATATAAACGACGTTTATGGAATACACGAAATTGCAGATGATATGATAGACATGTAACCCAAAGGCACGTGTTTAGAAGAAAAACTAATCGCTACATCACTATTAAAACATTGACATAGCTTATTTATTCGATTCTACATATTCATTATCGTTGGAATTATAATGACAAATCAAATTATTAGTTAATAATTCTATGTATTAAAAGTGAAAATACTCAATAGTGAAAAGATATGATAGTTGAAACACCAACTGTCATCGTATAACCGCCACCGAACCATTACAATGATTGAAAGACATTGATTCGTAGTATATAAATAGGAACAAAATTGTAACAATATGTGAGTTTAATTTCTCCGATTTCTATTGAACTTTAGTTTGATAAATATTCATACTTATATATTATTAATTTGATATACAACAATTAATATCATAATTTTGGTTGCAATCAAACCAAGGTTCTCATCATCTATCGGATACCAACATAAAATCGAGAAATCCACCAAAGGCGCCGGAGTTTGAAAAGAAATATACTACCTTGATCATACCAAAGGAGATGGCAGACTTCATTAAGAAAGAAAAAAAGAAACCAGAGTCACGTTAGAAGAAATAAACCGTGAAGGTCTTCCACAAAACTGATTTTATTTTTTTCATGTGTAATTTTGTTTTAGGTTAAAATATAAAATATTAAATTTTATTCTATATGTTTTTAAAAGTACTAGTATAGTACCCGTGCGGTGCAACGGTGACAATAAACTATATTTGATATAATTATATTACGGATATATAACTACGAAAATTAAATACGTAAAACGGTAAAAAGAAATAAAAAAAAGTATTGAAACTCCAGTCATAATGTAAAACGTGAAGATACGAGCTTTCAAAAGATAGAAAATATAGTTCTTTGCAATTGTTGTTGTCCTTTTACTTGTTAAAAACTTTGCCCATTCAATAGTCGTTTTTCTATTTATTGATTTGTTCGAACTCAGTTTACACCTTTTCCTTTAATTAAGTTCTCTAATAGTTTTATATCTCGTTATCGGTTCTTCCAAGTAAGCTTCTTTCAATTGTTGACCATCTAAAACATAACATTGTAATAAACACATAAATACACCTACATATAAATTAGAGCTTTTAAAAGATAAAAATAGTATAAAAATGGTCGTATAGTTTTGTAAAAAAAGGAGTAAGTACCTACTTGAGCATATAGATCCATAATGATGGTTTCTTCTTGAGAGGATTCTCAACCTCTCTTAAGGCCCAATCTCAGGTAGTTCACCTATTCTTTTTCCTACACTTAGACATACACAAATAAACATTTTTAACATATGAAACCTAATCAAGTACAATTAGGACCAACATGTGTGATACAAGTGTGTGTGTTGACCCGACTTCCCATTCTCCATCAAACAAATTACAAAACAAACCTAGACATCATTTTCAAGATGAACCTCTTTCGACTTCCCATTCTTCATCAACCTTTGCAGGGTTTGTAATCGATCTTGTTTATGAATTTGACCTATTTTTCCCATTTGTTAACAAATAAATACCGTTAATTACAGTATGGACTCACATAGCAGTGTTGGTTTCAAATCATAAATTCTTTAATCAATATAAACAAAATTAGTTATTGTTATATATTGTAATTACAGACTTATAAGTCTACATTATTAAAGTATTATTTCTTTCTATTCATTTTACTCTACAAGACTAAAACTTTATTAACTAACATTAATTAATTGTAAGGTGTTTTGAATGATGATATATGTTGAGAGATATAAAAATGGTAGATAAGTAATTTCAATTACTTAATTTTTTAAGGGATTAAGACTATGTGAAAAATGTTTTATAATATAAAGAGATAGATTATATTATAGTATAGATTTAGTATACGTATTTTAGTAGAAAAAAATGCATAATATTTTAATTATTTTAAGTTTATGGGGTTATAAAATAAAATATATAATTGAAAGTCTTTAAATTGAATAGAAATCATAATAGAAAGTTACTTTGTTAAATGTTAAAGTTTTAAAATTAATTAGGAGAGAAAGTGTTGTTTGATTTAAATAACAACAAAGATAGATTAAGGGTATTAAGGTAATTTTAAATACTTAAACTTAAGGGATTAAGATGTATATGGAAACTTTTTATATTATAGTATAGATAATATAGATTAATTAATTGTAGGGTGTTTTGAATGATGATATGTGGTGAGAGATATAAAAATGGTAGATATGTAATTTCAATTACTTAATTTTTTTTAAGAGATTAAGACTATGTGGAAAATGATTTATAATATAGTAGACATAGATTATAGAGTTAATTACATGGTTCGTCCCTATGGTTTGCACCATTTTCACCCGTCCTCCCTAATAGTTTTTTATTACACCACTGGTACCTAAGTTTGAAATTCGTTGCCTCCAGAGTCCCTAAAATGGACGTGACGTTAAAAAGGCCGTTAAGTGTCCTCACGTGTGTCACACGTGAGGGGTAATTTCGTCAATTCAACGTGTTCATCCCCAAAATCCAGAAAACCCTAAATTAATTTCTCCAAAATTCATACAAATCAACACAAACACACTTCACCTTTATCAAATCAACATCAAAAACCTAAACAAACACCTCCTTAGAAAATTATCTCTAAACAATGGCGATGGCTTCATTATCTCTCAACTCCTTACCCATGCAACCACCTTCTCCTTCACAACACTCTCGCAACGCGCCGCCGTCGTCAACTTCTCTCAACTACACCACCTCCGTCGCCGGAACGTTAAAACCTATCGTCATTTCCGGCGATCCTCCGACTTTCGTCTCAGCTCCCGGCCGTCGTATCGTTGCCGGTTAGCTCAGTTTACTATTCTTTCTATTAGTTAATTAATCTAGCGTTTGAGCTTGAGCTAGGGTTAGGTTTGAGATTTCGTCTCCGAGCTGGATTTCTTTTTCTTCTGCGGCTACGGCGGAGATTGGACGGAGAAATGAGGAACGGTGGGAGAGTTTGGGGGTTCTGGTGGCGAATTCAAGGGTTTGTTTTGGGGAGAAGATGGAGGGAGTGGTGGCGCGTGGAGGAGATGAGAAGGAGCGGAGAGTGATTGTGGAGAGAGATGGAGACACATAAATTGTCTACTTTAACATCTTTTAATAGTTGAATGGCTGCAAAAGTTGATTAAGAATTAACTGGTAGAGTAAATATATGCTAATGAAGGTAGAAGAGCAAAGAGAGTAGGGGTAGGTACCTGCAGAAGCAGATTCAACATCTTAAATCAAGTTGCTTGACTCTGTTACAGTACAAGATGGAGTGTGGAAAGATTTGATAAATTTAGGTTTTTGATGTTGATTTGATAAAGGTGAAGTGTGTTTGTGTTGATTTGTATGAATTTTGGAGAAATTAATTTAGGGTTTTCTGGATTTTGGGGATGAACACGTTGAATTGACGAAATTACCCCTCACGTGTGACACACGTGAGGACACTTAACGGCCTTTTTAACGTCTCGTCCATTTTAGGGACTCTGGAGGCAACGAATTTCAAACTTAGGTACCAGTGGTGTAATAAAAAACTATTAGGGATGACGGGTGAAAATGGTGCAAACCATAGGGACGAACCATGTAATTAACTCTAGATTATATTATAGTATAGATCTAGTATACGTATTTTAGTAGAAGAAATGCATAATATTTTAATTATTTTAAGTTTATGGGGTTATAAAATAAAATATATAATTGAAAGTCTTTAAATTGAATAGAAAGCATAATAGAAAGTTATTTTGTTAAATGTTAAAGTTTTAAAATTAATAAGGAGAGAGAGTGTTGTTTGATTTTAATAATTACAAAGATAAATTAAGGGTATTAAGTTAATTTTAAATTTTAAAATTAAGAAATTAAGATTTATAGAGAAACTCTTTATATTATAGTATAGAAAGTTATTTTGTTAAATGTTAAAAAAAATTAATTAAGAGAGAGAGTGTTGTTTGATTTTAATAATTACAAAGATAAATTAAGGGTATTAAGGTAATTTTAAATCCTTAAAATTAAGAAATTAAGATTTATAGGGAAACTCTTTATATTATAGTATAGATAAGTTCGATATTTGTTTTATTAAGAAAACAAATAACAAAACTAATAGTTTGTATAAAAAAATAGACATTTATAACCAAAACAAATTATAGAGTTTTTAAAAATACATAGAAAACATGTAAAAGGTTGTCGACTTGAATTTTATTTGGTTTCCAATAATAAAAAAGGAAAATCTTTTTAGTTTTTAAAAAAAACCATGTTAGATACGTTTTATGATCTTTATAATATGTTTGATGTAGACACAGTATTGGAACCCAAACCGATTAAATTTTTTAGGTTTGTCCGGGAACTAGAGAAACCAAAGGACTGTTGGAGACAATTGCTTTGATTCGCCCCAGAAATAGAAAGTCAATCAATATAGTTTTGCCCGGGAATTAGAAGACCAAAGAACTGCTAGAGCAGTTGGTTTAATTCGTCCCGCAAACATGAAATAGTTTGTTTAGATTTTTCGAGGAATCATGAGACCAAAGGACTGCTAGAGACAG
Organism: Senecio squalidus; assembly: GCA_910822075.1. Lineage (NCBI taxonomy): Eukaryota > Viridiplantae > Streptophyta > Magnoliopsida > Asterales > Asteraceae > Senecio > Senecio squalidus. The sequence goes on from CAJVGC010000065.1 coordinate 7,496,360, forward strand.
TTGGTTAGATTCACCCCGCAAACAAGAAAGAAAATTTTACAATAAATACCAAAGTGTGGAAGATGACAGTGAAGAAGACCCCGAGTATTGAAGATTATTGTTATTCAAATGATAATGAAGATGGGAGCACGTCAAAAAGGAATTCTAACAATCAAGAATATCCCGAGTATTGAAGATTATTGCTATTCAAATGATAATGAAGATGGAAGCACATAAAAAAAGGAACTGATGACTACGTCACCATTTTGCTTAAAGAAAATAAAGAACAAGAAATAACTAATTTTGTCATTATACGGGAATGTTGGAATTATAATGTCAAATCATATTACTAGTTAGAAAAATGTAATTAGTAATAATTTTTGTCTCAAAAGTGTAATTATCCAATAGCGAAAAGGTGTAATGGTTGAAATACCAATTGCCACCGTATAACAGCCACCAATGAACCATTGTAATAGTTGGAAGGCACGTTCGTAGTATACTTTTTATGGGTAAAATGACTCTTTGAGCCGGTAAATGTTCCAAACAAAATTCGAACTTGGTATCTCTCACCTTTTTGGTGAATTTTTTTCTCAATTTCAAATTGCCACAGGGTTCGTAGTAGAACAAAATTGTAACAAGAATGTGTGTGATTTATCTGATTTCTATTAAACTTTAGTTTGATAAAGATCTATATTTATATATTGATAATTTGATATCTAACAAATACAACCTACTCTATGAATTTTTTGTTGTTGTGTTGGTTAATAGACTATAAATACAACAGTTTACACTGTATAGATACAACACTTAACCACCTTCGATTTGGCGCTCAAGTACACTTACCGGGATATGCTTGACGAATCAAAAATAACAAGTAAAAGTATAGTGTGTCATTTCATAACGAAATACATAAGTGTTCGATATTTAATATATAAGTGATTGTAACGTAAAAGGAAAAAAATTTAACAACGTAATATTAAAAACAAGCCTTTGAGTGAGTTTGTGAGCGGATAACAAGAAATGTTGTTTGTACTAACTAATCACTATAATTACCATCTTCACAATATAGGACCAACCTAGAGGCTCTGTATATACATTCAAAGACGGACTCTGTAATTATAGGAACAGAATATCAAAACAACGTTTTCTCCTATAGATCCACGCCAAACAATTCCAACATACCAATAAAGTTTTCTTACCAATCAACACACGAAACCCCGTTTCAACGACTTTCCTAATTTACATACCATATTTGATTGCACCCAGATCGATAGAGAACATATGCAATATTGCATAACCTACGGAATGTCAACTTGGTTGCTAATGGTATCATACTCCGTTAATGCGATTGGCCAAGGGTGGAAGGTCTTACTTCAACTAGGTAGGCTCATAACATAAGCAACTTGGTTGTTTGCTGCAAGGTCTTGTTAAACATTATATTTTATTAAAAGATACGTTCTCTCAATTCCTAAAACTTTAAACTTTCATTTCCCTCTTTAAAAAAAATAGATACTCATACTTCCACCAAAGGTGTATCTTAAGAGACCCTCGTGTTGTTCACTTCACCTAGTATCTCAATTTTTCTTAGCAGATCGCTTAGCTGAATTTATATCATATTAATTTATCATCAACCACAAATAGTCTTCATCGAAACTAATTTGCTTCTAATCTAGTGGTATGTTAGTATTAAATTATGTGCATGATGTTTTTAAATTGAAGGTTCGAGTCTGATTAGAAATACATAAAAACAATAAGTTTGTAATAATTTGTTTTTTCCAAAAAAAAAAAAAAAAAAACCTTTCACAAAATAAAAAAACTTAAATAATGAGTAGTAGTATTACTTTATTTCTCTCTCATTTATTTTTATATACACAATCTTAGAGAAGCTTCCTTTTCACTTCTCTACATTGTTGCTAAACTAAACTTCCTTTTTCTTTATTAATTTTCATAACTAAACCACATTATAGATACACATACATATACGTATACACACACACACATAAAACATAAATCATTAAATGATTACAGTAAGAGAAAAAGATGACTCGACTTTCTAGATCTACTCTTTCCTATATTTATTCACTACACCCTCAACATTACACCATCTTTGACTCATTTACTAAACAAATGATTTCCGGCAAGTTCGCCGGAGCTCCGGTGAAGTTAAACTAGCTTTCAGGGGTACCCCCTGAATTTCCATTTTTACAATGTTCAAGTGGAGAAGTGATAAGAACAAGATCAAAGCTGTGTTTAAGTTACAGTTTCATGCAACTCAGGTTCTCATGCTTTAAATTTTATATGCATTATGTTTTTTTTAGTAATTTATAAGTTAGTAATCATGATTTTGGAAATAAACCCATCATTTTAATCTTGATCTCTAAAAATAGTATAATGTAAGAAATTTATTTGGACTTGTTATAAAAATCGTATACAGAGGTGAGATGTAGACAGTCATATATATATATATATATATATATGCGAGGTTAGAGAGACTGTTTCAAGAAATACCTCGAGATTCTGGGGATTGAAATTAGTGAATCAAGGATGAATCTTTGTTGAGAAGAATGAATCTTTGCATATTTAATTAGCTAATGTTTATAAATTCGTATTTGTGTAGCTAAAACAGTTAGCAGGGGATACTTTCATCGTATCTATAATTCCGGCTGATATTGGAAAATCGACAACGAAATTAGAGAAAGTTAAAGTTAAAGATGGAAGCTGTTATTGGGAAAAACCACATTATGAAACTGTGAAATTTGTTTGTGATCCGAAAGATGGAAAGTTTCATGAGAAAATCTATCACTTTGTTCTTTCAACGGTACGATTTTTACCAGATTTATGCTTATTAAATTCGTGTAAAATACGGAGTAAATATAATTGAAGTTAATTTTCATATGTTTTTTTTCTTTTTGCATATTGTAGGGGTCTTCAAAATCGAGTAGTGTAGGCGAAGTTTCGATTGATTTTGCAAGTTTTGCTGAAACTACAAAAGCTTCATCAGTATCTCTTCCGCTTAGGAATGCGAACTGTGCTGCTTTTTTGCATGTTAGTCATTTTTCTCTTTTAATTGATATTAAGTTTGCACTTCGTAGCAAAGTGGATCACCGGGATCATGTTTAATGTGGCGTTTATCTTGTGATGTAGGTATCAATTCAAAGGGTGCAAGAATCCGTAGATCAAAGGTAATTGTATACATACTCCGTATTACATAGTGTTATACTTTTAGTTTTTTCAAGAAATTATATTAAGATTATTACGAATTACAGAGAGGTTGATGGAAATGATAGTGCAAACCGTGAAGATAGGACTTTGAGGGCTCAATTAAGCAACGGAAATATTGAAGAAAGCGTTATAAGCAATCCTATTGAAGTAAGTTCTCATTTCACGAAATGTTATGATAAATGTAATATTTAACTTTGGCTTACATATGTGTTCAACTATTAGTTTTATATCATTTAATAATGACTAAAAATAAACAAATCGTAAAAAATTTGACAGGATCGTGGGGATTTGAGTGATAATATTAACATTAACAGAGATCATCGGGGATCCTGCGGATCTGATATTACTTTGTCAGGTTCTGATAGCAGCTCAGGACTCGAAAGCTTACTAGAACCAGAACCTAAAAAACTGACTCATGAACCATTGGCTACAACAATCTATGAAGAACGTCGCATGTCACAATGGGATTGGTTAGATGGTTCACCTCCCGAATTGAGCACTGACGATTCATCGCCAAGTCTTGAAGATCCTGTTTTAGAAGAAATGCCCGAAGACGGTTCACCAGATGCCATGATCAAAAAGCTTAAAACTGAACTCGTGGTTTTGGCTCGGCAAGTCGAGGTTTCTGAGTTAGAATTACAGACTCTTCGTAAGCAAATCGTGAAGGAAAGAAAGAAGGGTCAAGATCTTTCTAGGGAAGTAGATGAAATTAACGAAGAAAGAAACGCCTTCAAGGAAGAGTGTGAAAAGTTGAAGGCATATAAAAAAGGTAACGAAGATACGAAAGTCAAAGCCAAAGTCAACAACAATGGAGGGGATCCATGGGATCTCGTTGATGAACTGAGACAAGAACTCAACTATGAGAAGGATTTGAATTCCAATCTGCGGTTACAACTACAGAAAACACAAGAATCGAACGCTGAGTTGATTCTTGCAGTGCAGGATCTTGATGCAATGTTGGAACAGAAGGATTTAGAAATGTCAAAGTCAAAGTCGCCTTGTTCTATACCTCTTGAATTGGAAGAAGTCAAATCTGAGACAGATGATGATGAAGATCAAAAGGCATTAGAAGACATCGTTAGAGAACATAGTGGCACACAAGAGGCGTATTTACTAGAGCAAAAGATAAGCGACCTTTATGAAGAGATCGAGTCACACAAAAGAGATAAAAATGAGCTCGAAATGCAAATGGACCAAATCTCCCTTGATTATGAGATCTTGAAGCAGGGAAACCATGACATGTGTTATAAACTCGAGCAAAATCAACTTCAAGAACAGCTGAAGATTCAGTATGAATGTACATCTTACTCTGTGGTCAGCGAACTCGAGTCACAAATAGAGAGCTTAAATAACGAGCTCCAAATGAAATCTGAAAAACTTTCAGAATCTGTTCTCGCCATTCAAGAGCTTGAAACATATGTCAAGAACTTGGAGAAAGATTTAGATGATCAAGCTCACAGGATTGAGTTGGATATCGAAGATCTTATAAATGCAAAAGTCGAGCAAGAACAAAGAGCCATTCGTGCTGAGGAGAGCTTGAGAAAGATGAAATTACAAAACGCTAATACAGCAGAGAAACTTCAAGAGGAATTTAAACGGCTCTCTACACAAATGAATTCCAGTTTTGAAGCAAATGAGAAGGTAGCGATCAAAGCCATGGATGAAGCCAATCAACTTCGTGTCGAGAAAAGGTATCTCGAAGAAATGCTCAAAAAAGTTAAACAAGATTTAGATGACCTCAACGTTCATTATGAAGAAAAAATGGTTGATCTTTTGAGTCAAATAACTCAAAAGTCGAAACAATTGGAAAAGATGGAGAAGCAGCTAGAAGAAATATCGAGTTATAGAGCTGAGATTGAGACTCTTAAAGCAGATAAACAGAATCTTGAAGATGATAGAAAGGATCATGAAAATGAGATTCATATGGTAAAGATGCAACTCGAGAGTTCAAGAAAGGAGTTGTTGGCGTTGACAGACGTTAATAAGCAAAAAGATGATGGTTATGAACGATTACAATCAGAGATAGAACTTCTTCAATCTCGATACAATGACATGAAGCTGTCTTTGACTGAGGAAGAATCTGTAAAAGAGCAGCTGAGCAAGCAGATATCTCAACTGAAAGGCGAACTTAAGAAGAAAGAAGATGCATTAAGTATCATGGAGAAGAAGCTTAAAGATAGTTGTAACCGAGTAATGGCTTTAGAGGGAAGTAAAGTTGTTTCAAAAAACAATATTCCTCGCAGCTCAAAAGAGGTTACCAATCTCAAGAACATAATAGAATTACTCGAGGTACTTTCCTTCCCTTCCAATTTAGATTTGGGATTGTTTTTTGCATAATAAGGTATAACATATTTTAGTCCAATTTCTGTTTCTGTTTTGGGTAACCATCTTTGTTTTGATTCGTATTAAGGTAATCTTCAACCTTGTCACTAGGCAACTGATTTTCCGAGCCCCACGTCCAAAAAGTCAATATGGTTAAACCTATCGACATGTTACTTAAAACAGAAATCAGACCAAACTATCTTACCTTTTTAAGTTATAACCTACATTCAGATTATAATTATTAATTGTTGGTCGATTAAAAGTATCGTGTTTCATCATCAGGGACAAATAAAACTCAAGGAGACAGCTTTAAAGAGCACTGAAAATTCTTTTCTAGAGAAGGAAAATGATCTTACCTACAAAATAAAAGAGTTGGAAAGACGATTGGAGGATCTTGATCAAAGCACGGCCATTTCAAAGGTATAACGACATGGAAACACCTATGATTACATCTTTTTTAAGCCCCCATTTTTGTATAATGACATTAACAGTAAATTTATGTACGATCACAGGCATCTACAGCTGATGAAATGGTGATATTAAAGAAATTAAACGAGTCCATGGAAGCAGAACTTATGGAAATGCAAGAAAGATATTCAGAAATAAGTCTGAAATTTGCAGAAGTAGAGGGTGAAAGGCAACAACTTGTAATGACTTTACGAAACGTGAAGAACAAGAAAAAAGGCTTGAAATAATCAAATGTTGTGATGTATAAATCGGTAACTTATCGTTTTTTCATTCTTTTTTTTCATTTTCGTTTATCTTTAAGGTATTACATATCCATGCGAAGGATAATATATATACGATATACATAGCAGTTTACATTGTAGCATGTACGCTGCCCGAAAAAAATTAGGATTCTGTTATATGTTAAACTGTTTAATTAGGATTAGTAGACTTTGTTGTTTTTCACTTATTATTATGCTAGAAATTGGGTTTTCCTTTTGATGTTGTCAATGTGAAATGTGTTAAACAATTAGTTGATGATTGATAATCTTCGATTTCTTTGAATCATGAACCACTTTCTCAAATAACGTATTTCGACCCTATTACTACCTCGGGTCATGAAATCGATACTTGATCAAACAAGAAGAAACACTTTGCTTCCAGGCAATAAGAGAAGAAAGCCTTTAATTTGTTATTTTGTGTGTCCTAATTAAAACCAGAAAACCCGAATTAATAGCAATCAGAAGTTAGTTATTGGCCGTGGAAACTAAAAGATGAATATGTTCCTTTTGGCGGAAAATACCGTTGACCCCACTTATTTCCGAGACTGTATCGAGTTAGGTCAAACAAGCATGCATTCAACACTTTTATAACTCGTCATTAAGCTTAACTAGAAAATACTAGGTTTCAAATAAATCACAATAAAACCAATATTTGAGGTGAATGCAATATTTTATATTAAAGAAGGCTTGTGAGAATTAAAACAAAACATAGAAACAACACATAAGAAACAGGTTGATTAGGGGTATGTATTTTTGCAGTAGAATTCGGTTGGAGCTAAAAATTTCTATATAAATTCGGCGCGGTTGGAGTGGCCGAGCTGTTAGCCTTTTTGTGCATAGTAGTGTTGTACTTTGTGCATAAAAAGTGATTCTTGATTACATGTTTTGACTGAAATGTTGGATTCTTGATTTTCATGTGAGTCCAGGTCATTGTTCCCTTTTTTGGGTGTACCTTTATTTGTACTTTATGCAGGATGGTACTCTTGTAGGATCTTTATCTGTCAAAGTAGTTCTAGAAAACAACAAATACCTTACTTGTTTAAAAAGATTGCAGCCTTTCCTTTTTACTTGTTGTTTAAACATAGAGTTAGCCACTGACAAAAAGTCTTGCTTGGATTATGTTACATATTACAATTACATTTATAATACAGTAATATACTATGAGTTATGCTACACTTATAAATAAACAGATTATAAAACATAATATCTATTCCATTAAACAATTAACGTATCGATTTTGACTCTAGAAGAATGACGTTGGTTAGCATCGCTACACAAATTTGGAAATATTATGCGGCTAAAATCATGTTTTATTTGTCTCACCATCTTGAGTAGCTCAAAGCCTCAAAGTGTGCAAGTTTCTAGACATTTAACCACTACAAAGAACGGTTTTGGGTACGTCTTTCCTTAGGTTTTGGTTTTTTCGATATGCTGGGATATAACGGAAGAGGTGATTATGGTTTCATTCTTCTTAAATTATAGCTCCAATGCTTGATTATCTTGCAAGATTCATGATAAAAATTTAGGGTTTCGATTACTTGGTTTTCTGAGGTGAAACACTTTTAGATTAAGATTTCAATGGTACAATCGAAATCCTAATCGGTTAAAACTCAGAATTTCTATTGAACTTGAATCTATGTTGTTATCAATTTAAAACGTATAAGAGAAATTAGCCAACAAATTGGAGTTATAGATCCAAACCAACAAACCGAGTTTAAAAGATAAATAACACGGGTTTTAGCTCGATCCCAGCTAGGGGTTGCCACCCTTTGGATCCCGCTACCAGAGTCCGGGACCCCGTCGTTTAGAGGTTTTGCCCCTAAACGATCAAAATAAATTCAAACAAATGTGCACTTCGCACCATCCAAACTTGTTCAATATTTATTATGGTTATATTGATCAATAAAATAAATTCATTACACTTAAATTATATCGGTAAAACAAATCACCAACAATTTATGAACATAAAGATATGAAGAAAAAGAAAAAAGAACATGACAAATCAAGGCCATGTGCAAAAGATGGATATATAGGTTGAGTAAAGGGCAAATATAGTTCTTAAAAGGCCCAATCATTTACTGTGAAGGGGCCATATTGATATTCTCTCGTGTTAAGATCACACACTTGGGAGCAAAATAAAAGACTTAATGAAAACTAATAACTTCATTATGTACTCGTTTCTATGGTTTAGTACTCGTTTCGGCCTTCTATTTCAACTAAAGAAAGGATTAAAGCTATGGAGAGTCTTATAATCTTGTATTAAAAACAAAACCGTGAAATTTAGTTGTACATTTATTATCTTTTATTAATTGGCAAACGGATATGAGATTTGTGATTATGTTACGCGTGGCAAAAATATATATGTAAGGTGAAATAGACGGTGAAGTGTTGACAAAATGTTATGACCTGAATCGGGAATAGGAATCGGCAACCATCATAGACAGAATAATATTTAAATTAAAAACATTTGTGATTTTAAGCGGGCTGAGTTTGATGTAGGTGTTCATGTACCATCCAGATTCATTGTAACATGTGTCATAGTGTTGAAAACCTGAGAGGGTAACCAAAACATTGGAGAATAACACAAAAAATGACCCGATGGACTGTCTTGGGAAAGAATGATAAACAGTGTATATTTCGTAACATATGATCCAGTTCAAAGAAAGAATTGATTGGTCTATTGCCCTAAACTAAATGTAATATACACCCATAAACGAGTAGTCATCTCAAAATATCTATAAAGGGAAAAGATACTTACCTAATACCTATATTGTGAGAATACATGACATTTTACAATTAGATCACTGATGTAAAGTGTGCGGAAGACTAAAAAATGGTACCTGAATACTCCGTTGATTCTACACAGAATATCCGGAATAAACAACATAACTGACTATCCGTTGATTCCGAAAGATACTGTGTAGTGATAAGAATCAAACAATTGATAAATATACCAAAAGATTTTGATCAATAGATTTTTTTCTTAACAAAATTCAACATGCCGTCACAATGAGGTTTACACAATACTTAAGGAAACATACAAAAACATAAACAGAAAAACCCTTGAACTATGAAAATGTAACAAAAATAGTCCTTTCAAACAGTCAGTAACTGCGGCGCACTAGTCATTGACTGCGTCGCAGTCATGCCTTTATTCCAATAGCAAGCTTCTGACTTCCCATTGTGGCGCATTCATCCCTGACTGCGTCGCAGTCAATGCTTCTCAAGACGCAGACTCCTCTGTGCTCCCACTACGTCGCACTCCCCTTCTACTAATGACTTGTCTTCCAAATGCTTTATAATCTTGTCCTCGATATTAACCGCATCAATCACTGCCATAATTTGAACAAAATTATTAGGGAGGCGGAATCTTTAAACGTAAAATGTAGTTCATTAAACAACTCTTTTCTGCCCCAACTACGTTTCGTCTCCGCTGATGATAAAACTAAGTAACATATAATTAATAAAACTTGTAATTTAGGTAATTAGATAAGGACGTTGACTCCTTCATTTTAATTTATATTTCTTTTCAAGATTTTTAATTCCCATTAAAACTTTTTTCCTAATATAAATACGTTCTTTTTAAGCTTTTTACATCAGGTGATTGCATAATGATTCATAATCTCACTAAATGATGATTTAGGATTCCAAATTGAGCTTAATCTACTTGCCGAATGCCCGTAGTTTCCCATTTGCTCCAATATTGAATTCAATATATGTTTATATAGTAATATTTGTTTCTTTTGTTTGGTTTATCCTAAGAAACACTTGCATTAGCTGGACTAAACTAATTATTATAATTCTTTGTTAAGTAAATTAAACTAAAAGTATTGACCTTATGGAGTAATATGTTAATTATGTAGCTAACCCGAAAGTAGGGGTGTTTTTATCTTTTAATAAGAATAATATGCTTATTAGTAGTATTCACGATATCACGGGTATGTTTCGAGTTTTTTCTTTTATGAACTTTTACAAGTTGCAAAATTTTAAAACAAACTTTCATCAAAAGTTTTGTTTGGATGTAATAATTTCAATGTTTATTCCAAAAGACAAAAAAATAAAAATAAAAAATATTTTTAGAGATAATTGAAATTTAAAAGGTTGAAAAAGTAAAAACTTAAAGTCATCTTTAATATATAATAAAAAAGAGACCTTAAATGAAATGACACATGACAAAGTAGGGTCCGTTGGATGAGTTAGATATTTTGATTTCAACCGTTATATTAGATTGATAATGTCATCAAATATTATTTTCATTTACACCCTCATACAATGCATAATTGTATTTTTTTTCTTCAATTTCACACCACTATAATAAAAAAAAAATATTTATCTTTTATTGGACTATGATTTACCTTATTATTATTATTATAAAATCTCTTAATAAAAAAATTAAAATATGAGCATAAACGTAAATTTATATATGTTATTATACCTATAAACAACATTTGTATAAAAATAAATATATATTTGTTATTATACGTGCAATATTATATACTCATAATAACTTAAAACAACAAGTTCATAAATATAAAGTTTACGATTCGATTTTTTGTCTATATTCACCCGCGCTATTGCGTTACAATAATCTAGTTTCAAATATAACCTAAGTCACATTACGAATTGTCGTAAAAAAAAGTAGTGGATATATACTATACTACTCTACAAACGAATGAAATCGGCTACTTCTACATAACGAAGAACATATATCTATATATTACATATAAAATATTTGGACTAAATATTTTAATGTTAAATTTTACGTAGCAAAATTACATACAATCATTTATTTTTTAACTTGTCATTAATTTAACAACATATCTTTCCAAGAAAAACATAATAATTTACATTTATATAATTTAAATTTAAATATAATTCAAACTTATTCAAATAAATATTTAAACACTAGGGTTGAGATCAAGAAATACTATTAAAAAAATTGAGATCAAATTGACCAATCACAACTCTTTATTTCAAAAACCTATTATAACTTTTTTGTTTGTTTAAAAATTAATTATCTCATAAACGGTAAATGTATTAAACGAATAAATTGTACCATTAAAACGAGCATTTTCTCCTCTTTCTATAGAGCACCCACTCGATATACTTTTGACGAAATTTATTTTCGGGTTTTTTTACGAGTTTTGAAATTTTATATTACAAATCACTGTTTTATCATATGTGCTATCAGTAGTTTGACATGTTATTTTTTTGTTTTTGTTTTTGATTTAGGTTGAATGTATGTAATATAACAAATCTATGTTTCGAAACTCGTATTTAGTGTTCAAATCATATGTGATATTGTCTTACGAATTTCAACATTTGGCCATAAACGAAAAAATAAAAGTCGTCAAAATTCGAATTTTTTTCTGGGTCTATATAAGTTATACATTGTATAACATTGTTGTGTATTAAAATTCATATTTAGAGTTAAAATCATGTGTGTTATTGTCTTTTAAGTTTTAAAATTTTTACATACATAATATCATATATGATTTATATTTAAATCATATATGATTTACAGTAATATCATATATGATATTGTATTATCATATATGATTTTAGTATATATCACATATGATTTATATTCATATCATATATGATTTACGCTAATATCACATATGATATAGTATTATCATATGTGATTTTAGTATATATCACATATGATTTATATTCATATCATATATGATTTACAGTAATATCACATATGATATAATATTATCATATGCGATTTTAATATATATCACATATGATTTATATTCATATGTCATAACATAACATACTTTCGCCAAATGTTTATTTTACATAACATACTTTTTTTTTGTTTATGTAGGTACCTCAACATCCTAAACCGAGTAATTAAACACCTAGTGACTTATTACTGGTAAAACGCATTACACAAAGATGACCATTTGGCGAAAGTATGTTATGTTTTGACAAAGGTAGCCGGTCAATTTGGATCTCAAAATCATTATTAAAATAAGTATGTTATTCATTTTAAAAGTTTCAAGAAGTTGGGGTACCTAAATAAACAAAAAAAAAGTATGTTATGTAAAATAAACATTTGGGGAAAGTATGTTATCTTCTGACAACATTAACCCTATCATATATGATATAGTAGTATTATATGTGATTTTAGTATATCACATTTTATGTCAAAAAACAAGAAAAAATAAAACTAGTTAAAATTCGATTTTTTTTTTCTAAATTTAGGTAGTTTATACATTTTATAGTAATTCTCTTTTATACAATTTTACGTAATGATGTAAATATCATATATGATATTATCGTTATAATTTCAATACCAAAAAAAAAAAAAAAAAAAAAAGTCGTCGAAAGTATATAACACCACTGCTCTAATTAAAGATAAAAACGACACGATCGCAACAGTGTATTTTGTTTCGTCTAACGATCAACGGTTTGTGAGATAAATTAATTTAAAAAAATAAAAGCAAAATGAGTTTTGGTTTTAATCTTAACCATTAGATTAAAATGGGATCAAGGACCAAAATGATGTCTTTTTGTCTCAAGAAAATTATAGGTCTTAATTGATCTTTTCTCTTAAACGGTAATCTAAGTATATAAATATAAATATAATATTCTTATTTGTCATATATATATATATGGTTAAGTTGCATGTATATATAGATGTTTTCGAAGAATGATGACTTGTGAAGTAGATGCCAATCTTATGCACAAAGTAATGCGACATATTTTAAGGTGATTTTATATAACATAATCTTTTGTTATTCTTTCGCCGTAACGTGCGGATACCTTACTAGTATCTTTTTAACATATAGAAATGAAACAAACTATCAGATAAAATGTATTATTTCTTCTAGTTTAATGATTTTTACTAATTGGAAAAGAAAGTTTTATATTAATATTAATCCTTCTAAAACTATAATCAATATTCTTCTTTAATAACTTACGTGCATTTGGTTGGAGGTATCATTCCCAGTGTAAATGAGTTTGTAGGTCAGGAGGGCGGACTTTGATAGAAACATGTCGAAGTCGTTTTTCTTGTGGGTTCCAAGCGAAAACTGTTTATCACTTGTATGCAATAGGGTCGGGAGGATCCAAAGTGTCAAGGTTATTGTTGGAACATTATTGTCTGTAGATTGTATTCATTTGAACGTGTCGTAGAGTTAGAATGTAATTAGATCGAGTTGTAAAGTCCAAACGCATTTACGAAAACAGTTACGGTGAGTAACTGAGTTACGGTCACGTAACTGTCTCTCAGACAAGTTACGTGCACGTAACTAGAGAGTTACGCGCGTAACTGTCTCCCAGACAGTTACGTGCGCGTAATTCTTCTAGGGTTTCGAGCTGCCTATAAATAGCAGCCTCGGGATCATAAATGCGGTTGTTGAAAGTTGTCAGAGCTGTCAAATCAAGAATAGTTACGTGAGTTAGGGTTAAGTCGCGTAACTAGCTGTTCTTGTGTGTTAAAGTCTTGTAATCGAGTGTTTAGTTACTATTTCGTGTTTGTATTGAACACGTGAGCTTTATTGTATTAATCATTTGATTATTTGAGCTGTTCTTCACCGTTTACATATACATATTGGTTATTCCGCAATCAATAGTGTTTAGGGTTCAAAGGAGATCGTAAAAGAGGCGACCAACAAGTGGTATCAGAGCCTCTATACTTGTTATAGAGGTCTTTGAATCCGTTTGGTGAAGATTTGGGCTGTTTTAGGCTAGATCTAGGATTTGGGTAAAGTGTACTTTATTTCGGATTTTTTAGATCTAGGCATTTCTAGCCGGAGTTTGGTATTGGGGTTCAGATATTACGTTCTCAGTTGGGTTTATTTGATATCTGCAGAAGATGGGTTCTTAGTTTTGAGTATTTCTTCGTTTACGGCTGTTTGAAGAAGTTTCTGCTGCACGTCACGTAACTAAGCTATTCAGTCACGTAATTAAGTTACTCAATCACGTAATTCAGTTACTTTGTCACGTAATTAAGGAGTTTCGCACGTAACTCTTAGTTACTTGACAGTTTGTTACGCACGTAACTAGGAAGTTACGCACGTAACTAGGTAGTTACGCTCACGTAACTAGGGTGCTGAAGACGTTCGTTTACTCCATTTTCTAGCCGTTACTCTGCCCGTTTTTCGTTGGAAACGTTAGGTGGGTGTTAGGTTAGGTTTTCGGGTATTCGTTAGTTGCTGATTTTGGGTATTGGTGTGGATTTGTGATGGCTCTCTCTACGAATTCGAATACATTCAACATGGAACCGAGCCGTAATCCTCAACTTCCTCCTCTATACAATCCAAACCGAAGTGTAGAGGATTGGATGATGAGCTTTAGGACATATGTTGCTTGCACAGATCCGAGTATGTGGACTCCTATCCTCACGAAGTATGAAGCTCCCTCTGATGTCAACACAACCACCGGTGTTAGAACCTATCGGGCTTCGACTACATATACCGATGATGAGAAAGCTCTATTTCTCAAGAATCAGAAGGCGTTGGGAACAATTCAGTTTTGTTTAACTGACGAGATGAGAGCTATATTCCGGATGATCGATAATCCCCATGATCTATGGAATGTTATCGCGAAAAGATACGGCGGTACGGAAGCGATGAAAGCAATCAAAGCCGACATCTTGAAGAGGCAATTTGACAACTTCAAGTGTGGGGAAAACGAGACTCTAGACATGCTGATCTCTAGATTTAGTCGGTTGATTAACGATCTTTATGAATTAAAGGTTGAGTTTAGCAAGCTTCAGACGAACATACGATTCTTGGATAGCTTGCCGCCACATTGGGAAGTTCGTGTGCTTCTGTTGAAAGATAAACCTGAGCTAAGAGACTATGACTTTGAGGATCTCATCGACAAGCTACGTATAGCTAATCTGCAGATGCAAGAGAGAGCTTATGGTAGCAACGCATTTGCTCAGAAGGTGCTTAGGGATAATTCGGGAGTTGCTTTCCTTTCGGATATCTCATCAACCCAAGTACCTCCATCCTTAAGCTACTTGCCTCCGACTCCCAGCTTTCCAAGTGTTCAAGACAGTCCTCCAGTGTCAAGCTCGACCAATTCACTTTGTCCTACATGTTCTACTTGTAGAATCTGTTCATCACGACGGGAAATGGATACGGCATTTAGTGCTCCTCTCCTAAAGTCTCAAGGGAGAGGAAAGGAAACGGCTTTTAGCGCTACTGGTTCTCAGAATACGGAACATGACCGTTTACAGTCATGCTTCCTAACTGCATATGACGACTTGATCGACGGAAGGATAGCTAATTCCGCTCTGACCGAAGAAGATTACGAGCAGGTCCATCCCGACGATTTAGAGGAAATGGATATTCGGTGGAACATGGCTATGATGACCAAGAGGATCAAAAGCTTTCTCAACCGCACCGGAAAGAAGTTCGTTGGGGGAGATAGAAAGAGCGGGATGGGGTTTGACAAGTCAAGGGTCAAGTGCTATAAGTGTAATAACTACGGCCACTTCGCTCGAGAATGCGGTCAACACTCACGCGAAGACCCTAGACATGATCAGGGAGATAGATATGGTCGACAACACCAAGGTCATCAAGCCCCTCATCAAGGAAGAAGCTATCAGCACAAGGTCAAGCATCTCGGAATCTCAGAATTCCAGATGCTGAAAAGGATGCAAGTGCACTCATGGCAGTGGATAACAGGGTTGACTGGAATGCTTTTGAGGATATCGCACCGAGAATGGAACACTTTGCTCTCATGGCCTCTTCTTCAGATGTTACATCTCCTAAGCCTGAGGTAGATATCGATCCTTTCACACCTGTTTGTACTAACTGCAGCGAGCTAGAGGCCCAGCTCGCTGTATGGAGTAACTCTGCTAGAGAGTTAAGTGTTGAGGTTAACGATTTTAGATTAAAAAATGATGCCTTGTCCAAAGAAAACAGAACATTAACTGCTTTTAAGAAAGAAAAACAAGTTGAAATTTCTGATCTAAAAATTGTTATCACTCGACATATTGCAAAAATCCAAGAGTTTTCTGATGCTCATGCAGCTGAAAAATTAACTGTCGCAAAGAAACAGAGTGAAATTGACTCTCTGCAAGCAAAGTTAGCTTCAATTGCGAACTCGGGTCAGTTAATCGAGTGGCAACGGACGAACACCAAGGACAAGGGTGGACTGGGGTATTCTAGTATGCCTCCTCCAAAGCATTTCACCCCAGTCCCGGTCGATGGTTCGTCCGTAGAATTAGCTCAATCCTCTTCTTTGACCTCTGAGGCTCCAAAAGCCGAAGAAACTGGTCCAGAAGCAAGTGTCAGTGAAAATGAGTCTAAAGTGATTTTAAAACGCCCTGACCAGTCCAAAGACCTTAAGGACTTAAAAGACGTCAAATTGACTGACCACCAAGAGAGTCTATTTGAGAAGGTCTTTCAGCGCCTGGAGAGCCGTCTTATCACTAAGATGGACAAGAAGTTTGAACAACTTCAGGTGCGTGAAGGAAAACGGATTGTTAAACAGTCCGTCTCTGAGTCAAAGTCCACAAAGTCAAAGACTAAGGGTAAGGAGAAAGTTGAGGACAAACCTATTCTCACTATCCAAACCCCTATGTCTAAGATTTTCACTTCGGGAGTGGCTTCTTCTTCTAAGCCTACAAATTTCCCTCCCAAAGTGTCTCGACCAGTCCCTCAGACTAAGGCAACACCTCGAGTAGCAATCCCACAAGAGAAGATTCAAACTTCTCCGATTCATATGGATATTTCAAATGATCCAAGAACTTGCTACTACTGTAGAACCGAGGGCCATATTGCCAAAGTTTGTCCACGTTTGCAAAGCTTAATTTTGAAACGTAAAGCTTCACCAAAGAAGGATCGACTAATCTCCAAAGTTGATTCTTCTTCAGACCAAGTCAAGACCGGGCCAAAACAAATCTTGACTGAAGTTGTTAAAGAAAAACAAAAGTCACCCAAACGTCAGAATGACACATCAACTTCAACCAACTACCAGAAAAACACAAAATTGGTTGATGTGGTCATTCTCGATGTCAATGGACGACCCAAGTCTGTTAAGGCTTGGGTCCCCATTCAAAACTAATCCTCTATTTTAATGTGCAGGGACGACCTAAGCGACCGGGCGGCAAGAACATTGGTGTGTCGACAGTGGTTGTTCCAGGCACATGACGGGAGATCGTCATCTATTGACCGATCACATTGAGGTTGATGGTGGCAATGTCCTGTTTGCGGGGGAAAAGGGTGGAAAGATTACGGGACAAGGAAGTATCTCTAACGGCGTAGTGACTTTCCAAAATGTCAACTATGTTAAAGAGTTAAAGCATAATCTGCTCAGTGTTTCGCAAGTCTGCGATCAGAAGTTTTCTACTCTGTTCACGAGCAAGGAGTGTATGATTCTACGTGAAGGTTTTGTGATCGACCCAGCCTGGGTACTGATAAGAGCTCCGAGAGTCAACGACATCTACTATCTTGATATGTCTAAAGCTACATCAAGCGAGGAGCATCTATGTTTGGTGTCTAAAGCTTCGGAGCGGGAGCCAATTATGTGGCATAGGCGAATGGCTCACATCAACTTCCGCAGGATGAACTATCTGGTGAAGCACGAGCTTGTCACGGGGGTTCCAAAACTGAGCTTTGCGATGAACGATTCATGTATCTCATGTGTAAAGGGGAAGCAACACAAGAAATCGCATCCGTCAAAGCTTGTGAACTCCATCTCGGCTCTACTGGAATTACTTCACATGGATCTCTTCGGTCCTGTAAGTGTAAAGAGTAAAGGAGGCAAATCGTATTGTTTGGTAGTCACGGATGACTACTCGAGATTCTCTTGGGTTTTCTTCCTAGCGAGGAAGGATGAAACAGCTGAACGACTAAAGTTTCTCCTTCTTCGACTAGAAACCCTTCTCGAGTTAAAGGTCAAATCAATTCGGAGCGATAATGGCACGGAGTTCAAAAACAACAACATGGAGCTGTTTTGTATATCTAAGGGTATCTCTCACCAGTACAGCGCTCCTCGAACTCCGCAACAAAATGGAGTTGCAGAAAGGAAGAATAGAACTCTCATCGAAGCGGCTCGTACGATGCTTTCGGATTCTAAACTGCCAGTTTCTTTCTGGGCCGAAGCAGTCAATACAGCATGCTATGTTCTCAATCGGGTTTCCTTGGTCAAACGTCATAACAAGACGAGCTACGAACTGATCAATAAAAGGAAGCCGAATCTGCAATTCCTCGAGCCATTCGGATGTCCTTGTGAGATCATGATCACCAAGGAAAGGATCTCCAAGTTTGGTGAAAAGACGCATCCTGGATACTTTCTCGGTTATTCGGCAGAGTCTCCAAGTAGACGGGTATTTGATAAGACCACGGGCACAATTGAAGAAGCTTATGAGGTGACTTGTTTCCGGTACACTCCATCTACACCGGGTGATGGTCCGGAACACTTCTTCGATTATGATTCGTTATTTCAGTCTTTCAACCTTGATTATCCTAGTGCCTCCATTCCGGTTGCAAGAAATGAAGCGGTCGTGATGCAAGGGGGAGGAATTGATGATACATTCTTTGATCAGTTTCACACTCAAAGTGAAGATGCATCACCGTCCACTTCATCTGGTCCGATTCCGATTCAGGTCTTCGTTGATCTTCCAGCGATCCACCAGTCTTCGAAGCTGCTTCAAATGATTCAGACAGTGATGACGATTCTTTCCAAGACTCAGTAGCTCAGATTGAAGAAAGTGATGAAGAAGAATCTGAGGACATCGAAAGTGCTCAACCTTCTACTACTGATGTCCCTAATCAAGAAGCAGAAATTCCAGCTCCGGTCGTGGAAGCTGTGGTTAATCAGGAAGAAGGTGTAGAAGAAAATCAGGAAGCTGGTGTAGAAGAAATTCCAGCTCAACCTTCTAATGCTGATGTCATCTCTCCGAGAAGATCAGTTCGGGAAAAGAAACGTCCTGGATTTTTGGATGATTATGAAGCTAGTCCCGCACTTCTGGAAATCTTCGAAGCATGCTTTCTATCCCAAATAGATCCAAAGAACGTCATCATTGCACTAGATGATCCGTTCTGGGTAGAAGCTATGCAAGAGGAACTTCAACAGTTTCTAAAGCTGCATGTGTGGGAAAAGGTTAAGGCTCCAAGTAGAGAAAAGATATTGAAGACTAAGTGGGTTTACAAGATTAAGAAAGATGATAAAGGCGAGATTGTGAGGAATAAAGCCCGTTTAGTTGTTCAAGGTTTCGAACAAGTTGAAGGTCTAGACTACGATGAAGTCTACGCACCGGTTGCTCGTTTGGAATCAATTCGGTTGTTCCTTGCATTCGCTTCCCACAGGCGTTTCAAAGTTTATCAACTTGACGTTAAGAGTGCGTTTCTGTATGGTGAAATACGTGAAGACATTTATGTCTCTCAGCCACCGGGCTTCGAGGATTACGAACATCCTGATCACGTTTTCAAGCTGAACAAGGCCTTATATGGTCTTCACCAGGCCCCGAGAGCTTGGTATGGAACGCTCTCTGACTTCTTGACAAACAACGGGTTTGCAAGAGGCACGGTTGATCAAACGTTGTTCACAAAGAAAAGGAAAGAACACTTGCTGCTGGTCCAGATATACGTCGACGACATCATCTTCGGGTCAACTGATGACTCGATGTGTAAAGATTTTGAGAAGTTGATGACGTCAAGATTTGAGATGAGTGCAATGGGTGAAATGAACTTCTTCTTGGGCTTGCAAGTTCAACAATCGAAGAAGGGAATTTACATTCATTAGACCAAGTATGTGCAAGACATATTGACTCGTTTCGAGATGCTAGACTGTAGACCGGTTAGCACTCCTCTCGAGATCAATAACAAACTTGGTCCAGCACCTCATGATGAAGTTATAGATCTGAAGCTGTATCGGTCGATGATAGGCTCACTGATGTATCTTACAGCTTCTCGTCCGGATATTACTTTTGCTGTGTCTTTGTGCGCGCGCTATCAAGCTGCACCTAAGGCATGTCATTTGAAGGCCGTGAAGAGGATTCTCTGTTATCTCAAGGGGAAACCAACTCTGGGTCTCTGGTATCCATATGACGATCAAGACTTCGAGTTGACGGCGTATTCAGATTCTGACTATGGGGGTTGCAATTCTGACATGAAGTCCACGACTGGTGGTTGTCAGTTCCTTGGATCGCGTTTAGTCTCGTGGCAGTGCAAGAAGCAAACCGCGGTATCCTTATCATCTGCGGAAGCTGAATACATTGCGGCGGGAAGTTGCTGTGCTCAGGTTCTTTGGATCCAGCATCAGCTTCGCGATTATGGTTTGATTGTTTCTCGCACCCCTATTAACATAGACAACACAGCAGCAGTGTGCATCATACGCAATCCGGTGCAACATTCGAAAATGAAACATATCAGTATTCGTTTTCATTTCATTCGGGATTGCTATGATAAGAACTTGATCACGTTACTCCAAATATCCACCGAAAATCAAAAGGCCGATCTTTTGACAAAAGCTTTTCATAAGGGGCGATTTGAAGAACTGATCAAGTTAAACGTCTCACCGTTTTAGAAATCGCTTGACACGAACCAATATTTTTTGTAAATACTTAACTCTTTTAAAATTAAAAAATTCAAAAAGATTTTTGGTTTAAGTTGTAGTTTAATCTCTAAGTTCTTTAAAATTTAAAAAAAAAATACAAAAAGATTTTAACTTTTCTTAGGTTTATAGCTTTTATTTTTCTATTTCACGGTTCTCGTGTTTTTTAAGTGATATGCAGTGACAGGAGAAATCATATGAGCTTACATACGCGTTATGGATCACGTTCTCCTGGAAAGACGGTTTCTAGTTTATTCTTGACGATTGGAAGGCTCCGAGTGCTTAAACATGCTCGACTGATCGCATGCCTTCCCGTCAAGTGTAAAGGCTCTTTATCTCGAGATAAAGTGTAAAGGTTTGAACATGGTCATTTTTATCTCTTGGAAATAGTTTAAAGGTTAAAAACTTGTTTTCTATTATTCGGTAATAGTTTAAAGATAAAAACATGAATTAAAACAAGTTTAAAATCGAGAAAACGCTCGAAAAACACAAGTTTGAAAAAGGGTCACGTATCTCTAAGTTACGCACGTAACTAAGAGATACGTGCACGTAATTAGGAAGTTACGTGCACGTAACTTAGAAGTTACGGGCACGTAACTCCCAGTTACATGCACGTAACTAAGAGAGAGAAAGGGTATATAAGGGGTTAAAGTCACTGTTACATCACACTTCATTTCAAAAACCCTCTTTTTCTTAAACCCTCTCTCTCGGCGATTTAGCGATTTATCATCACTCTCACTCAATTTTCGTATCTATCTTGCTCGGAATCACTGTCTAAGCATAACGGTATGTTTATCTCGACCTAATTTCGAGTCTAAAGGGGTGTTTGACTGATATGGGTCACGGTTTGGGTTGTCTTGAACCTAAAACTCATGAACAAAATTTAAAACTTGAAATTGATGATGAATAAAGACCATAAACAGTATTTCGAGCATCATTACAAGTTTAGATTGTTGTTTTTGGGCCTTAATCGAAGGATTAAAGAAACTTTTGTTTTTGACCTAAAAAAATTAGGTTTAAACCGTGATTTTTATACATAATGGTCCAAATTGTGTAGTGTAAAGGATAATGTGGCTCGGAATACTGCTATTGACATGATTTTAGGATAAAAACCATAGCGTATTTGGAGTTTCATTGATTTTGGAAAACGAAGAGTCAAGCAACTGTTACGGGCACGTAACTTCAGAGTTACGTGCACGTAACTAATATATTTAATAGTTGTGTGTTGCACGTAATTGCTAGTTACGGGCACGTATCTCCTAGATACGTGCACGTAACTCTTGTTTCAAGAATTTTAATTGGCACGTAACTACAGTTACGGGCACGTAACTACTCAGTTACGTGCACGTAATTGTTTAAAGAAAATGTTCTCGACCGTTGAATTGTCCAGTTATGCTGCCCAAATTTTTCAAAAATCTATTACGTACGACAAGTTACGCGCGTAACTATACAGTTACGGTCGCGTAACTGTCAACAGATTCACATCTGTTTTGCAAATTCCATTTGCTTAACGTAATTGATTCTAACGATTGCAGCGTAACCCATTTCACTCAAAAGTAGTCTATGCATGTCTAGGATGTTGTTTACAATGTCTTTTAGCAGTTTATGTGCGTGTACTAACTTTTGTGCGAGTCTTTGTTGTCTTTTGTGTAGAATGGCACCTAAAGCACCTAAGACGGATGTTGCCATCAAGAGACACAACTCAGTAGCACTACTATATGCTGAGAAAGGAGCAGGGTTCGAGGGAATTATCAACTATCTGATTCGAAGCCCGATCGCCTACGCCCTCCGAGTAGATCCAGAATTGAAGCTGGAGCTTATTACTGAGTTCTGGAAGAACGCGGGAATAAACACGACGGTGTCTCCACCCTCCATAGATTCCATGGTGCGGGGATATCCGGTCGTCGTTACTGAAGAGGTGATCAGGACGGTACTTCAATTCCGTGATTCTGCGGATGCTACTGATCTGCTCCCGGATAATGTGATTTTTGGGTGTTTCAAGAAGATGGGATACTCTGGGCGTCTGGACTCCCTCCAGTTCTTAAAGTCTCAGATGCCGGTGCTGTACCGCTTTCTCATGCACACGCTCATTATGTGTATGTCAAAGTGGAAAGGGGGATATGATGTCCTGGATAGAAGGGGTCAATCATTGATGGTGTCTCTGGTCTTCAACCACAAGTATAACACCTCCAGATTTATACTCAACAATATGCTTTGGAATCTGGAGGATAAGAAGAGGACATTCGATCAATATCCTAGATTTGTGACTTTGATGATTGATCATCTCTTACCGGATCTTCCTTATGCCGGTCCGTACGGAAAGGCAACGCATATAAACCCCCGTTTCTTTGCCGACTGCAGAGGTGGTGATGAGTTAGAACTACATGGTGCCTTGGTTGATGCCGCCTTTCAAGCACCAGCGCTCAACGCTTATGATGATCTGATTACTCCTGACTCCCCAAAGCAGACCAGATCTAGGAGATCTTCCAAATCGGTGGCTACTGATACTGACGATGTTACGAGTCAGAGAAAGAGAAAGGATAAAGGGAAGAAAGCTGTCGAATCTGAGGGTGTTTCAGCAAAGGCAAAGGGTAAAGGCAAGAAGGAAGTTGATATTGTTGATGAATCTGATTCAGAAGCTTCTGCATCAGGCAATGATGAGGGAAGTGAAAGTGACGATGGATCGGAGGAGACCGTTGAGCTCTCCGATGCCACCAAAGTGTTAGATGAAGAGTTGGATAATTTGATAGTTCTCAAGAGGACTATGTCAACGGCTGCCTTCAAAGCGCGACGTAATAGACTTATGAAGCAGATGGAGAGGGTTGCAAGAGTTAAAGCACAGGCTTCAAAGGGGGTTACTTTTAAGGAACCGGAAGTTACAGTTCCTTCGCCCAAGCCTGTCCGTGCAGTCAGGATGAAGTCTGCTGAGTTCGTCGGAATTCAGCCAGGTACATTTCAGCAACCTCCACCGAAGTCCACGGTCAAGCGAGCTCGTCCCTCTACTACTTCACCAGAGGTCTCTCCAGAACGACCTTTGGTGAAGAAGTCAAAGCAAACCGTCATCACCACCACATCACCTCCTCCACCAGTCATTACCACCACTCCACCACCAATCATCACTACTCCTCCACCGGTCATTACTACTCCTCCTCCACCACCTAAATTCACACTCACTCCACCGATAGTCACCACCTCTTCACCGATTGTGACTTCTACTCCGTCGGGTAGCTCTTCTCACCCTGCTATTACAGTTGGGTTAAGCGATATGGTGAGGGATATGCAGCGACAGTTGGGAAATCTTCAGGGTTCTCTCGGTGAGCATGAAAAGAGGATCAAAAGGCTAGAAGGTGAAGTCAAAGCTCGAGACTTGAAGATTAAATCTTTGGAGAAAAAGATTGCTAGTCTTGAGAAAGATGTGGACACGGTTGGGGGTGATTATGATCTCGTTCAAGAACGCCTTGATGAGTTGATAGATGAGAAGAGGGCGGAGAAAGGCGAGAATGAGGATGAAGCTGAGAAAGACGACGATGATGAGGATGATGCTGAGAAAGACGAGGATGATAAGGGTGATGACGATGATGCCCCGAAGGACGATACAGATGATCAGTCCAAGCCGGATGATGATATGGGCGGTCCCGGTGCTCTTTCTCTTATGAGTTCCGGAGATCAAGGGCAAGCAGATCCTTCAGGACCGGGACAACAAGGCGAATCTGCCTCCGGTCCTGCTAAGGATCAGGATTCTCCTGCAAAGGACGCTCCCGATCAGGGGGAGTCTACTAACCCTAACCTTGCTCTTTTGTTGTTTCCCTCAGGTACTCAGCCAGCTCAACCTGCGATGTCCTTCCAAGGCTCCACCACCGTTGTACCTCGGTTTGATCGTATTCCGATGCACAATGATGATGCGGCTTCTATGGTTGGTGGGCGAAACAACCCGTTCGAAGATTCTGAGGACGAGGTTGATTCCGCTCGATTAAAGAAGGCCACCGCATCTCAAGCATCAGCTGGTGTGAAAGACAAGTCTGCTTCCCCTTCTGGTTCAAAGGGGAAGTCTAAAGAAGTAGAAGAACCGGAGCCCCCAGTTGTTTCCGCTCCTTCCGCTCCCGTGAAGATTCCTGTTCACTACATTGATAGCCGGGGGAGGAAGATAGATCACACAGTCTTTGGGGCACTTGTTGTTATCGTTGGTTGCAATCTTGTAGGCCAGTGCAAAAGGCTCATTCTTGCATGGCGCTACATCGATAACACCGACTTCTTTGCCTTGCTGCGGATTGATGGCGTGCAGTATATGCGGATGAAGTACGCTACGTTCAACTCTCTGCCTTACTTTGAGTTGAAGCGTCTTGCGGATATGGAACCAACAAACCTTACTTCGGATGCAGCCAAGCTTTTCTACAAACAACTGAGATCCGACATCTTTTATGAGAAGCATGTGAACTTCAAGCTCACCATGCCCGTGCTCAAGAAGTCAAAGAAGAGGAATCCCAAGACGAAGAGACGAGAGGTGGAACACATATACCCTGAAGTCAAGCAGCTTAGGCGGATCAGGATGCCCTCTTTACCTCAGGATTTCTTGGCTGATTTTGAGTCTTGGGGGTTTGACGAGAATACTCGGGAGGCAGTGGTGTTTGCCAAAGATGGAAAAGTGTTGCTGAGGATCTGTGATCCTATCCATCTTCTCTGCCTCTCCGAAGCAGACCTGAAGCGGCTTAATGAGAAGAAGATTTATTCAGCAGAGAATGAAAAATCTTTTGGCATTATCTTCTCCCATGTGGTTCACATTTGCGTTGAAAGGGGGTATCATTCGCAGAATTTGCCGTTGGTGGTTGAGGAAGCAGCATAGATTTTGTTTGCAGATGGTTAGCTGGTATTGTTGGTATTTCTTGCATTCCCAGCTCAAACAATATTCTTTTGTCTGTAATTTTTGTAAACATCTTTTGATATATATATGTTTATTTTGCTTGAGTGTTTGTTTGTAATGTGTGTGATGCATGATTCGGTAGGCTTTTGATTCCTATTTGAGTTATGTAGTCCGGTTTGCGTTCAAACTTCTACTTTCAAGTTTAATTTACATGCTTATATCTTAAGTTTAAAGCGTTTAGACTTCGCAACATATAACAGTTGCGAACTCGAACAAAAACCGTTTTGCTTAAGCGCAAAACTCTTTTCAAAAGAGTCTAAAGTTTTGACACTCGTCGAGTCTAAAGTTAAATAATCTCGACTGAGTCTAAAGTTTTTGAATCTCATTGAGTCAAAGTTTAATAATCTCAATTGAGTGTCAAGTGTCTAAATGATAAAAACCTAAATCTTTGATCGTGACTTCGAAACTTTTCTTTTTAAGTTTTTAGGACTTGTATAGATATAAAAAAAAAAATAATAATAATAAAATTAAGAAAAACATAAAAAGAGGGGGAGAAAGTTTGTGAAAACCTTAGGAAATGATAGTACATCGCGGATTTTAAAAAATCAGAATCATAAGTGTTTGTTCGATGTATTAGTAGGTACGGCCAATATCATATAAACAATTTTCCGAACCTGTTTCTAATGGGTAACACGGTTAAGTTTGTTCATCTCAGTGATAAGCTGAAAACTTTCGGTGTGCCTGGAATCTGTCACCATAGGATATTATATATATATAAATAAGTATCTGAGAGTAATAGAAAAAGCGAGGAAAAGAAAAATTGAGAGAAAAACAAAAAAAATATAATAATTCGTTTTTTCTAAAACTCAAAGAGTTTTTTATTAATGTAATTATTAAAAACTCAAAAATTCCTTGAGGCGCTCCTGGATTCTATAAGGTTGCGAAATCATAGTTTCCTTGAAGTTAGTATAAAGGTGAAGAGTTATAAATAATTACAGTAAAACTCGTATCCTTGAGGCGCTCCAGGATTCTATAAGGTTGCGAAATCATAGTTTCCTGCAGTTAGTATAAAGGGGAGAGTAGAGTCAAATAAGAATTCCGTAACTCTTGATGCTTACTTGATAAACGGCAAAGACAGAGGGAGGAGTTCACGAGTCAATAAAGCTTCTTAAGCTTATATAAAAAAAAAAAAAAAAAAAAAAAAGGCTTCTTTAATTATGAAAAATGCATAAGTGCGTAAACTTTATACTATATGTATGCTTTTTCAATACTTAGAGTAGTTAATAAAATAGGAATAAGGTGACGGGTTTCCTAAATAAATACTGGAAGTTTGATGACGCTTTGAGGGAAGTTCGGATTTAGCTAAGTGTAAATATAAGTGGGATCCATATAAGCAGTTGTAATTTAAATAATCGGAAGATTTTTTGTATGATATCTATGTTGTATTTAAGAGGACAAATATACTAATAATCGGCTGATTCTTGTGATTCGACTTCTGCGATATGATCCTAAAAGCAAACTAATCCCTATCCAAAAAGATTTGCCCTTTTGTAGGTTGCTAAAGTAGTGTGAATAGCTTATAGTTGAAAACCACAAAAAGAGTTTCGGTTTTAGGTTAAGAAAACAAACAAAAATCCAAGAATATTTTATTTCTATGTTTATTTTCTTCGTTGTCACGTATCGTTTATGGTTAAAAGGTTTTATCACGTGTTTTCTGAAAAATGAGAAATTTTATCAGTTTAAAGAACAAAAACACGTATTTGGTCAGTTTTGTCTTTGTAAGCCAGGTTTTACAAAGTTAAGGATCGGATCTTGAAGAGTTTAGCACTTCCTGGAAGTCAAGGACTCGAAGCTGATATTCATGGCGCCGCGTTGCTTAATGATGAAGATTAGCTGTCAGAAAAGATTCGCAAGATATCGGTTGCAAACTTTACACCGTACAAGTCTCTATGAAGTTTAAAGGAATCAACTCTCGATCTCTCGACACCAAAAGTTCAAGAAAATTTTGAAGAATACAAGCTACATCCAAGGGGGAGTTTGTTGGAACATTATTGTCTGTAGATTGTATTCATTTGAACGTGTCGTAGAGTTAGAATGTAATTAGATCGAGTTGTAAAGTCCAAACGCATTTACGAAAACAGTTACGGTGAGTAACTGAGTTACGGTCACGTAACTGTCTCTCAGACAAGTTACGTGCACGTAGAGACAGTTACGTGCGCGTAACTCTTCTAGGGTTTCGAGCTGCCTATAAATAGCAGCCTCGGGATCATAAATGCGGTTGTTGAAAGTTGTCAGAGCTGTCAAATCAAGAATAGTTACGTGAGTTAGGGTTAAGTCGCGTAACTAGCTGTTCTTGTGTGTTAAAGTCTTGTAATCGAGTGTTTAGTTACTATTTCGTGTTTGTATTGAACACGTGAGCTTTATTGTATTAATCATTTGATTATTTGAGCTGTTCTTCACCGTTTACATATACATATTGGTTATTCCGCAATCAATAGTGTTTAGGGTTCAAAGGAGATCGTAAAAGAGGCGACCAACAGTTATAGTCGCCCAACTAATCAAAGATTATTAAAAATATTTTGAAATAACTAATAATATTTTTTCATTTAAAGTTTTCATAATCTGTAGTTTTCTTAATTATCTTTAAAAAAAAATATAAACTTCATATGATTGTTAAACAACCTCCGGAAATACAAGAAAAGTCTTATATAATTTGTTACAATTGTCTCAAAATTTAGTCTACATTTAAACACATTTTGTGAAGAACAACAGAAAATAATTCCATTTCATTAGAAAATGACGTTCGTAATTTCTCTTTTGTCAAACAATCACTCAAGAACTTGCTCCCAAAAATTTATAGTCTTTAAACTGTAAAATTAGTTGGAGTTTTTTATTTTTCATTTGGAACTTTTGCTTTCAACATACAAGCTTGAAGCTCTCCTAACCAAATAAGGCTTTAAAGCCTTCAAAAGAAAAAAGGAAAAATAATAAGCTCCAATGAGGAGCCTAACAAACATTCAAGACTTACATCAAACGAAACGAAACTCAGCCTAAAACTTATACGAATACTATATTTCGAGGGTTTAAAATCCAACAACTTAGAGTGATTTCAAACGTGGACATCTGTTAACCAACCAAATCAAAGATAATCTTTGTACACTCAAAAAGATATCTTCATTACGAACCTTTTCGATTTTCACGTGTGAAGAACACAGTTCCACCACTTCCATATAAACCACTTAAGAACATAACAAACACCATTAAAAGCTTTGGAGATCCATTTGTTCTCAGAAATATTTAAATTTCAAGCAACAAAATACTCAAAAGATAGAATACCAGGAGATGAAAAATTCCACCAACACCATAGTTTTTCCCAATTATATTTAACCTTAGTGCATCCAAATAGTCAATGTTCAACATTTTTCATTTCATTGATACATAAGGGACACATAAACAAGCTCAACTCCACTCCTTGGAGAAAAAGATTCACATGGGTCAAAAGACGATCTAATAGGGCACATCAAATACAAATATTTACATCACATTGGACCCAATAATTCCATGAATAATGTATGTCCACTTCATTCTCGTTGAGAGTCTTAAATTGACTCAATTTTACATCTTTTTTGATAGTTTTTGCAACGTAATAAAGTACATTTTACCACACATCCACAACAAAATATCATTTTAGCAAAACATTGAGCTACCTAAAACATTTGGCTAAAACCATCATATCCACTTGGGTGGACAGTTAAGATATTATCCATGTGAGCATGATTATGAATGAACCTTAGGTAACCATGCACCCCAACCCATCAACATAAATTGGAATCAACTTGTGTGAGTGCAATTCCATCTTGTTAATTTCTGCATGTGATCAACTTGTCCTTTCTCACAATATTGATCTTCATTATTGCTCTTTTCTACCAAATAATAAATTTACATATATATATATATATATATATATATATATATATATATATATATATATATATATATATATATATATATAGGGGAGGGTTCATGTAAAAAGTGTTAAATTTGTAAAAAGTGTGAGAAGCATTGTGGGAGTAACATGTGGCAAGCTTGAATTTTTTTATTTTTTATTTTTTATTTTTTTAATAAAAAAAATAATATTTTTAATTAAAAAAATATTTAAAAAAAAAATAGAAATTTTTTTTTTTCGAATTCTTTTTTTTTTTTTGCTCGAAAAAAGTTATGTACGAAAAAAATATGATACACATTTATGATGCACATCTATGATGAACATTTTATGTGTGCATCATAGTTGAATATTATAGTTTTTTTGTGTGCATCATTTATATAAATTATATTTTTTTGTGCATCATTAATTTGCATCATATGACGTGGCAGATGACGTTATCAAAAAGAATTTCAAATTTTTTTTTTCTCCAAAAGTTTGTTTTTTACGATTTTTTTTTTCAAAAAAAAAATATTATTTTTTTAAATATCTTTTTATTAAATTTTTTTTTTTTCCAAGCTTGTCACATGTTACTCCCACAATAGTTCTCACACTTTTTACAACTTTAACACTTTTTATTTGATCCTACTTATATATATATATATATATAGGAGTAGGATCAAATAAAAAGTCTTATATTTGTAAAAAGTGTAGGAAGCATTCTTGTAGTGACATGTGGCAACTTATGTGAAATTTAAAAAAAAATATTTTATTTTTATTTTTTAAATAAAAAAATAATATTTTTTTACTAAAAAAAAAAGAAAAAAAATATCGAAAAAAAAAAAGATTTTGGAAAAAGAAAATTTGATTTTTTTTTTTTTTTTGATAACGTAATATGTCACGTCATATGATGCACATTAATGATGCACACAAAAAAGCTTTGATATTCAACTATGATGCACACAAAAAAGTTATAATATTCAACTATGATACACATATAAATGTTCATCATAGGTGTGCATCATAAATGTCCATCACATTTTTTTAGTACATAACTTTTTTCGAGCCAAAAAAAAAAAAAAGTTTCCTCGAAAAAAATAAATTTCGATTTTTTTTTTAATATTCTTTTTATTAAAAAAATTATTTTTTTATTAAAAAAATATTTTTTTTTTTTTAAAAGATGCCACATGTCACTACAAGAATGCTTCCTACACTTTTTACAAATATAAGACTTTTTACAAGAACCCTTCCCTATATATATATATAGGGTAGAGTTATTGTAAAAAGGGTTTAGAAATAAAAAGGGTAGGAAGCAATCCTAGCCACTCATTTAGTCAACAAAAAGGGGATGAAGAAAAGTCAACGCGGTGGCATTTTGGTAATATTTTCGAACTTTGATACCCTTTTGGTAATTTGCAGAAAACTGTTTTTTTTTTTTTTTTTTTTTTTTTTTTTTCATTTTCCCAGATTACTCACTTTTTTTAATCTTTTGTGCATAACTATTTCAATCTTTGTGCATAACTATTATCAATACGTGTGCATCGATTTTATGTGCATAACAAATTTCTATATAAAAATTACGAACATTGTGTATCGGTTTTATATTAAATAACTTGTGCATTAATTTTATGTACGTTTTTTATAAAAAAAATTACAAAACATTGTGCATAAAAGTTAAATATGTCTGTGCATAAAAACCACCAGCCACCATCTTCACCTTCACCTTCATTTTCCGTTCATCAGCCACCATCGTCGCCGGAACCACCAGCCACAGTCGCCTGAAACCACCACCATCTCCGCCGCCGAAACCACCACCATCTCCGCCACAGTCGGCCTGAAACGCAACGCCGAAACCGCCTGAAACCTGCAACGCCGAAACCGCCGCAGTCACCGGAAACCGCCTGAACCTGCATCTCCGCCGCGCGCCTGAACCTGCATCTCCGCCGCCGCCGCAACCTGTATCATAGACAAAATTAACTAATATATATATATAGACAAAATTAACAGAGAAGCTAATAATAATTTGTTAAACGGATGAAATTAATAGGATTTACAGAGAGATTTAAGGTTAGGAATATAAAATAATAATAATAATAATAATTGATAAGAAAGGTTGAATTGAATGATACTTACAATTGGGGATCGGATTGAAGAAATAGAAAACCTAGAAGAATGAAGAATGAAGATGGGAGAGAGAAAGAGAAAGAGAAATTAGACAGAGACTACTTTGTTGTTGACAGCCTGTTGCCATCATTAATCCAACCAACCAATAGTACCATTTTCTTTTCTTAATAAAAAAATATAGATCTCAAAATTGTATTGTAAAAAGACGTTTATACCCTTATTAATATAATAATGGGTTTTTTTTCCCTCTGCCACGTGTCAACACCTCCTTCCTCCCTATTCTTTTTATTTTAAATCCCTTTTTATTGGATCCTAACTCTATATATATATATATATATATATATATATATATATATATATATATATATATATATATATATATATATATATATATATATATATATATATATAGATTGAGGTTCAAAAGGGATCCCTAATTTGCTAGAGATCTAGGGATCCACTTTTTAACCACAAGATCACCTAAATTGTGTGGTTGAGAATAAAAGTTGGATTTAAATGAATTATAAGGAAAAGACAAGGAGGGGCAGTTTAGTCTTTTTACCTTTTTTCTTTCTTTTTACTCACGCGCTTCCTGTGATTCCATAGTCTCACATTTACCAAACAATAATATATTCTTTCACATAAATATTTTAAACAAATATTGAGCACATTTACCAAGTAAATATTCTTTCACATAAATGCATTAAACAATAATTTATTCCAACCACTTGCAATAAAGCCAAAATACATAATGCATTAAACAAAATTATATTCTTTTCACATACATAATGCATTAAACAAAATTATATGTAAAAACTATAAAATCATAGGTGATTACTAAACATTTGGTGACATTTTACATCAACATACTAAGACACATTATTAATAAAATCACAAGTGATTACTAAACGTTTTGTTACATTTTACATCAAAGAACTAAGGCACTAAATTATAAACAGTTCTTAATGTAAAAACTATGGAATCACATGTGATTACTAAATATTTGGTGACATTTTACATCAACATACTAAGTAACATTTTACATCAACATACTAAGTCACATTATTAATAAAATCACAGGTGATTACTAAACATTTTGATGATATTTTACATCAACATACTAAGGCACATTATTAAAAAAATCACAGGTGATTACTAAACATTTGGTGACATTTTACATCAACATACTAAGACATTAAATAATAAACAGTTTCTTAATGTAAAAACTATATAATCACAGGTGATTAAATAAGCATTTGGTGACATTTTATATCAACATACTAAAAAAATTATTAATAAAATCACAGGTGATTACTAAACATTTTGATGACATTTTACATCAACATATAAGGCACTAAATTAATACAATCACAGGTGATTACTAGAAATTTGATGAAATTCTACATCAAGGTACTAAGGCACTAAATTAAGAACCTTAAATGTATTAAGGTATTAAGGCACTAAATCACATGTGATTTTCCTTTACAATTTGTTGACTACAAAATTACATTTAAGATATTTAGTGACTTAATTTAATAAAATCACAAGTGATTACTAAACGTTTTGTGACATTTTACATCAAAGAACTAAGACACTAAATTATAAACAGTTTCTTAATGTAAAAACTACATAATCACAGGTGATTAAATAAGCATTTGGTGACATTTTACATCAACATACTAAGACATTAAATAATAAACAGTTTCTTGATGTAAAAACTACATAATCACAGGTGATTAAATAAGCATTTGGTGTCATTTTACATCAACATACTAAAGAAAATTATTAATAAAATCACAGGTGATTACTAAACATTTTGATGACATTTTACATCAACATATAAGGCACTAAATTAATACAATCACAGGTGATTACTAGAAATTTGATGAAATTCTACATCAAGGTACTAAGGCACTAAATTAAGAACCTTAAATGTATTAAGGTATTAAGGCACTAAATCACATGTGATTTTCCTTTACAATTTGTTGACTACAAAATTACATTTAAGATATTTAGAGACTTAATTTAATAAAATCACATGTGACATAGTTATTGTTCAAAGAAAATACACCAAACCGAAAGTATTCTCAAACAAAATATTTGTCTACTCATTTCAAATAAAATTCAACTAGTAAAGTAACATATTAAATTATTGTTGGTTGTTGAATTCCCTCTTTCTTCAATAGCTTCTTTTGAAATTAGCGTCATCATCTACAATTAAAAAAAAAATCGGATCTAAGAATCGATTGCTAAAATATCCTTCAATCGATTGTTAATATTTGTGTCAAACCTTCAATTGATTGTTAATATTACAATCTAACGCACATTATTAATAAAATCACAAGTGATTACTAAACATTTTGTGACATTTTACATCAACATACTAAGGAACATTATTAATAAAATCACAGGTGATTACTAAACATTTTTGTGACATTTTACATCAACATACTAAGGCACATTATTAATAAAATCACAGGTGATTACTAAACATTTTTGTGACATTTTACATCAACATACTAAGGCACATTATTAATAAAATCACAGGTGATTACTAGGTGATTACTAAACATTTTGGTGACATTTTACATCAAGGTACTAAGCCACTAAATTATAAACAGTTCTTAATGTAAAAACTTTAGAATCACAAGTGATTACTAAACATTTTTTATGACATTTAAGGCACTAAATTAATACAATCACAGGTGATTACTATAAAATATATACAATTTCATTTAAAGATTAAATATTAAGAAACAAAATGAATCCAACATTTTAATAAAGGGGATATTGCATCAGTTTTAAAAAGCTCGATTTTGGTGCCTCATGAAATAAATCAGCCCAAAAATATTGTTGATTTTATCATCATATGCAAAACCCATTCACTTCTTTAACTAAATAACAATATATAAATTAAAAAAAAAATGAAAAAGAGGGGAAAGCATCAGTTTTAAAAAGCTGGGTTTTGGTGCCTCATGGATTAAATCAACCCAAAATATGTTGTTGTTTTAACATTTTTATGTGGATTGTGTATACGATAGGATGAGTAAATGCTAACCTCGGAAGGCAAGCTCTTACAAAACAGACAAAGAAACCACTCAGTCGTGACAAGGGAAACATCGAACCCCATAGCCTCTAAATGAGCAGATAACCTTCATTTTACAAAACAATTAACTGTAAAACCAGGGTAACAATTCACGGTAGTTACACGAAAGAAGGAAAAATACCTTGGACATTTTTTGGTCAGCAAATCTTTAAACACCCTTTGTTCGACATGGCAGCCTAATAAATTATCTGTGTAACAATCGTTCACCAATACGTTTTCTAGGAGAACTGCTAACATCCAGAAAGCTTCTTCTTCGGTTTTCATCACAAGTAACAACAATGCTGCCACATAATTCAAGCCCTGCATCAACAACATTAAATGTATTCTTGTTAGAAATCAATACATGAAAGGATCTGTGTGTCATAATAGAAACCGACCTGACAATAACCAACATCAGAATCACGGAATGAGTACCCGACAAGAACACGCCTCACTGCAGCATGACCCTGTGGGGTATCCAACCAGGGATGACCAGGGAATGTTCTTGACAGATCCTGCAAATACGAAAGTTACATGAACATACAATCTAAAAACGCAATAATAAGATAACCGATTAAAACTGACATGATCAATCTGTTTGGTGGCAGGGGTGATCTTATCAGAAACAGCAATAGTGAGATCATTATAATAGCTATCAGGAACAGTGGATTTCTTCTTAGCAGCACCAGACAAGGAAAACCATACCTTTGGCCTTAAATTGGGAGGAATACCCTTCCTAATAATCTTCTTCAAGGTTATACCATTAACTAAAAGCGAAAACCTAAGCGACGATTTAAAAGCAACAGAAGATGAATAAGTTTGTAAATACCAATTCGCGCCTTTGCTAGCTTCTAAATCCCACCATACCTTACCTTGTTCCCTCATTTTCTCTCTAACATCATTCAATATATTAACATCATCAACATTACCTTCTACCATAAACCCGTAAAGATCTTGAAACTTTACGACGATATTTGCACGTCTAGCATGAATACTTTGTCTCAACAATGGTATTTCTTGAAGGATTTCGAACGGGATTTCGGTATTTCTATACATTGTGGAAGGAACCATGAACTAATACAAACTTAGAAACATGATTCGGTTTTTCTATAAATTTTACATTTCAAATCTGGCACTATATATAGTAATATTTACGAATTCCGTTTCAATCTACCATAATTTTCAAATCTTAGAAACATGATTCGGCCTCCAGTCGATATCCGTTACAATTTAACAGTTCAAACAAATTAGATCTAATACAAACTCTTTATTAAGCAGATCTTAACAGCTAAAATGGGACCACAAAATCACTGAAACAGATCAATCACAAATCAATAACCTAAAATACTTAACAAATTTAGAAATCATTCAAAACAAACAATTTCAGCTCAAAACAACAAAATCAAATCAATTAGATCTCAAACCTTTTGTTCAAGCTTTCAACTTCTTCATCAGTAACCTGACCTCCAAACACAACTTTACTGATTCCATCAGACGGCTGAAATTCATTCAATTAGTAAAATTTTCAAATTCAAAACCCTAATTTTCATGAAATCATGAAATTGAACAAAAATGGAGTGAATTGTGTATACCTGATGAGAATGAGCGGCGGAGCGAACGGTGGCCGGAGAATCAACGGCGGTGGTTTCTGACCAGGTCAATAGATCTGCAGTTGAAGTGTGAGGTTTTCTCACCGGAGTGTTTTTCTCCATTGTTGTTGTAGAGAGTGAGAGATCAGAGTCTGATTTTGTTTGGGCGCGTGTAACTTTAATATTTTTTCAATATGACTAAAATACCCCTCCGTGGTTTTGATCTATTAATGAAATTGTGTGGCTCTAAAGGTGATCCCTGGATCTCTAGAAAAAAAGGGATCCCTATTGAACCTCACCCTATATATATATATATATATATATATATATATATATTTCCCATAATAATATTATGGGTTAATAATTATGAGTGGGGTTTAGGCCCCAAGTAAATGTTGATGTGTATCCATCAATATAAATGCTGTGCTAAATATAAGCATTTTGATGGTTGGAGGTTTGCCATGTATGATATTTATGCATTAGTTTAAGTAGGGTACTTTTCAAATACAAAATCATTATGAGAATCATATGTATATGTATCAAGATTTCGATTAGTATTCCTGTGGACAAGAATATTGATCCGTGACATATTGAATACTTTCCTTGAAACACCTTGACATGTATAGAATTTATCATACTTCTGTCATAATCTTCATGAATTACTTTGAAATCTTGATAGGTTAATTAATCCGTCTTTCATGTTCTCTTTCTTGTCCATCTCTTAACCTTACGAATTTTCATGAGTATATGTTGCTCACATAGGTCTCATGTCCTTCGTCGTTTGTAGTCCTTAGGAAATTATTTTCCTCGAAAGTATTTATGCCATCCATTCCCTAAGAAAATTGGGAATCAACAAAGGACATCAGTGACGATCAATTTTGTCGCAAGTTGTTAGTGATATCTAAGGGAATTATTCAAAAATATAAACGATGTCGCAATTATGATGGATTATCGACATTAATTTTCGTCGGTAAACTTTATCATCACTAATCTAGCGGAAAAGTTTTATTGGAATAGGGGTTTACCAACGACTAATTCGCTGAAAATATTAGGGTAACCCCATTTTAATTTGCGACGGATTTGACCAAAATGTTCGACGTTGAATGCCAGGTTCCTTGTAGTGGTAGCCTGGTAGGATTTGGCTTCAATTCGTTGAACTCGGTTTCAGGTTCGTACGATAACAATGTCTCGTCTCCGCTCTTGGACCCTCTCCATAGTAAGAGAGGCAGGAAGAGGATCGATGGTGGTGTAACTTTGGTGGCGGCGGCGGCGCCTGAAGGGGTATTCAGCGGCGGCGACGGAGGGAGAGAATCTGGCGGTGGTTTTCCGCGTACGGTGGTGGTGGATTACACATTCAACCTCCATCTATGATTTAGATAGTATTAATTAGTAGATGTGATAGGAATGACTTTTGGTACGTTGGCGAAAAGTTCCATTTTTAGTACGAATTTAAAGTCACCCTTTAACTTCATCAATGGTTCTAAGTCACCAAGCTAACCACTCCTTACATCTTAACCATCACTCTAGTCGTGTCGAAAAAAACCGAAACCGAAACCGAAATTGAAAAAAAAAACCCGAAACCAAAACCGGCGGTTTGGAACCGGTTTGGCTTTTCAATTTGTAAATCGGGTCGAGACCGGTTCGAGGGAAACCGGTTTGGGAAACCGGTTCGGGCTACTAGCCGTTTTTTGCCCGTTTTTCTGACTTTTTGACCGTTTTTTTTTGCATTTTTTTACCATTTTGCCATTCCAAATTTACTATAAATATGTGGTAGAGTTTGGGATTAAACACACACTTCTAACTCTCTCAAAACACTCTCAAAGCTCAAAAAACGCAAAAAATACCCTCGAAAAACGTTTGAAAAATTCTCAAAAAATCACCAACAACCGGTTGTGGTTCGTCAAGTGAAAGAACGATCGTAGAGGTTCTCGCAACAACCCGAAACCAAAATGTTTGGCAACATTACCGGTTGGTGAAATTGTCCGATGGCCAAACGATGGCGCATTGTAATTATTGCGGCCTTTTTTTGAAACATAATTCCAACTCGACGTTGAAGAATCATGTCGAGAAGCATTGCAAAGTTCTCCATAGAGCACCGAAATCGGGTCAATCATCGATGGGTCAAGACGGGAGTATTTTTGTTTATTCGGTGGAGAGGATACGTGAAGAGTTTGCGGGTTTTGTGATTCAATCCGGCTTGCCATTCAATCACTTCGACAACCCGAGATTCACTAGGGTGGTTCAAAAGTGCCTCCAACCGCGATATACTCATGTAAGTCGTAATACTCTTCGTAGTGATTGTTTAAAAATTTGGAAAAAGCTAAAATAATGATATTAAAAGGTTTTGAAAATCTAAATGCAAATGTAAACTTAACAACCGACGTTTGGTCGGCTCCTCATGGTTTGCCCGATTCATACCTTTGCGTTACCGCACATTGGTGTGATCCCGAATCGTGGCAAATGATGAAGAGGGTTATTGCTTTTGACCAATTTCCTTATCCTCACTCGGGTCATAACTTATTTCACATGTTAACGGATGTTTTACAAAGATTTGATTTGCAAGAAAAAGTGTTTTCAATTGCATTTGATAATGCAAGTAATAATACAAACGCGGTGGGTAAACTAAAACTAAAATACAAACCACCAATGAACGGTGACTTTTATCATGGTCGATGCGTTGCACACATTATTAATTTGGTTGTGCAAGCCGGACTAGAAGTCACCGAAGTAAAAGACGCCATAAATGCTTATAGAAAAATGTTGCACGATATATTTTCAAACCGCAAAAGTAGATACAAGGCATATATGAAACTTTATAAGGATACGGATTCCATCTTTTTGGCACCTAATTGGGATGTTCCTACAAGATGGAATTCGACCTACAATATGCTTATTTGTGGTTTACGGCAACAAGGTAGTTTAACTTATTTTCATAACGACTTAGTGGTAGCGCATCGGGGTATTGCATCATTTCCGAGTGATAACTGGAAAATTATTCGTAAAATAAGTGAATTGCTAAAAGTTTTTAAAACCGCAACAACTTTGTTATCGGGTGTTTATTATCCCACGAGTCATTTAGTGCTTAAACAACTATCTTTTATGGCTACAAAGTTAGACGATTATGAGTTTAAAGGTAATTTGTATAAGTTAATGGTAGCCCGATGAAAGAAAAAATGAGAAAATATTTTTCTAAATTATCACCTTTAATTACCGTTTCCGCCGCACTAAACCCGTGTTTGAACAAAATTGGGGTGGAATACAATATAAGAACAATCTTTGAAAAATTGAATTGTGGTTTGAACGACCCATTATATGCCGATAACGCCATAAAAAAATTTGACAATTCTTTTAAAGGGTTATTTGGTGTTTATTTTAACAAGTTTAGAACATCAAGTGTGGGTGAATCAAGTTCTTCTATGGCCTCGACCTATGAAAACTATACAAGCGCGGACCCGGGAATTGACATGTATAACCAATTAAGACGAGAAAACATTAAACGTGTTAGGGGGGAGGGGGGTGACCAAACTAATACCGAATATGGGAGGTATACGGGAACGGATTTTTTAGCCACTATGGGGGTTGAAGAATTCACCAACTTTGAGGTTTTGGCTTGGTGGAGAGCACGGGAAGCTCAATATCCCGTTCTATCTGCCATGGCCAAAGATCTACTAACATCCCAAGCTTTTTCGGTAGCTTCGGAATCCGCTTTTTCTCTTAGTGGCAGGGTATTATCTTTACGAAGAACAAGACTCACACCGACGGCATTGGAGATGTGCATTTGCTTGAAGGATTACTTAGACGTCGCCCAACGTACACAAGACCACCAAAATCTTGAAGGTGAACTAGATTATGAAGGCGAAGTACTCGATATCGAGGTGGAAGAAGGAGTTGCAATATCACTTTCCGATGAAGAAATCGCTTTCGATGAAGCTAACCGAGCATATAGCTCCGAAGAAGAAGTTCCCGTTCAAGATAACTTTATTCAAGTAGACGAAGAATGAGAATGAAGAAATATGAAGATTGGACGAAGACGAAGACAAAGATGACTTTCCAATGTTATTACTTATTAGTACTTTTTCCGCTTTGTTTAATAATTGTCGAAATATGAAACTTTGAAAATTTGTTTCAAGTTGTTTTAGTAGAATACAATGTTTATGTTTGATGTGTGCCAAGAATTTTTAAAAAAAATCGAATTTTAAAGTGTTTTTGCAAGTTACGTTTTTTTTTCAAATTAATTAGTTACATTCTAATAAGGAATAGTAGTAAAAAATAGTAATTTTTTTACTTTTTTCGTTAATAATTCTCGGAATATTAAGCTTTGAAAATATGTTTCAAGCTTTTTTAGTAGAATACAACGTTTAAGTATGATGTGTGCGAATTTTTTTTTTAAAAAGTCGAATTTTAACGTATTTTTGCAAGTTACGCTTTTTTTTTATTAAAAAATAGTAACCGCTTTGGAACCGGTTTATAACCCGAACCGGTTTGGAACCGGTTTGATATTTTGGAACCGAAAAACCGATCCAAACCGAACCGGTTTGTGGTCAAACCCGAAATTTACACCTCTACATCACTCCTCTTAGGGAGCTGATTCATTCACAACAAATATTTTTCATTTACAACATTTTCATTTAGTTAGACTATATTACCCTTAGATAATTTTTATCAATATGTTTTCATTTGACCCCCTAATCTTACTTTTCTTCACAAAGCACCATAATTGTATCAATATCTTACTCTAATATTCAGTCTTCTTCCTTCTCCAAGCCAACTCCCCACTTTTCTCCAAGCCAACCCCCCACTTATTTTAAAATTTTCACACAATCGCAGGCTGAATCTGTCTTCACACGACTGTCTTTTTGCCTCAAAATCATCTCGTACAACATCGATCGCACTTATGGAGACACGGGTAATAAAAGAACTCAATAAATATGGAACCGTAGATTAGATTAGACGTAAAAAATTGTAGAAGTTGTTTTGTTACAAGCGTAAATACTTTGACTAGAATATGGTTTTTACAAGATTTCATTGTTATTATATTTGTTTTATATAAAAGAATGTTTTGTCCCCTTCTATATAAAGTAGAACTGTTAAGGAGCAAGGTCTTTTTATTTACCTTTGTTATTATATGTTTCTTCTTTACTTTCTTGTCATAGGTTTGTAACATATAATATTATCGATGATTTACAAGGAAAAGTAATATATATTAAAGCATATAGTGGAAAAACTGCTCCACGATTTCCCTTTATTATATATTATATATTAGTTTTCTTATTTTAGTTGTTGTAACATTATTAAAAATTTTAATGTTTATTATTCATTTATGATCACTCTTATATCATAATTTTATAGAACAGGTGACTTCAATTAACTCAACGAATTCAACGAACCAAAGCGAAGAACTTGATCTAGCTAACTCCAAGTTTGAATCATGCACTGATTTACTTAAGAGCGTTCAAGCATTTTACTATAATAAAGGGTACGAACTATCTCTCTATGACTCAAGAAAAGACAAGCATGTCACTTTACAATGTGACCGAGGTGGTGTATATAGAGATATACGTGGGATAGAAGATAAAAGAGAAAAGAAAACCGGGTCTCGTTTAACCAACTGTCAATTCCAAATTGTTGGTAAGAAGGGAAATGATGGTGCTTGGATGTTTAAGGTAAAATATTTGGCACAACCATGAACCATCACTCGATATGTCGGGACATCTATCGTTCCGTCAGTTGTCACCAAGTAAGATTAAAATTGTCAAAGAAATGACCAAATCTGGAATACAACCAAGACAAATTCTTTCTTCTTTATGTCAACAAACCCCAAACATACCGACAATCTCAAGAATTATCTACAACCTAATGAAAAAAATTCGAAGGGATGAATTAGGAAATCGGTCAATGATTAACGCCTTATTTGAGGAGCTTATAAAGGATGGGTTTGTATATGAAATTTTACATAATCAAGAAGGGCATATAACACGTTTGTTTATTGAGCATCCTTCATCAATAAAATTAGCCAAAATCTTCTCAAATATGTTATGATGGATTGCACCTACAAAACAAATAAATATAACATGCCTTTTCTTGATATCATTGGAGTTTAATGCTTCAATACAACTTTTTATTCGGGGTTTGCTTTTTTGGAGAAAGAAGACGGAGAAAATTATAGTTGGGCATTGAGTGTGTTTAAGGAGATTCTTGGACAAGGTAATCAACCGTCTCTGATTATGATGGAGAGAGAGTTGGCACTAATGAATGGCATAAAAAAAGTATTCTTAGCCACTACAAATCTTTTGTGTGTTTGGCATATTGAAAAAAATGATTTGGCAAATTGCAAGAAGCATTTTGATCTTGGCGAAGAGTTTAATATGTTTATGTCAAGCTGGAATAATGTGGCCTATTCAACAACAGAAGATTTATATGAGAAAAATTGGGGTGAATTTGAGTTGTTCTATAAAGAGAAAAAAGATGTAATCGGGTACATAAAGAGAACATGGTTGCCTTCGAAAGAAAAATTTGTTAGTGCGTGGACCGACAAGTACCTACATCTAGGTAATCGTTCATCTGCAAGAGCTGAAGGTTCTCATTCCAAATTGAAAAAGTATTTGCAAGTTTCCACGGGTGGTTTTCAAGAACTGAAAGACAAAATTTCTCTTGCAGTTGAACATGAATTCAACGAGATTAAAGTGAAACTCGCAAGTGAGAGAATTCAAGTTCTACATGACTGTAATATACATTTTTTTCAAGAACTTTTGTCCAGTATATCCCATTTTACGTTGAAGGAGATTCATAAGCAACATGAAAAAATAAATGATGGTAATATTTTCATTGTTATATTTTTAAACTGCATACAATTTAATTAACTTTAAAACTTATTCCTTATATGACTTTTCTCAGGTACTATGACTCCGCACTGGTTATTTTACGACAACTTATGTGTGGTATATAGTTTCTTGTATGGTTCGTTCTTAACTTTTTATATCATTTTGCTTTTTTGAGTTTTTTTCTTTCACTTTTGGGGTCTAATTTTTATATAAAAAACTTACATGCGAACTCATCATGGATTTGTAACTGTCACTCTTCATTAACCTTTTTATTCATAAGTCTCTTAGCTCCATCATCCATAAGACGAAGTTACGAGGTTCTCTTGTATCCAATTTACTACTTTAGTGCTGAAGAACGTATATACTTTATCAAGATTATACAGAATATGTTTTATGATTTATCTTCTGTTCTTTTCTTGTATTACCAAAAATTCAATTTATTGATAAAAGTTGTTATACTAAAATCAAGTCTTGTTCAACGATTAAATGAGATAGATGCCTGAAATCGGTTGTTTAAACAAAACTGATTAGACAAATCGATGTTCAATCTTGTCGCGGTTGTTGTGCTCATTTTGATTCCAAAGAGCTATACGATTTTATTCATTGATTAATAATTAAAAAACATGACTATGAATGCTTTTACGTATAATTCTATGGGACATGTTGTTATAATGGTGCTATCCACTGCTTGTGACGTTGGTCTCTAGTGAGTGTAGCAGGTAGGGTACTCCAATTTCAATACTGTCCACTTTTAGTTAATATATGGTATTGCTAAAATAGAAGTTAATTAATATAAATACACAATCATTTTGATATTGGAAATAGAAACTAAATTAATCTCAAAACATTTAATGAAAAAAAAAATTGATCAAAAAAACATATATTTAAGTTTGAGGTATATATTGGTTGTTTATGTAAATTTAAAGTAGACTACTCATATAATTTTAGATAAAAATGATAACTCCAGCTTATATTAGAACATATTTGATTAATTTATACATTAATGAATAATCGATCTTCTATATTTTAGATATCATCTCTTAATATTGACGAAAGTATTAACCATCTAATAAAATATTAAACTCAACCTTAAACCCAAATTAATTAGCTAAAAATAAGAAAAATTCAGGATAAAATAAACAATTAGCGAAAAGATTAGAACTCA
The DNA here is from genome assembly GCA_910822075.1 of Senecio squalidus. Taxonomy (NCBI): domain Eukaryota; kingdom Viridiplantae; phylum Streptophyta; class Magnoliopsida; order Asterales; family Asteraceae; genus Senecio; species Senecio squalidus. Next base: position 7,540,701 of record CAJVGC010000065.1, read on the forward strand.
GGATAAAATCAAGCTGATGTACAAACATACTTGCATTCATGTTCTATAGCTATTGACAGTACTTAATTAGTTTTGAACAATTATTTTGTTCATAATTTTAAATTTGATTATTTATCAACCCGTAGACCATTACAATTGCGACAATTAATGAATGGTCGATATGGGGTTGTATAGTTAATGTAAATACATCATTTCCTAAATATATTCCCGACGTTGTTTGTTTTTGTTTAATCTCCGCAACAAGTGCACCTTCTTGATCTTCATCAACAATTTTGAACCCTAATTTCCCATCCATTCTAACAATCTTGTATAAACACCCTCTTGCTATATGATCACATGAACTCACACAAATGCTTCGATGTTTTCTTACACGAAACCATAGTTGTTTTTCTGAATTATAATCATCCCATTTATATCCATCCCAACATCCAAATACTCGTAACTTCTACAAACACAAAGAAACCAAAATAAATATCGTTTTATATATAATTACAAAAACAGAATGCATGTAAGTAAACAACGAATGAATTCATACCTTTTGTTGAGTGGAAAATAGAACTTTGCCTCTAATATCCATGAGATAAACTTCTTGGCCACATTTATTGTCGTAATTATCAACCCTGTAAATGATATCGCCTTGTGAATTATATACGGTGCATCCATGAGTGTTGAAAACTAAAGATTTCATCCATATTGTGAAGGTTTCAGGCTGTGATGTAATGTTAGAAGAAGAAGAAGGAGAAGGTGTTTGAGGATAAACCCTAGACATTATTAATTGAAAGAGCTAGAAAAGAAAGCAAGGTTTGTTAGAAGATAGGAGAAAATTGTATTTATATAGACATAAGAAAATGCTAGTTATTTATTTATATAAATATTTTCATGTAGGTCAGCTTCTTGGAAGAGAATTCAAGTATGTCCAAGTGAAAAAGATGACCTACACATATCTAGAACCCCACAATTTATTAAATAAGCATGATATCTAATTATTTTCTTAAGGCTAGCTAGTATATAATAATTAGGATTAATGTATTAAACTTATTGATAAGTTAAGTATTTAATATTGTAATATTATCTATGTGCATCAATATATTGAATTATTTTGTTTACAAATTTTTGGATGTGAAAATAACTTACATATTTTTCATTATAGCTGTTATGAATAACTAGATTTGCAAAGATAATGTTCTGGTAAGGCTTTATGATGTTTTTATAGAGGTTCAAGTTTTCAACCTCTTAAATAAAAGCTTGGGATCGTCATAAAAAGAGTTCGAAAACAGTTATGAAACATAAAAATAAGATGCTAAATATTGCTATTTTCTAGTCTCGTTGTGGACATTATATAACCATCAAAAGCTTCTTTTTGCTTATTAATCCTATTCGGTTTAATTAACTTAAAATTGTTTTGAAAATAATTTGTAACTAAAACGTCCAATAAATTTAATTTAGTTAGAACACGTTCTTAGTGATTATGACCTTATAAATAACTAAAATCGAAATCGTAAGAATTACATCGACTTTGAACGCAAAAGACGACTCTCTGACTATTTCTTACTACTTTTCGAATTTTTAAGTCAAAGATAAACAATTATAAGAATGCCAGTTTTCATATTTACTACCTACAAAATTCTACTGATTAATTTAATTATATGTCATTATCAAATATATTACCTAATACAGTTACTAACTTTCATTGGGCCTAAGAACTTCGACTGCATTCTTTTTCTTAGGTTAATGCTGTCAAATGTACCCTAAAGTTGACCCTCAGTGTTAACTTAATTAGACACCAAATTTGTTGTAAAACTTTGGTTTAACCGTGTGAATGTGTGAATATCTTTGAATAAGAGATTAAGCAACATGTGATAGAAGTTGACTATTAATAGTTTCGCTAGTCTAAGGTAAAAATCTTGAACTGAGATTAAGGTGTGTTTGGTACGGGGTTTTTAAGAGATTTTACGGCTACAAGCTTTTATTTTAACATTTAAAACTCTCTTTAAATATAGCATTATTTGAAATTGAGAGATTCAAGTTTTTAATTTGAAAGAAAAAAACTCAAAATCAAAAGTCATTTCAAAACGTTTGAGGCTTTTAGAAAAAAATAAAAGTTTCGAAATAAAAACTACAACTTCTAACTATAACTTATAACTACAACTTTTATCTCATTTACTTCAAAAACACCTTACGCTACATGTAATAGATAAATACCTATGAATATGTGAAATTATTAAGCGCATAACATCATTTATATGAATTTATGAGAAGAAAAAAAGTTAATAATTATTAGATATTTAATTGATTTGTAATAATAAGTATGCTTTATATATTACAATTATTATATTGTTCCAATATCAAAAATAAAATAAATAAATAACAAAATAAGACAATTAAAATAGGTTATATCAAAATATTATATTTAATTTTAAGTATTTTCTATATACAATGTTAATAAAATAAAAGTTTGTGAGTTTTGATAAAAAAAAAATAAAAAAAAATAAAAATAAAAATATAAAACAAAGTTAGTTACATATACTAACAATTTGATTTAAATTAATTTGTTACATTTCCTGCGATTTTCTATGAATATATGAAAATTAAACTCAACTTTAACTATTCAAAAGAAAAACTTGCACATAAATGTGAACGAAATAAAAATAGTTTATGGTTTTTTTTATAAAAAACAGGATTTGATTACATAGAATAACAATTCGGCGAAATCTTATTAACTTTCTCTTCATATTCTGTAAGAGTTACTAATGATGAGTTTCTGTTACACGAATTACGTATATAATATAATCTTTAGATGTTAATGAATGCTTTTTTGTTTTCTTGAATAATGATTTCGGTTTTCCTTTTCATATCAATTTGTGGAAAATATACAAATTAATTAATACTAAATGGTCTTTACGTTTTTGCCTGCCTAATGCTTAAACGAACCCTACTCCATCCATAAAACATGGATCTAAAAGTGGATTTATTGCATTTGTCTCTATTTTTGAGTATAAGGTATATGATTATGTCTTATTCACTAAACCTCCACTATGTGCAATCCAAAATTCTAATCCGTACATAAAACCGGATTATCGTAGTTTTTTTTCCCGATAATTGCATCCTATATATAATCTTTTATGAAAGTAAAATATTGTTTTACTCCATAAAAAAGACTTATATAGAACAAATAAACATAATAAAAGATGAACAAATAAATATGAATATATGATGTATAAAATGTTTATTTTATAAAACATTTAGCGTTCCAAGGCTTATAAAAAGATGTAATGTTATTTATATACAAAAAAGAAAACCAATAATTGAAATGCCATTATATGTTTATATATGTGTATGTATATAATTGAATATACACTAGCTCCTCTCGGGATTAGATTAGATTATTATTATGATCTATTTGTTTGGTTGTTTACTTCTATAAGAAGTTTACATGACGGATTATTGTCTTTTTTTTTTATAATATAACTATAGGGTTAAGATCAATAAAGACCTTGAAAACATTTGAGACCAAAAGACTCAATCATAACACTCCATTTTAAAAACCCATTTAAAATATATTTTTGTTTAAAAATTAAATATCTCAAAAACCGTACATGTATTAACCGAATAAATTACACCACTGTAACGAGCATTAACTTACCTTTCTATAGAGTACCCACTCGATATACTTTTGACGAAAATTATTTTCGGATTTTTTTACGGGTTTTGAAATTTTATATTATAAATCACTGTTTTATCATATATGATAACAGTAGTTTGACATATTATTTTTTTGTTTTTCTTTTTGATTGTAGTTGAATGTATGTAATATAACAAATCTATGTTTCGAAACTCGTATTTAGTGTTCAAATCATATTTGATATTGTCTTACGAATTTCAACATTTGGCCATAAACGAAAAAATAAAAGTCGTCAAAATTCGAACTTTTTTCTGGGTCTATATAGGTTATACATTGTATAACATTGTTGTGTATTAAAATTCATATTTAGAGTTAAAATCATGTGTGTTATTGTCTTTTAAGTTTTAAAATTTTTACATACATAATATCATATATGATTTATATTTATATCATATATGATTTACAATAATATCATATATGATATTGTATTATCATATATGATTTTAGTATATATCACATATGATTTATATTCATATCATATATAATTTACACTAATATCACATATGATATAGTATTATCATATGTGATTTTAGTATATATCACATATGATTTATATTCATATCATATATGATTTACAGTAATATCACATATGATATAATATTATCATATGCGATTTTAATATATATCACATATGATTTATATTCATATCATATATGATTTACAGTAATATCACATATGATATAGTAGTATCATATGTTATTTTAGTATATCACATTTTATGTCAAAAAACGAGAAAAAATAAAACTAGTTAAAATTCGATTTTTTTTCTAAATTTAGATAGTTTATACATATTATAGTAATTCTCTTTTATACAATTTTACGTAATGATGTAAATATCATATATGATATTATCGTTATAATTTCAATACCCAAAAAAAAAAAAAAAAAAAAAAAAAAAAAAAAAAAAAACTCGTCGAAAGTATATAACACCACTGCTCTAATTAAAGATAAAAGCGAGACGATCGCAACGGTATATTTTGTTTCGTCTAACGATTAACGGTTTGTGAGATAATTTAATTTAAAAAAATAAAAGAAAAATGAGTTTTGGTTTTAATCTTAGTCATTAGATTAAAATGGATGAAAGGCCAAGATGAAGTCTTTTGGTCTCAATAAAATTATAGGTCTTAATTGATCATTTATCTATAACTATATAGATAAACATAAACCTTATGTTTTATGTAAGTGTAACATGTATCTCTATTTAAGTCATCATGAAACTTATCTCATAATCTAGAAAATACTAGCAAAAGTTGAAAACCGATAATCTTAACTTATTCATACTTTTCATTTTAAAGATAATACTAGTATGGTATTCGCGTGATGCAGCGGATGGAAAAAGTTATATTCAATAACTTACAGTGGGGTGATTTATGATAGCTTATTATTTGTCTCGTTACATATATGTGGAGTGTAATAGTATAAAAATCGGTCATTCGGGCAATATAAAAAGAATGTTGTGGTAACAATTTATGGTTCGACCATTCAACGATAGTAATTATTATGTCGTATGATCAATTTTCTCAATTTTTCTCCACTACCCTAAGGAATCTCAAATTTGTAAGTAAAGAAAAATTTAGATTCCAACAGATTTAAATTCCGTCATAAACTTCAAACAAACATGTTATGAAAAAGGAATTCAATTCAAATTCACTCAATGTTTTCTAGATTTTATGAAACAAACACCCCTCATAATATTTTCCGTTCGGATCATTCAACCCATTTGGGTAATTCGACTCATTTGAAGATTAAGCTCATTTGCGAACATAACAAAAGTCTAATCTTCAGGTCTTTTTGTTTTTTTAATAGGTGACGTCTAATAATTTCACGTTAGGTCAAAAAGAGAATTAAATATATTTCCTGAATAGTATACTTGTATAAACCCATATTTTCTATAAACAAAATCTAATTTTCCTTCAACGATGCAACAACAAATTAAAAATCTATTCAGACACTACGTTTTCTAATCGTTTATCGTTCTGCTTTTCAAGCCGAAAAAAAAATATTTTCCTTCAAGACATTCAAATTCAGTCTGTTTCCATGAATTCATTAGGTAACTCATACTTTCGAATGTTGTAATGAAGGATAATGAATATATGGTAACAAGGTTTATTAACCTTAAAAGTATCAAATGTAATACTACTTAGCTTATTGGTATTAAGACTTATCAATAACCAATAGAAGAATATATTCTTCTGATGATAACCATCTTGCTAGAATTATAGAGCAACACGAACCACAACACAGTCAACTAACTTTATAAAATTTAGATTATAAATCAAATATTTGATTAATTTACTCCATCAAATAACGTTTAAAGTTAAAAAATAATTGTTACATGAATACAAATTTAATATCAATTAATTTAAATTGCCTTTATTTTATATGGGTATATTTTTTTTATGAAATTAGTAATATAATTAATTAAAGGAAATTAAGATTAGTTTATATGTATATTCATTAAGGGGTATATTACTAATTATACTTACTTAAAAATTTAAAAATTTAATAAAAAGTAAAAATGTTTTATATATAAGTAAAGATAAAGATAAAGATAGTTATTATTATCTATTATTTATTGTTGTAATTAAGGAAATATCACTAAATAAAGTGTTTTAAATGATGAATTTTGTGAAATGTATAAAAAGGATAAATAAGTAATTTTAATTACTTAAATTTTAAAAGATTAAAAATAAAAAGAAGATACTTTATAATATAGTAAATATGTGAAAGACAATATTTAGCTATGATCTAGTTGTCATTTATATTTATCATTATTATTACTTAATGTATCGGTAATTGACTTTATTTTCAAGTCTCTTCATAATGGACGTTCCTACTTATTTATAAAATAATCTAAAATTTGTTCCATTAATTTACGAATGACGAGTTTTGCTATATATAATCATAAAATCAGTTTATAAAATGAATGGCTATTTATAGCCGAACAATAATATTAACTCATAATGTAGTATTCAAAAAAATAAAGATATATGAAAACGCTATATATATATTATCCAGAAAGTACAAAATGATTATTAGTCATCGTTCTACAAGATCAACATATTCGTGTCCAACGAGTTGTTCTGATGGTAATATGAAACTGTATAATTTTTAAAAAATATATAAGATGTGTCAAGTTTAATTCTTGTTCGGACATTTTACATGTTCAAGTTATCTTTAATCTTTAATATATAATAAAAGAGTGACATTAAATGACACATGGCGAAATAAAGTTCTTTGGATGGAGATTATTTTCACTTTACACCCTCTAAAAATACATAATTACATTTTCTATTTCATTCCATCTACACTTAAATAAAAAAAACATAATTCTATTTTACTTATAAATCGCTCAATTTAAACTATGATTTACCTTATTGTTATTCTAAAATCTCCTAATACAAAGTATCAAAACATGTGTATAAACGTAAAGGTGTATATGTTATTATAACTATAAACATGTGTAAACGTAAAGAAATATATGTTATTATACGTGTAAAATTGTGTTCTCGTAATAACTTAATATCTACATAACAATAAAATTTACTATTCATTTTTTATCTTTATCCGCGCTATCGCGGGACAATAATCTAGTTATCAACAAATTAATAGGTATATTTTAAAAAAATATTTATTTGTATTTTAAATAGATTAGTGGCAACTACAAATTGGGCTTTGAAACATTTTGAAAGAGCCCACTTTGGTCAAATTTGAATCCAAAGCCTAACAGGCCAGGTTCAATTTTAAATTGATTTTAGCCGTAAATTATTTTGTCTTACTTGTTTACATTTATTTGTACATCTTGATCTTGCATAGCAATCGATATTAAAGTAATAAAAAGGTTAAAAGCTTAGGGTTATTTTTTGGTTCATTTATCAAGTATTCAAGTCCTTGCAATAAATTTTCGCCTTCGTGGCCAGAAAAGTTGTTTGGCCATGTATGCCAACTGGTGTAAATGGTTTTACCTAAGAAAGGACAATGCATTTGCTTTCCATCTCCAACTGTTATAATTTATAACCATCCAAGTGAATATCAAGTTTAAAAACACAGACCAAGCGGTTGCGTCGGCATACATCACCAACGGATTTGGTCAAGTTAAAAGTCCACTTTCGGAAAACTAGTTTAAAACTCGTGTTCCAACAATTTCTTGGATGGTTCTCGGAAATATAGTGAAAATCTAATGCATTTAGTATAGTGAAAATCCTCTTTCACATTATAAATGTCATCATAAACCTCATTTACACTATAAATGCTCAACTAACAAACCTCTTTCACATTTTATAGACTTTTTTATAAACTTTCATAGAAGATGCTCTAACTATCGTAAATTTTACATTAGTCATTAACAAATTACTTGCTTATGCGATTTAATGAAGTTGCAAGAGGATAGTCATATAGACAAAAGCAATAGTACTTTTACTCAAGAGAAAAAAAAGTAGATTTTAGAAAAAACAGTTTTGAGAGCATAAGTATGTTTGTTGCAAGTAGTTGTAACTTGAAACTCGAACTGAAGATACTAGCCGGAAGCTTAAACTTTTTCTTTTCTGAAAGCTACTTTCAATAGCCTTTTATTTTCGAGTTTGTTTTTTTCAAAACAAAGGTAAAAAACTCTACTATCTAGACGAACTTTTTTTTTTTTTTCCTTTTTCTTTTTCTTTTTTGTAAATGAAAAACCAAAGCTCTAAGACGGACAAACATACTCATTAAATGAGGTATTATCTATATACTATGCATATTATTGAAAATATAAAATATCTTCCAACCTCATAGCAGTTAACCGGAAAGAGTGGTCCAAGGGTGTTGTAATGTCAAGATAGCGACCTACATAAGAACAAAACATGGGCAATGGGTGCATTAAAATTTACAAGAAACCCTCGTAAGACATCTTGTAGATTCATTACAAAACAATCAGTTAAAAATATCATTTACGATATTTTAACAGATCATTTTGTAATGAACATATAACAATTACAATTAATCTATAATAAACCGTAAAAATAATATTATTATTCTACGTAACTAACAAAGTTGAAACATTTAGATCTCAACCAGGGGCGGATGTACATGGTCAAGAGGGTATGCAAGTATCCAAATTACTAGCAGTGCAAAATTTTGGAGTTTTGTGTTTATTTGGTAAGTCTAACATAGAAGTGCACACCCTTATTTCAAATCCTAGATCCGCCACTGATCTCAACGTCACATTCTCTTTTTTAAAAGATAGAAATGAAACATTGAAAATGACTTATAAAGACAAATGTATGTATTATATTATTTAAAATTATTTTAAACGGTTATGGTCATATGAAAAATATTAAAGCATCCTTATCTTTATTTGAGTATGAAAAATTATTATTTTGATATTTTGAAACATAATAAGACTTTTGCACTTGTAACCTCTTGTTTGGAAGCATTATGAACATCAAGGATACCCCTCCATGTTATTTTATTGAACCTTATGGTGACAGTTTACTTTTCAATTTCATTTAAATTTCAAATACAACTTTAATGTTTGAAAATTATGAATTAGAAAATAGTTGATTATTTAATATAATATAATTGTTTGGTGATTTTTAGTGTTATCGATGATTTAATTAAGGTAGTTTGTAAAATAAGATAAGCTATAGTCGTAGATTAAGGATCTCTAGTTTAAATCTTACATGGAGCTTTCTGTTTCAAAAATATACCCACCTCGCAAATGTTCAGTTGACTCGATTAACGAGTACTTTGGTTTAAAATGATCATGAGTTTGGATAGGCTTACGTTTTGATTCGTGACGCTGAGACAAGTAAACATTGTTAAAGCGTAGTCTTCGATGTAGGGTTAGACTAGGTTCTAAAAGAACTACGAAATCATGGTTACTTCGTCAAAACTATCATTTTTTGGCTGAGTTTAATTGCACACAGAAGAAAAAAGAGTTAATCTTTAGAATAGGAAAACGCGATCTACACACTTGTTTGAGTTATCTCGTTTTCGCTCTTCAGCAGAGATCTAAGGGACCCGTTTTCCCTCTAAAATACCACATTGATACCCTAATTATATTATTTACCAAAAACAAACTCTGACTGTTGAATGGTATCTTTTTGTTTGTAATTGTTTATAACCAACATTCTAATACAACTGTCTGTTAGTGATTATGTTGTCTTAAATATTAATTGTCATTTTCTGATTATCTCATCTAAAATTTCGTGTTAACCTAAAAATAATATAATCTGGTGAAATAAATTATTGAGCAAGTAAATGTACACAACCTAGGAAATTATCAAAGATCATATAACCTAATTCTCTAACAATAAATATATCATAATGATCAAATAAAATGTAGAAACTACGTCTTTAACAATATTAGAATTTTTACAACGAAGTCGTTTAAGATTTTTAGTTATAGCACTTTCAACAATTACACAAAAAATCACATTGCATTGCCATAGCATAATAACGAATATCATATTATACCAAAAAATATACACAATCGTGCACACCTATAACTTTATACTAGTATGGTACCCGCGCGATGCAACGGATGAAAAAAATCATATTCAACGATTTAAAGTGGGGTAATGATTTATGGTAATTTATCATTTCTCTCGTTACATATATGTGGAGTGTAATAGTTTAAAGTTCGGCCTTTCGGACAATATAAAAAGAATGTTATAGTAACAATTTTTGGTTCGACCATTCAACGATAATAATTATTATGTCATATGATCGATTTTCTCAATTCTTCTCCATTACCCTAAGGAATCTCAAATTTGTAAGTAAAGAAAAATTTAGATTCCAACGGATTTAAATTCCGTCATAAACTTCAAACAAACATGTTATGGAAATGGAATTCAATTCAAATTCACTCAATTTTTTATAGATTTCGTGAAACAAACCCCCTCGCAAAATATTTTCCGTTCGGATCATTCAACCCATTGGGGTAATTCGACTCATTTGAAGATTAAGCTCATTTGTGAACATAACAAAAGTCTAATCTTCAGGTCATTTTGTTTTTTTAATAGTGACGTCTAATAATTTCATGTTCGGTCAAAAGGAGAATTAAATATATTTCTTGAATAATATTCCCGTATAAACCCATGTTTTCCATAAACAAAAACTAATTTTACTTCAACGATGCAACAACAATTAAAAATCCATTCAGACACTACGCTTTCTATCGTTTATCGTTCTGGTTTTCAACCCGAAAAAAATATTTTCATTCAAGACATTCAAATTCAGTCTGTTTCCATGAATTAATATGGTAATACATACTTTCGAATGTTGTAATGAAGGATAATCAATATGGTAACAAGGTTTATTAACCTTAGAAGTATCAAATGTAATACTACTCAACTTATTGGTATTAAGACTTATCGTTGACCAATAGAAGAATATATAAACTTTTGATCATAACCATCTTCCTAGAATTATAGAGCAACACTAACCACAACACTGTCAACTAACTTTATAAAATTTAGATTATAAATCAAATATTTAAAAATTTACTCCATCAAATAACGTTAAAGTTAAAAAATAATGGTTACCTGAATACAAATTTTATATTAATTAATTTGAATTGCCTTTATTTTATATGGGTGCATATTTTTTTTATGAAAATAGTAATTGAATTAATTAAAGGAAATTAAGATTAGTTTATATGTTATATTCATTAAGGGATATATTACTAATTATACTTTATTTAAAAATTTAAAATTTTAATAAAAACTGAAAATGTTTTATATATTAATAAAGATAAAGATAGTTATTATTATTTATTAATTATTGATGTAATTAAGGAAATGTCACTAATTGTAAATTGTTTTAAATGATAAATTTTGTGAAATGTATAATAGGGGTAGATTAGTAATTTCAATTACTTAAATTTTAAGAGTTTAAGAGTTTGAAGGAAATGATTTATAATACAGTTAAGATTTAAAGAAAAAAATAAAATAAACACACAAACATACATCATTACATCACACACCGCCAACCTCTTCACGCACCACCATCATTTCGCCCGGCAAGCCCCAACGGGCCGAGTTGTACAAAACGTCTATCTCATGCTGCTTCATCATCCGTACTATATTTGGTATTTTAGTTCACATTTTCAAAAAGGTGAAAACTAGACAAAAATAGTATTTAACAATTGTGTATTATTTTATTATATTAAAAACATGCTCAATTTATAATTTATTTTAAAGTTTAATAGTAGGAGCTACTTAGTACATATTAAAATTATTGAATTTGAATATTTAACATTCAAAAAAATGATAAAGATTAAAATGTAATTCATCTTTTCACACATAATGTTTAAAAAGAAAACCAAACTTTAGTCAATATTTAAAAATTAATTAATGACTTTTATAAAGTCGTTGACAAAATTTTCATAAAATGAGTAAATTACTATTTTACCCCCACACATCCCATTTCAAACCCCCCACTTCCTCACTCCACAGTCCACAAACCCACTATTCTGTAACCTTTTTTTGGCAAAATTTCCACATTAATTTTCATTCCATTAAATCAATCATAAACACACACACATTCCCTTTATCTGCCACCAAAAAAGATTCTTGATTTTTCACCATTTTTCTTCATTTTCTTGATTCTTTTTTGTAAAAAGATTCAATCTTTAAGCATTTCCCTCTTTATTCCTTTCATGGGTATTTCTGTAATTTCATCAAGACCTCTGTTTTCATGAGTTCTTGAGTGTTTCTTGAAATAATTTGAGTTCAAAATAATGAAGAAATTAGTACTTTTTTGGGTTACTTTAGGGTTTTTTCTACAACCTTATGAAGCTGTTCAAGCAATTCAAGGCAAATTTGCAGGTAAATTTTAACAATGTTTTAAAGCGAATTTGTTAATTGTTAATTCTTGTTTTTTTTTTTTTTTGCAGTTGATGTTTTGAATTCATTTAAAGAAGGTATTTTTGAGGACCCATTTATGGTTTTATCAAATTGGAATAGTTTTGATTCAGACCCATGTAACTGGTTTGGTGTTTCTTGTTCTCGGGATCAAGTTACTAAACTGTAAGTTTATTCTACGGTTTTCGCCTTTTCGGTATAATATTTATAATTTAATACCATTATTGTCATAATCATGTTTAGTAGGCAATACAAACAAATATTACATGAGCTTACTTAATTATTCCCGTGTTCGGGATTGCTTATTGTAACAGCTTATCTGCTTATCGCGTATTTTCGCTTATCTACTTATTTTTGGATTGTTGAGTTAATTTTAGTAAGAGAGTTAAGATTTGGTTAAGTCAAACTGTTTGTTGTTAGTGGATTCAAATTTATAAGTTTACTCTTTACACGGTTTTTAATAAACTGGTTATTTTTTGTAATGAGGCTAATTTGGCTCGAAACTGTGTTTTTATAGTAACATTTCTGGTTCTTCCATCAAGGGATTCATGGCTGAAGAACTTTTTCAGCTTACTTCTTTACAAGAACTGTAAGCTTTCTTATAATATCGTATTTTTACCTCCAAAAACGTATTAAACCGAAACTTGGCAGTTGATGAATTTAACGAAATTTATATAGGTATCTACATGGAAATAGACTCATTGGTTCAATACCTATGGCAATTGGATCGTTGAAGTACCTCAGGGTCTTAGATTTGGGGAATAACCTGCTTTCGGGCCCGATTCCTACTCAAATTGGGAATTTGGTTAATGTTGTTACAATGTAAGTAATAATTTTGGGGTTTTGTTTAACCAGTAATGAAGGTTGTGCTTTTTAAATTTTGTTTAAACTTAGCTTACTTTTGGTAACTCGTTAAATACATTCAGAAACCTTCAATCGAATGGACTCACGGGTAGATTGCCTTCGGAGCTTGGTAGACTTCAAAACCTTCAAGAGCTTCTGTTGGACAGAAATAGACTGAGCGGGACCATTCCGTTTACAGTAGGGTAATGTTAATTTTCTCTTGATAATATTATGAAAATGGAAATGTAATACATGTATTTGATACGTAGTTTGTATTGATTCAGGAATGCGTCAGTTATGAATAGACAACAAGGTTTTTGTCGTTCATCTCCTTTGAAGTTTGCGGATTTCTCTTACAATTTCATCGTTGGGAGGATACCCAAGTGCCTGGAATATCTTCCGAAGTATGAATCCTTTATATCGTTTTGTGCTATGTGGATTTGGCAATATCAAGTTATCGACCCATTTACTTATGAATGGGTCTACCTCTATTGTGTTTTATCTCAAACTGGTCAAATGGGTTGAAGTATCTCAATGTCTAAGACTCTGATCTAATACATACTTGATGCAACCCCCTACATTGTTCTATCAAACTATATAAACTGTTATTGGGATAATAATGTTTTCTAATCGTTATCTAACACATTAGTTATTTTTAAGAAAATGCAAGAAAAAAAGATTGACAAAAAAGCCTTTACGGGTCAGCCAGGCCTCGTCAAACTAAAAATATGACCCATCTCAGGTCAAACCTGTTTTGACCCGTTACCAAACCCGTCCATCTTGCCACCTATCGTGCTATGCAGTCTATACTTCTTAACCTCTTATGAAAATTAATGTTTGCAGGTCTAGCTTTCGTGGAAACTGCCTACGCTATAAAGATATCAAGCCACGTACTTCTGCCCAATGTGGTATGTTTCCGTATTGTATAATTTTGAGCTCAATAGTTTAATATTCTGAGGGGCAAAATCGACAATTATACAGCTTAAATTTTTATTTATTCTAAATCACCTTGTTTTTGGTGTTCTGAATACAGGTGCTGTTGCACCTGCAATCGCCCATAAACCCGGAGAGAAGAGCATCCGTCCTGCTGAAGTTAGAGCCAAAAACCAAACTCGTAATTCAAAATCCTCATGGATTTTAGCCGTTGAGGCCGTGACTGGAGTGATGATCGGATCTTTAGTCCTCATAGCGATCTTAACAGTCGTTGTAAGATTCAAAAGCAAACCTTCTGCTTTGAATCTGTGGAAGAAATCCACCAGTGGTTCAGATCAAATGTCGATACATATTGATTCCAATATGTTAAAAGGTGTGACGAAATATAGTCGACAAGAACTTGAGGTTGCATGTGAGGATTTTAGCAACATTATCGGTTCATCATCTGATAGTGTAGTTTACAAAGGAACTATGAAAGGTGGGCCTGAAATCGCTGTCATATCACTTTGCATTAAAGAAGAGCACTGGACTGGTTATCTTGAACTCTATTATCAGAAAGAGGTCGTTAACAAATAATATTGCTTTTTCAAAACCTAAGTGTATCAGGGTTTTTTTTGCTTAACATCTTATGTTCCTCAGGTTGCGGATTTGGCGAAGCTAAATCATGAAAACACGGGGAAATTGCTTGGATATTGTATAGATAGTACTCCGTTTACAAGAATGTTGGTCTTTGAATATGCTTCAAATGGAACATTATACGAGCATCTCCATTGTAAGTTTATTGTATTGTTTTTGTTCGAAAAATTCATGTTTACTGAAAAAATATAATTTTTGTATATCGTATTTGAGACACTAATTATTTTATGGCAGACGAAGAAGGGTGCAATTTAAATTGGTCACGGAGAATGAAGATTATTATAGGCATAGCAAAAGGTCTGACGTATCTTCACACAGAAATCGAGCCACCATTTACTATATCCGAGCTAAACTCTAGTGCTGTATATCTTACAGATGATTTTTCACCAAAGGTACGTTTTTTTTTTTCCATGTTTAATACCGTGATTATTGTTTACGTTCGATCTCCAACTCTCTGTTTCTCTTGTTTGTCTTTTTTAAAGCTTGTTGATTTTGAAAGCTGGAAAACGATAGTGACGAGATCAGAGAATAACTCTCGTACCATTAGCCACGAAGGGGATATCTGTGTTCTTCCAAGTTCATTTGAAGAACGACATTTGGATATTCAGGGTAACATTTACTCGTTTGGAGTTCTTCTTTTGGAAATAGTTAGTGGTAGGCCTTCTTTCTGCAAGGACAAAGGTTGCCTCGTCGATTGGGTATGAAAATTCTTCCTATTTTTCTAACATTACCACTATTTCAGTAATTTAAGCCTAGAAGTTGCAAAATAGGTGGGTAACGGGTCAGAATGCGTACTTTTTGGCCACTTTTAACCCATTTGATTAATTCATTTTAAAGCTGTCTTTCATACCCGTTAAAGATAAAGAGTGCCCTCTCTAATAAAACCCGGCACACGATACCAAAGTGAAATGAATCTAATGTGTTGAACAGGCGAAAGATTATATTGAAAAGAAAGAGGAGATGAATTCAGTGGTAGATCCCGCACTGAAATATTTCAAGGAGGAAGATCTGAAATTGATATGTGAAGTCGTTGCTATGTGCATTCATTTAAGGCCTAGAGATAACATATCGATGAAAGACTTGTGCACGATGTTGGAAAACAAAATAGACACATCACCTTCTTCAGAGATGAAAGCGTGTTCAGTAGCTTGGGCTGAACTAATGCTTTCCCCTTGATCCGAGTCGCACATAGAAAGCTAGCATTACTGTAGATTCTTCTCTTATATACATCTCGTCATAGTAGGACATGTTTAGGATTGTTGTGTCCTTGATCGTTGGATGAGTTCATTCAAGTTTTTCGTATCAACATTACTGTTCTTCCATTATTTTCCGGTTCAAATATCTGATTTGACACCACAAGTAGTAATAGAAATAGCATAATGTTCCACCTCTCCTTTCTAATATTCTCCGAGCGGGCTTTAATTTGCTATGTTAATTTACATTTTGAATTTCTGACACCATTGTTAAGCTTGAAAAAACTGTCTAATGACAAGAAGACGATAATGGAAAAGAGACCATGTAATACCTCGAGATTTTCTAATCTATATGAAATTTAACGTTTTTTGGAGATGTACACGAGCAGAGGAATGCTAATAGAGCTTTAGTGACATGTTTGGATGAGTCTTTCGCCGTCTCAAATGTTTGCAACATCACTTGCATTGCATAATCGCCTAATGGCTCCCGTAACCTGTAGTAACTTACTAACTTTTATCCTTTATCATAACATGGTCGAGTGCGATATTTACAAATTTGATTCAAGAAACAAAGAAAGATTATGTAGGAGATTCAGGAATGATAACCTTTTTTAGCAAACATTAGTTTGATTGAAATACCCATACATTCTCGATAAATTCAGATATTTTAGAAGGCCTTCTCTTCCATTTGAAAGAAGAAACGACCAGAAGGACCCTCGTCGGGAATCAAAGCAAGACTAACCGGACATTTAGCACCTTCTTCTTTTGTGTAAATCCCCTTATGATGAGGCAAGTCTGTCTTTACAAAACCAGGATTAACTGCATTTATAAAAAAATCACATGTGAAGTGAACATAAATTTTTTTGATATATTTTTGGTCCAAAACATTATATAAGTTGTAATAATAAAACCTAGTTTCGGTTACATGACCCATTGTATTACATATATGTATCAAATTGTATACATTTAGTTACCATGTTGTTCCAAAATACAATGTATCTTAATTTAGTTAATATTTTGTCAAACCCAACACTCACATGTCCATTTCCTTACATAAAAATCGATTTTTTATAAAAATTTAAATAATACATTGCTAAGGTACGAAATAAATGTAAGAAAATTAAAATTAATTTAGACATTATTTTCAAAAATTTTACTTAGAAAGAAAGAGAAAAAGTATTTACAAGATATATCGGTTTTAGACCGAGAACCGGCCGAATGGTCGTGAACTGAACCAAATGTAGAACCAAGATTTTCGGTCCGGTTCAGGACCTTTGAACACCCCTATATTAGTGTAACTAAAAATTATAATAACCACAAAATGACATATCATTTTATACAATAAACAAACATTAAACCTTTCTAATCTTAGTTTGTTATCTTATTTTATACATTAAACTAGAATTTACACATAAATCACATGCATTATAATTTATAAGAGTCACAACAACAACGGGGAACAACCTTTCTAAATGATTTTTCTAAATAAAAAATCACATGTGATTTGGAAAATATAGAAGACAAAAGTAATAATAAATAGAAAGATGAATACAAAAACGAAAAAAATAATTTCCAAGGACGTGAAACATCAAGGCCAAACTTAATAATAACAAAAAAGTCTAGTGTTGAGTTTATAAGTCGATGATCTGTTTAAAGACAACGAAGAAGAAAAAACTCAATAGTAACATATCAAGACAAAAATCACTTGTAACTTAATATTCAAAAGTACAGTAACAAGACTATAAAAACTATTAAAAACCTTTTTTTACCATCAAGAATATTCAATCCCACATGAGCGAAGTTAAGAAATTCATGCTATTCTATTTTGAAGTAGGTTTCTGCTCTTCTTTTTTAGTATCTTAATTTTCAATTTGGATTTCTTATTAAAGAGTACAACTTTACGAGTATATGTCCGCGTTATCGTGGATAATAAGCTAGTTAATGTGACCATGATGCAAGGTGATTATCTATTAATGTAACGCCGCGTGACCCGGCTATGAGCGATGAGAACATGAAAGAAAAAAAATCATGTCCACAGTCGAGCCTAGAAATTGGGGCTGTTAGTAATGTTTCAATAGTCATTTTTCAATAGGAAAATCAATAAATAAAAAATTTAAGAGTTAATTACATAAATCATAAATCGTCCCTATGGTTTAAATTAAATTACGAATTTTGTCCATAAGTTTAAAATGTTGCATAAATCATCTATTTTTTGAAACTAATTACGCTTTTCGTCCCTAATTTCGAACGGACATCCATTTTAGAGACAAATGTGAAATTAGCTAGCGATAATTTTAACGGAAATTATTAACGGACATCCATTTTAGGGATGAAAAGGTTAATTAGTTTCTAAAAGTGGACGAATTATGAACGTTTTAAACTTATAGACAATTTAGATAAACTATAGGGATGATTTATGTAATTAACTCAAAATTTAAATAGGAACTAGGATGGGCTACATTGGGCTCCCAACTTTCAGTTGGGCCTTTCAATCAAACCAAACTAAACAAGTCAAAAGTTATGAAACCAAACAAGTCGAAAGTTATCAAAGTCGTACATCAAAAGTCAACTATCATAATACAAAAAGACAATCTTACCCTTCAACTCTCGCTTCATTCCACCACTCTTTCTAGTTCACATTGATCACTACTTGTTTCAAATCTCAGATCTACATACACCAAACACAAGAATCAAAGGGTAGAAAACATGTTGATGACAAAAATCATCACACATAAATAAAGGTTATTTTCGTCACAAAAGGGCATTTCAGTCTTTTCAAAAAACCCGACTCTTATCAACCCATCATAAAGACCTCACAAGTCTGTATTCTCTCATATTACTACAACAAAGTACAAACACAACTAATCCACTTTTGTTTTCTGTGACTTCATCTCACTATTCCATTACCATGTTCATGGGAATACAATATACCACACTCCCGATTCTAGCAATCACCATATTCATCCTCGTAAATACCCCGGTTTCCGATGCCCGAAACATCCGCATAATTACTACTCAACAAACATTTCAACCACAACAACACCATTCTACTCATCCATGGCATACACCAAAAACAGCAGCACCAGCAGCAGCTCCAAAAGGATCAAGAAAAAACAAAGTAGACCCGATTACAGGCGCTTCTAAACGTACGATTCCAGGCGGGCCAAACCCGCTTCACAATTGATTAGTAGCTTCATTATTAGTGATTTTTGTTGTCAAATTATACAATTTTCTTTTGTAGTTTTTTACATTTGTATATTAGGTTCTTGGTACTCTTTCAGATATTGTAATATTCATCATACATGTATATTATTACGACTCGAATAATCAGATTTAAATTGTTATACATAATTTCATTTGACTTTTATTTTTTTGTTTATTACTCATTTTCTTTGAGCCGGTAAAATGTGCTACAGCCGGTGAGAATCGAACTTGATACCTCTCATCTTTGTCAAAAATTTATCCAATTTTAAATGCGAAAATTGTTATATGGTAATTAATATCACAAGATGAACAAGGCTTGCAGATCTATATGTTCCACCCTTTGACTTCTACAGTAATTGAAATTTCAAAAGAATTACTTAATATGATTATTTTTTTTCTAACTTTTAATATATAAAATTATTAGTTTGTTGAATACTACATGTGATATTGATTTTTGAAATTTATACCGGTATGTTTGACCGCTAAAGTCAAAGTAACAAAAAAGGCACACTTTGACTTTTACGGTCAAACATACTTCGAAAAAAGTCTAATACTAGTTTTAACAATCTACACATCCAAAGTTTTGAGTTTGGTAGGAATGTACGGACTGGTAATATGGTTTTCGCCATAATAGTTTCGTTAAAACCACTCTCTTGTTCTTGAAACCGATTGAATCGTTTATCAATAAACGTCTACCATAGCCACATAACGATCCGCATATATAATTAAAATCAAGATAACATAATTAAAAATATGAAACAATAATTGGCATATCAATATGAACATAAACTATACATTAAAGATGAGATAAAAGTCATGGGAGGCATATAATGCCAAAACAAAATTATTTAGTATACACTAAAAGTCAAACATATGGACTTATAATCCTAATTATGTGTAACGCATGGAACATTAGCCTAACATAAGAAAGACTAATGATCAGAAGTCAAAGTCAACAACTCATGTTAGAAAGACGGATTCAACACACCATATAATTATTTACACTTTTATCTCGTACGAGAATTAAACTCATAACCTTTTAATTAGTGAGTCAGCTCTTATAACACATATTTAATTGTTTATATGTGCATTATTTGTGGGTTTTGTGGGGACAAATTTGTAATTCAAGGGAATCCAAGATATAAGCAAAACACAAGAAAACAAGACAATCAATGAGGACTAGTTGCATCATGTATGTTAAAGAAATGACATTTAACAAACGAATTATCCATGTTTTCTGTTTTCGAATAGTGAAGATGTATAAGACTCCAAACACAAAGTTATTTGGCCTTAAATAGCCACACAAATTGTACACGAGAGAAAAGTATTATGGCGATTAGGTCGGCAACTTGCTTTTAAGCACCCAAAATCTTCTTTTTAGGTGCGGTTTCAAACTGTTGTAAACGAATGAAGACTATGTACTATAACTGAAGTTACTAATATGAGAAAATCAAGTTTCTTATAGCCGTTTAAGAATGAAAGTAGAAATATATGATTCAAATAATGTCGATTTTCCACAAAAAGTGGTAATCTACTAATTGAGTACTCATGCCCAACATTAATGGTTAAGTGAAATGGTATAGATAATTTGTCAAAAGTCTAAGTACCCCTCAAATTTTCAATAACCGATAGTCTTGAAGACATGAATCGATAATGTTTTATGTTTGTAACGAATAATAGGTCTATCTCAAACAAACTACAGGAAGTGTTGGCAGGGACGGAGCTTGGAGCTTTTGGAGGGGGGACCCAAAATCATTCAATTCGAAATATTACATATAAAAACCTTACGAATTTTTCAAAATTGTACGAATATAATACAAATTTTACGAAATTCTTGAACTTTTGGAGGGGCCGTGACCCCTTCCGGCGACAAGGAAGCTTCATCCCTGAGTGTTGGGATATCTATTAGACAAAAGTCAAGAGTAGCAGATGATCATTCATCTTCATTTTGTTCAAATTAAATGAAAATTTTTATGAAACTTGAACCGATAACCTCTAAATCAGTAGATCAATTCACTTAGTGTTTGACTAAAATCCCCAACGATGTAAAATTATACATATAACTAACTCATTTTACCTCAAAGATTAGAGGTGTAAAACCATTTTGAGAATTCAAACATATCCATCTCAAGAAATAAAAGTCAACGTTACAATTTAGAAGTAATCAAAAAACAGTTTGGAAATAGAACAAAAAAATAAAAAGGTAATGATGAATAAATGAGTGGTTGTGCAATTTTAAGCCAAGGAAACATTACTTAGTAACATCAAATCTGTCATAATGTCAAATTTTTGGGATAAAAAAATTATGATTAGACTTTCTTTGAGTGATGGCATCAAATCACTTTGTATATGATAATAACTAGGTGACTCTCGTGCGATACACGAGGTCGGGTCGCATTGTTTTACACTGTTGCTTATGACTTGTCGTTTTGGTACTTGGAAGGAGAGTCGACAGTAGTCGAAGTTGGAAAGTTGGAAAGTGGAAGGAGACCCTTTCATCCACATGTTTGACCCCCATGATTCCATCCTCCAACTTCCATCGCTGTTGATCGTCCTTTCTTGAACACCGTCGCTCCCGAGTAATTGAAACGGTTTTGACTTTTGTTCGTCACCTTGGATACCGGCAAAAAAACAAAACAATATTAGTTACATTCCATAGAAAAGAGATCATAAAAAACATCGGGCAATTGAAAGCGATTCACGCTGTTCGAAACCATTTGAAGTGCTAGGGGAAAATGGAAATTTCCAAAGTTAAACTCAATCCTTACATATAAACGAAATTACTGGGGTGTAGTTGGAAAGAAGATAAGCATCCATCGAAGCTGGAGAACGGAATACCGGAGGTCGAACAGATGGATGAAAAGACTTTTCACCCAAATGTTTGACCTGCTGTCTTCCGTCCTCAGGTTTCGGTGGCTACTGATGCTCGTTCCAACGAAGCTCAAGTAAATTCATTAACATGTCAGCAGTGAGTTTTACTTTGGGAATTTCCATTTTCCCCCAGTAAACTAAATGGTTTTAAAAGTGAAGAAACCCGTAAAAAAGAACACAATTATCTAAGAACGAAACATGAAAACGAAGAAGACAAAACAAACCAAAAACTGAAGAACTGAAAAAGACGAATCGCGAGCTAGGACTGGATGTTAGGCCTTCTGAAAAGATGTTTTTGGATATGAATGTTAGGGTTTTGAGTTTGGAAAATTTGGGTAAAGAGTTCGTGAGCCAGTACTGGCTCGTCAACTCCTTACCTAAATTTTCCATACTCAAAACCCTAACATTCAAATCCAAAAACCTCTTTTCAGAAGCCCTAATCTCCAGTCCTAGCTCAAAATTCATCTTTTTCAGTTGTTTAATTTTGGTTTGTTTTGTGTTCTCCGTTTTGATGTTTTGTTTCCAAATAATCGTGTTATTTTTTAGGAGTTCGTATTTGCCTATATTAAATGAAGAGTAGAGTTTAGAAAAGGGTACCTGGGCGGAATAGTTGTACGAACCAGACGCAGATGCTACACTGTCATAAAACAAATAACCATAAAAATCAATCATCGCACAAAAAATAACGTATTTACTAAACCTAAAGTTACCTTGGATACGATACGTGAACTTATCCCAGCAAGAATCCAAGCCACACACAAAATTCTAAACTTACGCGTAAATTAAATGAAACAAAAACATCAATACAAATAATAAAGCTCGAAAATACAATTAAAAGGCTCAGATTTGCAAATAGAAAGAAGGAGTAAGTAGGAGCACCAGACACCGTCATGGCTGCAACACCAACATACCGGGTTGCCCCGCCAAAATACGGCCCGATTTTCAACCCTAAATACCTCTACTAATTTGCATATTATCTCAAAAAATATAAATGCAGAAAAGCATATCCTCACAGCCTGTTAAACCGCTTGTGGTGCTTCGACACGTAGAGTACAGGTGTAAGACACATCAGCAATTCGGAGGAAATAACCGAAACAGAAACAGGCCCAAAATTAGCAATTCGGATGAAACAAAACGAAACAGAAACAGGCCAAAAATCAGCCCAAAGTAAAAACCCAATAACCGAAATAACAGAGCCCATATAATCGAAATAATCCGGGCGAAGGCTCATTTTTTAAGAATAAAAAAAAAATTAATCTGTTACACACAATAGAGGTCAAAAAGAAAACAAAAAGGCTCAGACCTGCAGATACATAAAGGGACTAATTCATACGACCAGACATCGCTATAGCTGCAACACCAGTGTACCGGGTCGCCCCGCCAAGATACGGCCCACCGCCATGGCTGCAACACCAGGTAACCGGGTTACCACGCCAAAATACGCGCTGATTTTCAACCCCAAATATCCTCAGCAGTTTATATGTAACGCATAAAAATCTATCATCATCGCCTGTTAAACATCTCCTTTGTAAGTAAAGGACACGTAGAAAAACACGCATTGAGCACCTGTAGGAAGGAAACGATAAGCAGGCCAGAGTAAAACCCCAAAAACGGAAAAGAAGAAGCCCAACACCAGGCCCAGAAAACCGAAATAACCCGACACAGGGCACGATTCCAGACGAATCAACCAAATTTAATCTAGAGTATAGTATGATAACAAAAAGGCTCAGACCTGCGGATACATGAACAAAGTAATTCATACGACCAGACACCGCCATAGCTGCAACACCAACATACCGGGTTGCCCCGCCAAGATACGGTCCACCGCCATGGCTGCAACACCAGGTAACTGGGTTGCCCCGCCTAGATAAGGCCTGATTTTCAACCCCAAATATCTCCAGCAGTTTATACATATGCTCGAGAAATATAAACGCAGAAAAATCTATCATCACTGCCTGTCAAATATCTCATTTGTAAAACATCAACTTTAATACATAAAGCAACTAAAAGAGATACAAAAAGGCTCAGACCTGCAAATACATGAATAGAGTAATTCGTACTACCAGGCACCGCTATAGCTGCAACACCAACCGACCGGGTTGCCCCGCCAAGATACAGCCCACCGCTATGGCTGCAACACCAGGTAACCTGGTTTCCTCGCCAAGATACGGCCTGATTTTCAACCCCAAATATCTCCAGCAAATATCATAATCATTAAGTTTCAAAGTCTGCAAAAATACACTAAGCAATACAAAATTACTGTAAAAAGGAAACGCAAACAATAAAAATGTTACAAACAGAGAGGAAAAAAGACATACAGCTACTGATTGCAGGGTTTGTCACTCAAACCAGTTATCTTGTACTCGGCATCAGTTTCATTAGTTATCCAACCAAATTTAATCCAGAGAACAGTTCCGAACATAACTAAAAGTACCAGACAGCACCATAACTGCAACACCAACAAACAGGATTGCCCCGCCAAAATACGGACCACCGCCATGGCTGCAACACCAGGTTACCGGGTTGCCCAATAACACCATCAAACCCCCACCACCAAAACCCTATACAGATCTCTAGATAAAAAATCTATAATTACTGCCCCGGCAAAATACACTTAAAAAAAGCGACACTAAACAGTAAAATTAGGGTTCATACCGGGTTGCCCAATAACACCACCAAACACCCACCACCAAAACCCTATACAAATCTATAAACTAACACTAACCACATAAAAAAAGAGACAGTAAATAGTAAAATTAGGGTTTACAGTTACGGCGCGGGTGGCGGAGAAATAAACACCGGATGGAAATCGAAGGCGGGTGGCGGAGAAATAAACACCGGATGGAAATCGAAGAAGGCGAGTAGGTTGCAGAAAAACAACACACAAAAACGACACGTAGAAAAACACGCATCAGGGAGTCGGAAAAGAAAAACACGCGTCAGGGAGGCAGAGTAAGGAAACCAAAAGCAGGCCACAGTAAAACCCAAAAAACGGAAAAAAAGAAGCCCAACACCAGGCCCAGAAAACCGAAATAACCCGGCCCAGGGCACGATTCCATAGGAATCTAGCAAATTTAATCTAGAGATTAATACCAGCCTGGTTAAGCAGGCAGGCAAGCAGGTTTGAGCATGCTGTCTGCCTGCTTCAGTATTCATAACGTCCCATCCATTTGTTGTAAATATATATATAAAATAACAGTAACAATTTAATACTAGTACAGATAAAACATAATACTTTTATATAAACTTATATTCATATTTTAACTTAACAAACATTAAACAATAATGATATATAAAACAAAAGGATTCAAACTTTCAAAGGCCAAATGACCCATTTGGATAAGATATATAAAGAGAAAATCACAAAAGTAATCACCTCAAAATTCAAAAATACCAAAATAATCATCTGATTCGCGCCACTTTTCTCGCGACATTTTTTTCGTCGCGAGATTGAAAATAATATAAATGATTGGTCATAAATTGACCACGTCCTCGCGACTTTTCTGGTCCTCGCGACATTTTTCTCGAGCCAATTTCTGACCAATCATTTATATTATTTTTCAATCTCGCGACGAAAAAAATGGCGCGAGAATAGTGGCGCGAATCAGATGATTATTTTGGTATTTTTGAATTTTGAGGTGATTACTTTTGTGATTTTCTAATATATAAAAACAAAGGCTGAAAGAACAACAACATCTTTTTTATTACTTTATGGGTTGACCAATGAACTACATGTTGTTGGGTTTTGGCAAAGTCGGTAAAGTCGGTCCTTAAAGACGCGTACTGTGGACGATCGCACATAGTTTAAAATCTACAAGAACATATTTATTTAGTACATATATATATAGGCGCGTATTATGTTATGATAGAAGAAATATCTCGATTCATATAACAACGTAAGATGAAAATCGTGGTTACCGTTGTTTTGTTTTGTTTTGTTTGATTTAAATGACAAACATCATAGTACAAATTAAATTCATTCATGGTATCCGAAATCTCGAGATCGATCCCGTCACCAGGTTAAGCGGCCGAACCATCATGTTTACAGTTTTAGGCGCGATTTTCTAATATCTGGTACCTTAATACAAATCAAATACTCGAAATATGACTTCTCTTGGGACAAACAAAAACCATAAAATTTACTCATCTTTTAGGGAGTAATAAATTAATACATTTTTTGCCATAAATAATATATTATCGTAAGAGACATCATCTGCAAAAAATAATAAATCATCTGCAGACTCTTCCAACAAAAGCAACATCCATGAACAATAATGGCTTGTTAAGTGACCCTGAAATCAATGAATATAAATAAATTTAAATACGTATAACAATATAGAAAGCACCAAGAACATGTTGGGAGACCGAAACCTTCGCTTTAAATAATCAAAATTCATAAATTACGGTGTTATACTTGTGGTAATACGTCATGATGTTTTCATAATAGGTCTCTAGTTTAAATAGATAAACATCATAACCCGTTTAAGCCACATATATCTAAGTAAAAAAGAATTCACCCTTCTTGGATAACTTGAACAGGAAAAACCCATCCGTTTACATCATTTTTAAGGGTCATTCCAAGTCAAGAAAGCACTTAAAAACAATTTTCCGAATAAATGTAAATCATTTTGACTGTTAATCTGAGTTAAAGGAAACCTGAAACAAACCTAAAATCAGTGAATCTTGCTACATTAATTCATTCCCAACTGGATCTACCGAATAGGTAACTGACAGTTTCTTCTCGATGATGGGTTGAAATTTAGACCTCCAAATCTGCACGTATTCGAAAATAAACAAATACAAATTAGTGAGCATTATTTTCATCATAATGTGACTGCTATTATATATTCTAAAACTAAGATTGGCACATTACATCTTTGTATTCTGAACTGCCCATAAAAATGTCAAACCCATCGGCTGTAAAAAATCGTGCAAAACTAGAAGTCAGTTATAATAAAAGGAAAAAGTAATGAGTACAAGTATGTCATATAGCTGAAAAGAAGCTCACATGATCGAAATCGTATCACTACAGCATGAGTGAAGTCTTTGCTGCTAGGATTTATATTTGACCCTAAGATGTAAAAATAAACAGAACCAGTCAGTAACGAAAGACGATATTTACTCATCACAATCACAAGTAAAAATAGCAAATTCTGATAGATACAAGCATTCGTTTACTATACCTTTTGTAGCCTGGACAATCAGTGACGGAAATTCTGTCATCAAATTTGCAAAAGATGTTAGCGCATCATCTGCCATCTCACCCAACGAGCTCTCTTTAAATGCGATAAGAAGTATAAATTCCACCCCAAAGTTAAACTCCTGTCACACCAGCATTTTAAAGAAAAAGGATGTTAAATTTTCATATGACGGTTACAGAGTCTGACCTAAGAAAGGTAAGCTAAGACGTAGGAAACGTTCTAACCTCTCCTTTTCGGAAGATGGGAAGAATATCATCTTCTACTTCAGATTCGTAATCAAAATAAGTGAATTCCTGTGGATATAAATAAAGTATATTACAAGTTACGTTCATACTTGAAACGAGTAAGAACAAAAAACAAAAACAAAAAAGATATCAAGAGTATTGGTGTTTACATGTCAGGGCGTACATGACAGTTAGGAGTTACATGGTCCTTTAAGACTTTCAAATAGAACGGGTTTTCATAAAACTTTGCAAGGTCTTCCCTCTTTTGAAAACGCACGAACATAGCATGTGTATAACTATCAATAATTTGATACGAGATACGTCCTACACACCAAAAAGAAGAAGGAAAGACATGTTATGACTCATGAATAATACACATTGCGAATTCGTGGCAAATAATAAGATAAAGATTTCTTAACAGATACCTAAGGAGATTGTAAGAATGCCACGCATTTGATATTGACATGTATAAAGAAAATCGAGCATGTCTTTTTCATCCTTATCAGATAAATCTGGCTTCGCTTTAAGCAAACATATGTGTTCTATAACTTTTCTACAGTGAAAACAAATCAAAATACTTATAAAACAAGTACATTAACTTAACGATAAGTTTAATGAAAAACCTCGTTGTCTCTGAACTGGTGTTCGAGTTCTGTCCCTCAGAAGACGAGTTAATGGCAACAAAATTTCCTATTTAATAGCATTGCAACTTCAAATCAACTACGTACTTATCAAATACACATATTATATGTTTATATGAGGATTTTACCTGGGTGATTCATTTTCTTCAAACCTAAAGGAAACCGCAAGGATCGGGGAACTCGGGTGCCTGTGATATTGAGCAGATGAATCAAGTTTAAAAAAAAAGTTATAGAAATTGAAAATGTGATAAAAGTTTACCAAAATTTGAAACTTTTGATTGTTTATTGGGAGAAGCTAAGGCTTTGACATTGTTGAGAATGTGATATTTGGTAAGATGAGAGGTGAAAGCATGTGTGTGAAATAATAGGTGCATATTGCTTGAATGAGTGAGTGTGATTGTTTAGATATGAACTAGGGAAGAAGGGATTGTATGAGAATGAAATTGAGTGGTTATAATTGCCGCCTAATTATCAACTCAATAGTCTCGAGTTTATGTTTAAAAACGATTCATCTATTCATCTGGTTGACGGTTTTGAGACGGTAATTTTGATGGTTATTTTACATATAATTTACGCATTTTTTTTTCTTTCTCAAAGAAGACTTTAAAACTTAGACATATAAGATAAAATATTAGAGTTTATAAAGTGCCAGAAGGTAAGCGGGCATAACATTTCTATGTATAATCCGTTGAACTCGACTGAGTAGCTCTACCGCCTCCGGTGTAAGAAGGTATCAAAAGCAAAGAAAATAAACACGTGTTGTTTTTCAATGCATGTTTTCTCGTGTTTTGTCACTTTGCCTGAAGCGGCCTTCAAAGCAGTCTGACCCGTTGTGAAACCGCTACTACGTAATCCCACGAGAGGAGAAACTCCGGTCAGGTCTAAGCACGCATGTTTTCCTCCAACCCATCCAAAAACCAAAACGTCGGGCGGTCTAAGTGTAGATCTTCCATCCGACGGGTCTGTTAAAAAGTTTACAGGTGCTGCCAAGATCTCAACATGCCTACATATGTCAAAAAGGACGTCTCTAACCATATCGTGTCGGTATTTGAATCCTGGGAGCTCTTTACAATGAACTACGTATTCCCAAAAGAATCCAAACATGCCTTGCGACAAACATGGCATATCGCATCAACCGAGAATAATGGAATCATAAGACGATACTTAAGAATAGTACGATATTCCACCGGTGACATATGTTGACCAAGTCCGTCTATTGGAATAGCTAGTAGAAAATCCTGAGCATATGGTATGCGTAGACACTCAAAAACCGCTTTCTGTCTCATAGTCATATCAAAGTGAACTTTCATATCCTTGACCAATTTATGTTAGCTTCAAGGTTATGATTAACAAATTCCTAATAACTAAGCATTTTCAACATAAATACAAGATACGGATGGTACCGAAAAGGAATATGTCAAGTTGGATGTTTGGTTGTTACCCTAAATATGGGTTTCGTTAAATTTGCGAATGAGAATGAAAACGCAAATCCACCAATTTTGATAGGTTTGAAATAACCTAAATTGATGGGTTTGATACCTATATTTAAAATCTATTGTGATAAGACAAATACATTTTATTATTCTCAATTCTCATTCTCGTTTCCTAAATTGATGGGTTTGATACCTATATTTAGATATGCTCAGCCAAGCATCTCATTACGAAACATTATAACATTTTAAAGATTCGAGTCTAAACAGCATTGCAATACCAAAGCCAACGGTGACATCCTTTAACTCTGCATTATGACTAGTACCACGAATTCGGTATTTAACTTGATATATAGTTTCACAAAACAAATTATAAAAATATTACCAACGTTTTCTAATCGACAAACAAAGACTATACTAGCAAAAGCTCTACTTTTCTTCTTCAATAACAAGTTTACCCTCTGCAAACTCGCAAGACTGAATGGGAACCCCAAGTTGCCTCTGAAGCTTCTTGATCACAAAAACTTCCGACTCCTCACAAATTGTAACCACCGAACCCTTTCGACCAAGCCGACCCGTTCTTCCAGCACGATGTGCATAGTGAACCGAGTCAGTAGGTAAGTCCACATTAACCACAAGATCACAGTTCGCTACATCCAAACCTCTAGCAGATAGCTCATTAGTTACCAACACTCGTATTTCTCCTTTCTTGAATTTCTTCAAGATCGTTGATCGTGTAAGCTTGCCAAGATCACCATGTAATTCTTCTGCAACTAACCCACGAGCTTGTAATTTAAAAACAGCGTCTTTTAGTTGTCGGGTGTAATTCATGAAAACTATAACGGTTTTTGCATCAAGAGCATGAACACATCTTCTCACGGTATCGACTTTATGTTGCAGCCTTGAAATACAGTAGAAGTGCTTTAATGACGGTGGTAGACTCTCAGATACCGCATTAGTCTGCTGTACATCTGAACTGGAGTTGGGTCCCGCCGCCAAGTTAATGGGTCCAGCTGGACGAGAGACGGATTCAAGTGGGCCCACTTTCTTCGCTTGCACGAGAACTGGATCCTGACCCCAACTCCTGGCTGCTCTTATTACTGCAAAGGGAACCGTTGCAGACACCATGATCATTTGTCTCTCGACCCGTTTTTTAACTTCTGAGTTTTGGGTCGGCCCCGAATCGGCTTTCTTTCCCACATGCTCGATTATCCGATGCATATCTTCTCTGAAATTAAAAGATAGAAGCTGATCAATTTCATCCAAGATCAGATAACGACAACCATGGGTGTGAAGCTTTCCAGCAGAACTGATTTCTGCTATTCTCCCTGGTGTTCCCACAACGATAACAGGCTTGTTTTTCTTTAGGGCTTCCTCTTGTCTTGACCTGTTTGCACCCCCAACAAGTTGTTGAACAAATCTTTTATTTTCGGGTCCTAATAACTTCTCAATCTCTCTAACAATCTGCATACCAAGTTCTCTTGAAGGTGCAATGATTACTGCTTCTATATCAGTTTTCTTTTTAGCTTCTTTATCGCCAAGTGGTGAGCCCGTAAGTGGGCCCACTTTCGAGAGTACTGGAAGAACATACGCCAGTGTCTTTCCGGATCCAGTGTATGATTGAATCACAACATCGTGATTTTTAAGGATTGTGGGGATGGCTGCTGACTGTACATCCGTTGGCACTTCAAAACCTTCTCTTTGTAATGCTTCAATCAACAAAGGAGGAAGACCAACTTCCGAAAATGATTTTGCAGAAAACGGGGCCGATTCAATTACAACTGGGTTTTCAGTAGCAACAGCTTTTGTTTTAACTTTCACCCGTTTGGATTTAACTTCTTCGACTTGACCTTGGATAGCTTCAAGGGTAGAAACCGTTTGTCTAACCTTATCTTTATCAAAATCCGTCGTTGTTTCATCTCTATTCCTAAACCCAAGACTTTCTAGAGTTAACGGGCCATTTGAACTACCGAATCGGCTCAATACATAAGCACTCTTATGAAACGAAACAGCGCGAGAAATCCTTGGGAGCCTCTTTATAGTTATAGCATCTCCAACAAGAAAAAGAAACCGAGTTGCTACTAAAGCTGCCATCTTTTCTAATGCTTCTCTAAATTATTGAATCCAATGTCCATTCATAGTAAGCCAAACCTAGAAAATGAACCACGATATGTAAACGTAAGATAAGAAACATCTCGCGGACCGGATAATACATAATCAATCATTATAACAACCATAGTACTTTGAAAATATACATTTTGACTTTTGAAGTCAAACAAATCATTTTCAAATCCAAAAATTTAACATAATTTTATCACTAAGTTAACATAATAAATTATACAATCATAGTACTTGTAACACAATTCAAGATTAATCCTTTAATTCACACTAATCCCACAAAAATCAACATCAATTTTAAATTTAAAAACTATAACTTTTGACCCCAAATATATTTATTATTGGAAATACAAAAAATTCAACTAATCCCAGAAAAAAGATTAAACTTTTAAAAGTTTTAGACTTATATATTTGATTTTGGAGGCTTATACACAATACCCATATGAAATATTTCCAACAACAACAACAACAACAACAACAACAACAACAACAAAAAAAAAGATTTGTTTTTAAAATATACAAAACTAATACAAATATACCAATATAAGGTGTACCTGTATTTAGACGGCGGAGTGATAAAAGCTCCGGTGAAATAGACGGCGGCGATAGTGAAACAGTGATAGGACAGTGGTCTGTTTGTAACACAGTTCTATCACCAGACTTCAAGAGTGATATGATATTTTGTATATATTTTAACTTAGAACCCTAAACTTTATTATCTCTTGCAAAATATCAGTTTTTGTCAACTCAACTTTAAATCAACAAACATTAAAGTCTTTACCAACAACAGTCCGTCACTTATTATTTTTGGATCCACACATTATTTATTTTAAACAAAAATACACACACAAAAAATGATTTTTAAATTGTTGGGCCTCACCTTTTCGTCACTTACGACGTCGGTATACTGACTAAAACCTAACCGATACAATACCGACGAGTTTGTTGTCAATGGGTGTCAGTTACCGACGGAAAATCGACACCAACTGACGCTACCATTGGCGCCGGTCTAAGTTCTTTTGTATGGTTGAATTATACGCTAAACCCATTTGAGCTTTATTCGCTACTTTTGTTTTGTTTTTAGTACGTAAAGGTATAGAAGAGCTATGCCATTTACATAAAGGTTGTGGATGCTAAACAACGTAAAACCAAACATGACTGCTCAATTTAATGCTCAACGAACCTACGAGCTGTAGAAGAATTGTTGTTGTCATTTTCTACGTTCTTAACAAGTAACCTCCCCAACACTCAGGTTTATTTTCATTGTATTTTTACAAGTCAGACTAAAAGGCTGTATTGTGTCCTCAATAACCGAAGTACATTGAACGAAAGTAAAAACACAAATAAAAAACGCCATATAACATAAATTACGAAGCATGACTTCCAAAATACCAACTTTTTGGGACATTACAACAAGTAGTTACACGGGTTGTTTTCAGGATCAGCAAACCTGCATACAGAAAACAATATTCTATATCATATATTACCAAACATTTGCTGTAACATATTCATACCGTGATCCTGCCGTTAGCACTTCCAAGTTGCTCTCAAAACATTCCTCGATGACATTAAGCTAAATCATGTGACTTGGATATGATAAAGACTGAACCGTATAGTTGTTGTTCTGATCTTTCCAAATGCAGTCGTGCAAAATTTGAATTATATTTAATAAAATTCAGCAGTGACTTGGAAACACAGCAGCAATCAATATTGGATACTAATCTAAGCTTCATTTAAGAAATAATCGCTCCTACATTCAACACTATTATGGTTAGCAAACTCCATACTGAAAACACATTTACTAAAGCAGTATGTTCATACATTGGGTGTCTACTTCTGTTCTGCCGGCTGCGTCAGTTAGTATGAGCACCTTGATGGCCAATGGTGTTTGAAATGATCATCCCCCTTATCTCAATTTAGGGGATCCCGAGCTTTATGCCCTGTGGCAGGCAATACAAGATCTTAACTACATCTGACATGACGATAGGCATTGGTAGAATGTTAGAAACCCGTAAACAAAAATTTTGAGATGCCCTTTCGACAATGGCCGTATCAGTTGTGTTGAAGGCGCATACTAACCTCCAAATATCAGAATCAGAAGGCTAGCTAACAGCTGACTTCCCTGATGATGATGACGAGAAAGCTCATTTTGATGATCAATTTATAAATATTATAGACTGAAGTACATAAGAGTCGAATAACGGGACTAATTAAGCTCATAGTTGGTCTTTTGAACAATATACATACTCCCAATAACAGCTTGAGTTAGTTGCTGCTACTAACTTAAACCCAACTAACTAGTCAATAAAAACCGGTCAAAATCATGTCATTTATTTTCGACCACTTTTCTTTTGCAATCAGAATTAGATGTGAATAACTCCTAAATGGTGTCTAGAAATATAATACGAAACAGCATAAAGAGAAGTTCATACTTGGGATTTGGAGCTCGGAATAAGATAATGACAAGCGTGCAAAAATTGCCATTCTATTGGAGATATTCCTCCAAGCTGATTCATACATTCAACTGAGATCATGTAATCGATTTTACTGTGAGTCGACAGTAATCAAATCAAAACTAGTTAACCATTTAACAAAGATGACCAATCTGTCATTTTCTAGGATATCAGTTCGGATCAAAACCCCTGACCAAGCCAATATACAACTAGGCAGATCAACTGAGATTAAAACTTCACATTGATGGTTTTCCGCTAGGAACGGCGTTCAACTTCAATATCTAGCATATTATAAAAAGGCTAAACTGCAAATTTAGAAGTACCATAACATGAGCCTGAAACAAGGCTTCCAAAATTCCATAAAGAAAAAAAACATCAAAACGAAACTAGCAAAAAGTTCTTAACAAACAAAAGTACATCGGTCACACAATCTTTATAACTTGTGATCTGCTACTCAGGGAAGCTGCCCACTAACTCCAGATAGTTGAGCACGTTTATCTCTGGGTCAACAAACCTGCATACACAAAACAATATTCTGAATCAGAAATCATCATACATCTATTTCTACTTATTGTAATGAAGAAGCGTTTTATTTATACCTCGGTGCCACATTTAGCACCTCCAAGTTGCTACCTCTCGCAGCCTCCCTTAACGAAATGAAGCTAGGAGTATGAAACAATACTTTCCATGAATTCTGAAGTGGTGGGTGATAGAAGATTCTACCCCTCGTCTTTGACAAGTCATAAAATATCATATAACCGTCTCCCCTCACCATCACTACCTCTTCATTCTTTCGGCATATTACAGGCCTGAAACGATAGTCGACACTGTATGCGGCCCACGCAGTGGTGTCAATCACATATTTTAAACTCCATGAATCTTGATTCCCGTAGTTCTTCATCACCCATACATCAAAATTTGTTTCTAATGTGAAACCATCAAAAATAGATAGGCACTCACCTAGAATAACCAATGTCACGTAGTCATAAGCATTTTCTTTTTCGTGAGTCTTCATCTGAGTCTTCGTCAAGTGGGTCGGGCCGGGAATTTCCCCAACTTGATGGGTTTCGAAATTGAAAAAAACTATCAGACTTGGAACATTCTCGTCTTCACATAGCCAGTGAGTAGCTTTGCGCAAGTGGCATGGATGGTAAATTGTAAGGGGGGAGAAGGGCAAATTGCCAAGAGACTCCCATGAATCAGAGCCCCCTACAAAAATCTCCCCCATGATATCACTTGCTGAATGGACGGAATCTGAATCGGAATCAGAGGTGGAATCGGAATCATAATAAGTAGATGAATCAGAATTGGAATCTGAATCTAACTTACTATCAGGATCTGAAACTAACTTACTATCAGGATCTGAAATGAGATCGACTACTGTTGCAGAATGTGAAGTAAAAGCAGAATGTGAAATTAAAGCAGAATCCGAAGATGGATCCAATTCCATAAATGAATCAGAGGTAGCATCTGAAGGACTCGTACGGTGGAAAACACGGAAAACTTTGAATTGTTTAGTTTCCGGATTGAAAAAAAACGCACACCTCGCATTTCTACAAGGATATACGGTTTCAGGAAGCCTGACATATTCACCTGTTACAGGATTGAATACTATACACTGTTGAAAGTCAGTATCAAAGTTTGTCTTCTCTAAAAGAACTAAACCGTTACATGACTGTGCAAAACCAAAGCCACGCAAAGGAAGGTTGAAACTTGGATTGACTTGAACCAGTGAAGTGGTATTGGCATCCAAATCAACCAAGTGAAAATTTGAATAATAGAAAGTGCTTTGGTGAACCAGTAGTTGCGGTTCTGATGTTTTATAGTGAAGTTGTGCAAAATCTGAATTACATTTAATGAGATTCGACAATGATTTGGAAACACAGCAGCACACAAGGAGAGATTGTAATGGAAACCTCGAGACAACATAATCCAAACTGAGAATTGGATCCTCAGTCACGGATCTGTCTGCTGCTGCTGCCATTGTCTGTGGTGATGTGGCGGCGGGCAGTTACTGTGATATTAGGGTTTTAAATCAAAAATCGCCCGCTTTGATGATCTTAAGGCAATTTGGGTAGGTCACTTATAAAGAGTTTTGAGTATTTATTAGCATTAATAGAATTACGAGTCAACCATAACACAAAAGAAGAAAACATTATAAAGTTGTCATGATTACTTTGCTCAAAGAAAAGGAAAATAATTCATCTCAACTTCTTTCTTTACATATTTGTATAGCTCTATGTTTATCCAATCCAACACGTAGATGTTACTTGTTGAACCTAAACACCACGATTTGTGATAATACTCTAATAGTCTAACAACGTAATACGCTTAAAAATTAGAACCATACGTTGTATAAATGGGAGACTAGGAAAACTTGAACATTTTGTACTTGACTATTAAATGTAAGTGCAGAAGTGTTCAAGTTTTCAAGATGCAATTACATCTTTGGTAACAACCCGTCCCACATGGATAGAAGAAAGAGACGGTTAAACACCTTGGGTATGTTTGGCAACACTAGCTGTAACTGAGGCTAGAAGTTGTAGCTACATCTTTATTTTTCTAAAAACTCCTAATTTATTCAACCTTCTTTAGAAAAGCTTTTCGTGTGAGTCTTTCTTTTCAAAAGTAAAGCTTGAAGTTCCTATATCGAAAAGGGACATCTTTTAGGGAGACATTCTATGTTTGAATTAATTAAAAGCTTATGTGAGGCGTGTGAATAGATAATAACTCTTCCCACGTAGATATAGAGAAGTGGGATTCCGTAACCCTATAACACTTAACTACTTAAGTGTGTATATAACAACTTTCACCGTGAGTTTAACTTAGTTATAAGGCAGTTATCGAGCGCCTGTCACTTTGGGCTTAAGCTGTTACAATTCCATTTATCCAAAATCTTACCAATTCAAATTTGTTATAAGTTATATAATAAATAGGACATTAATATACACGTTACGTAAGATATTTTACCGTTCTCTTTATTTCCTCCAAAATCTATAAAGTAATAGAGTCAAACCAACTATTAATGACGAAAAGTGTAAAATCCAAACCAGGTTTTGATATTGCAAAGCTGTTCAATTGACTCTAAACTAATCGTGAGGTTCTACTTCTATATAGCTTAGCCTTAGAGTATAAATGGTGTTCTATAGAGACAGCAAACGTAAAAATAGAACAGAATCAACTAACGATTAACTTTGTTACTTAAAAGGATGGAAAATAAGTACCTTGGGAGCAACACGCATCTTTTTTACAATGCTCTTGACATTCTTGAAAAAAAAAACATGGTATACGCCCCCATGGACGGGTCCCACGGCCAACACGAGGGGGATAAATCACATGACTCAGGTTTGAACCTTAGACCTCCACTACAGATTTCCACCGGCATAGTTGACAACCACGATAGCCGACCCCCCAATGTACCCACCCATATCAAGCTTGATTCAAGTTCGAAAAAGATATGGAGATCTCAAAGTAATGAGAATAAAGTTTGGTATGTGAGTAAGTGTTGTTCACAACCTCCCCAAAAACTACTTTGTTCATATTCTAAGATATTGGGTGCTCGAAGTCGAATGAATGCGAGTCCTACAACAGGTTTCGAAAAATCTAATGTTATTATCAAGAAAATGAGTGTAATAATCAATAAAACAAACAAAATCAATAAGGGACCTTAATCAAAAGGTTAGGGTTTGTATGGGGATGTTGAATCTGTGACCTAATATATATATATATAATATATATATAGATTGAGAGATGATGCCTGAGAAAAAGAGGACAGTATGAGCGACAATGGTGATTTCTTCAGCAAGTATTATTGGTATTTCTATTTTTCTTTTCTCCTTTCTCCATTCAAATAAGTATTCTTTAAAAATAAAATCAAATGTTAAACAATTTTTCTTAAGTTTATGTAATTTTTTATAACATTACAAACTCAAACAGGATAAATTTATAAGTCTGAAAAAAGGTTTATAAGTTTATGAAAATTTAGATAAGTCTCGTAGATCCATTACATAACCCAAAACAAATATCTCATATATTTTAGTTTATTTTATAAAGGAAAGCACTTATTTAGTTATTTATAACTTATATGCACCAATTTAGTATTTATTCACAATGTACTTATTTTGAAACACATCTATTGAAAGGCTGATTATTTTAACTTATTTAAAGGGTTTGTGGATTCATTAGTTTATGTAACAACGATAAACCTTGAAGTATTTGTTTAAGGTTATACACTTAGGCTTACAAGTTTATCTAAAAGAATTTTTATAAGTTTCTTTTATGTGGCTTATAAGTTTATCAAAGATTTTTGTCTTATTATAAACTAATAAACTTATAACTTAATCCAAATATTTCGCAAAAATTTATAAGCTCATAAAATATTAGCAATAAGCTATTTATAATCATAAGCGTAAACTCATCAAATAAACTTATACAAACACCCCCTAAATATGGGAGCCAAACACCCCCTTGCATTTTGGTGCACAGAAAATGTGTGAAACACTTTGATAGGGATCTTATCGACTCAAGTAGTGATTTCCGTATAGTAATTACACTTTTGAGGTGCGGTGTTTCGTTGTCCGTCTTAGGAATTGACTCTCCACACATGCAAGATTGCAAGTGTTATGCTCTCAGCTCTCGTATGAAAGTGAGAAAAGACCATGTTGATAGAGAACGAGATAAGGTTATATCAAAATAATAAAAATAGAAGTATATGCGTTTTCAACACCACCACCATGGTTGATTTAAGCAAAATATATTAAGTTTATCCCATGTTAAGCACTCTCGTATTGGGTAATGTATCGTTTGAGATTATTTTGAATTGTCAGAAAGAAATTCATATTAGTTTGTCTCATTGGAGGGGCTCGAACATCCTCATTTGTTCCGATAGGTATGTAACCTTGGGGACGCATGTCTTTTTGATATAACGTGTAACTTTCTTGTTCAGTGCAATTGATTTGTTTGTACGATTATTGATTTCAACAAATGAATGTGTCACCGATGAAAACTTTAGCATCCGGATATAATTATAGTGTGCAACTCATCCGTCTTTCCACTTATGTTGCTTGTTTTTCGATTTATTTAGACGTCAATATCATAATCATAAAATGAATCCAAAATGTTAATGCTACCTACATTACGATTGAATTACTTATGTTTTACTTAAATCATATCACAAAATAAATTAGGAAAAATGAAAATAAAATGATATGTATTATCATTTAGATTACACCCTTACAAAGAAAATACTCAATTCCGGGCCATTGTCTTTGTCGGGGCTCATCATATACAGTGTTTCTGAATCCTTACATCCTACGACACGATCAAAATGGGCCCTAACATATGCCATCTCACCATCGGGTCCTTCCACGTCGGATTTTACCGGCAACACTCCTGCACCCATCGACACCATTCGTAGCATCTCCATGACACCCAAATCCTCCTCGGTCGCCTCACGTTTCACCCCATTCCCACCCTTCTTTCCGTTACAATACATTGACCATGAAGGCTCGTCTACCAGCTTTATTTTCTCCTTATCGGGCCTTTTTTCACATTCCAACGTTATCCGAACAAATCCCATATTCATTTCCCTTTGTAACAAAGTGGTTTCGAGACCAAGCTCGAGAATTAACATAGGATATGTTCCAGGGTCTTCTTGTATGGAAAGGCTTACAAAGCCTTTCCGATACCCAAAGAGGGTTCCAGTAACATGGTTACTGGAACTGCCTCCCCGTCGGTTTTCTACCCCACTTGGGA
This sequence comes from Senecio squalidus, assembly GCA_910822075.1. NCBI lineage: Eukaryota > Viridiplantae > Streptophyta > Magnoliopsida > Asterales > Asteraceae > Senecio > Senecio squalidus. The sequence goes on from CAJVGC010000065.1 coordinate 7,580,727, forward strand.
ATGGAAACTTAAACGTGGAGGGTGTGACAATGGGGAATGATCTAAAAACAGAACGAACAACTCGAAAAACTTTTTGTTTGTTTTTCTTCTTTGATCGTTGGAGAAGGGTTGTGCTTGGTGGAGCCGGTGGTGGTGGCGGTGTTGTTGATGATTCCATGCCATCATTACGATCTTTTGGCTCTCCCATTGCCGGATTTCCTTAGATCGAAGATTTCCATGGTTGTGACACCCCAAGGAAGAGAATTAGATTTGTTTTTTATGTATTGTTGTTGTTATTTTTGTGAAATAGATAGCTAAAAACGTGGTTAACTTGTTAAATGTAGGGATATAAATATGTCATGTGTTAATATGAATAATTGGATGGATATAAATCGATTCTTTTATTACTATGTTTCTTGAATTTATTTATTCTTGTTCGAATTTTATTGTTTTTGTTTACACAAATATAAGTAGCCTCGAACCTTTTGCTTTCATCTCATTGTTAAACTATCATTATGTTCAGGCTAGGTTTTCATGTCGAGACGTCTAGAAATGCGGTAGTATTATGTGGTTTGTCGTCGTTGAGGTGGTTTATGTCCGAAGGTTTTGTTAAGGGCTAGGTTTTCATGTCGATTCCACACACTTCAAGGGCATTTTCTTGTTTAGTCTTCCTTATCTTTCATGTGTCACCATGATTGTATGGTCATAATCGTTAGGTTGAGAGGTTCTAGCGGTTTACGTAGTGTTAAGGTCGTGGTTGGTTGGCAACCCGTTTTATGTTTTCCACCTAGTGATTGCGCTTAGTGATATTGTGCTATACTAGGTTTGGATGTCGGGGTTATTATGTTGGATTTTTACATTCTCGTGTCTTTGGTGCGAGCGTTTTGTAGCTTTTAGGGCCGGTCATTTGTATTCTAGGTTTAGAGTCAATTTGGTCGGTATTATCGTGTTAGTGTCGATGTAATTACTAACATCTTACTAATTTTTTTATTCATTTATATGATATTTGTTTGCCATTAAAATTAGTTTTATATGCACAAGTCATGTTGTCATTTGTAAACTCACGATGAGTTTAAATTAGATACATTTATTAAAAAATTTATTTCATTTCTATGTTTTTCTTATCTAAACGGACCGCAACAGTCATGTAACTAATCTAAACCATTTAATAATAATTTAGTTCGATAGTTAAAATTAAGAGAGTGTTATATTGGCTGAATCACGGGTTGGTTTCATTGTGTAATGAACGTTTCAAATTACTTATGAAATGAAAGAGAAAAATAATAAGTGAAAATGAAAACACGAGCGGAACTATAATCAGAAAAATAAGAGAATGATTATGAACATATAAAACATCCAACATATATAATATGAAAAACAACTCCGAACTTTGTTACAAGCATGACGTATATTGTGAACATTACCTGTCAATTCTCCGTAAAGAATTTTTTTACAGAACTTTTTCTATAGAAAAAGTTTTAAAAATCAGTTCCTTAAATAACAAAACGCTCATTTCGAAATTGTTAACCACAACTAAAATGTGCTATTAAATCTACTTTTACCACAACTGTCAAAATAAAGTGTTATCAAAATGTGTTCCATAAAGACATTTTTTTTTCTTCTTTTGTAAAGCAACATTTTAACGAGTCACAAACACAAAGATACAAACAAACTGCCAACCTTAAAATCTTACTTTACATCCAAATGGCATGAAGTAATGAACACTTACTTTAAGAAAGTTTTGTTGGGTGGGCGGTTGGGTCTTTGAACCCTTCTTGGAAAGTATTTATTTGGTTGAGAAAATAAAATTATCTTAGTTATCGATCCGAATGAATAACGACCATTAAAATCGACTGATGATAAGACGTCATGTTTTTCATAATAAGTATTAGGTTTAAATATTTTTATATAAACATCGTTAAAATGACTAATGAAAAGGTTTATAAATAGTTGTATATTTGAATAAGAAAAAAAAAATTCGTGTATCCGTTTATTGATCCAACCTAAAATAATCATTGATGTTTTACAAATCTCATAGTTTATGTAATAACGTAAGAAATTTTTTTATTATTATTATTTTGTTATGTTTAATTTTAATAACAAATATTAGATACAAATTAAATTTGCTTATATGTTAAAAAAAATACGTATTTAGAGCCCTGTTTTTACTCGTTGCCAAGGCACCTAAAGTCGGGACTCAACCCTGTCGATGGCTTCTCCAATATCTAACTTTTGGCAATTCTACTCAACTTGTTGGACCAGTCGAACCATCAAACCTATAAATATCAAAATATCGGTAAAATCACCGAAATAGGCAAAGTCGAAAGTATATATGCTTTTCATTATCGTTATAATTGGAGCTGACGTTAGTAGTTTAGTTTAAACCAAATTACTTAAAAAAAATTAAAAAAATCAAAATCTGATTACGGGTATATAATTTAACATTAAAATAGTTCTAAACAAGTACTAAACTAGCGCTGAACAATTGTTAAACACAAAGTTATCAAGATCGAAATCCAACGTTCAATAGTTTTTTATACACATGATCAAAATCATAAGATCGGATCAGAATAAAGAAATTAGTAGATTATACATGTTTCAATTAACTTTTTAAGTTAGCATTTTGTTTTTAAAGCTTAAATTTTTTTTTTTTTTTTTTTTTTTTTTTTGAAACGGCAACTCCTGCGGGCCAGTAATGGAGTATCATCGTGCCACCATTACCAGCCACCCCCTCAATGCCCGCCAAAGAGGAAACCCTCTGGAGAGGCTCGAACTCGAGACCTCTCCTTCACCAGGAAAACCCCTTACCAACTAGGCAGAACCTGATTGGCTTTAAAGCTTAAATTAATATCTAAAACGGAGAAGCTCTTAATGCAAAGTTAACTCTGAATTAAGCATTCAAACTTTGGAATAATCAAACACCTTGATCTAAGATAAATAAAATAACCGTTACATTTCACAGATTACCATGTGTCACCTAAACTGCTAATAATATAATAAACATAAACATAACATAAAGCAACCGCACCGTTTTCTTTCAAGCTACTACTACTACTTCCCAAACAAACATATACATACATACCTATACATATACATATACATATACATATATATATATATATACATATACATTGGAGACATCAAATCGAAAAACAAAATTGTGGGTAATTAAAAAGATCCAATTTTGTGAAATGGGTCATAGAGGAGATCTAGAAAGTGCAAAGAACAGACCGACAAATTATTACACCTCATCTTCACCGTACTATAGTGAATCATCATCGAATGAGAAACAATGGACATCGTGGCTTGTTCCTATGATTGTTATTGCAAATGTGGGAATGTTTCTTGTTATTATGTTGGTGAATGATTGTCCCAAGAATCATCGTGATTTGAATGTTGGACAAGGGAATTGTGTTGCTGGGTTTTTGGGAAGATTGTCGTTTCAGCCACTTAAAGAAAATCCCCTTTTTGGACCTTCTTCTTCTACGTAACTTTTCATTTTATCATCTAATTTTTTTTTTTTTTGAGTATTTAGTTACTTATTTTATATAAAAATTGATTCTTGATTTTAAATTCATGATTCTTGATTACAATTTGATGTTTTTTTATTTTTAATTAGCTTCTTGTTTTGATATGAATTGGTCCTTTTAGGTTAACTTATTATCTTATTAAGTTATCTTAATGCAATAAGCACTTCTGCATCAACGCTAGGTAAAGCACATGTCCACAAATCATTTGTTGGGGTCCGGATACGAACCCTTGACCTTTTCTGTCACACATGTGAGGTCTGGGCGTTTGCGGTGGCGGTACCACTTGAGATAGGCCCAATTAAGTTGGTCTTTAGAAGCCATTGTGAGAATGTTTTTGGAAGAACTTAAAGGGGTTGGTTTAGCAATTCTAAAACAACTTGGTTTTTATAGCTTATTAGCTTATGGGTCCGAATAAGCTCTTTAAGTAGAGCTTATTTAACCCAAAATAAGTTGTTAGTCCATAAGCTGTTTTGGTACACAGAACAACTAATTGTATTTAGATAATGCAATAAGCTAGCGAGCAGGAACGCCGTTCATTTTATGATGTTTTTTATTTTGATTAAAGAGTTATGTGTAAGTTGATGATTCTTGACTTCTGGTTGAACTTATTACAGACTGTTCTTCTTTTTTGATGTTTTTTTATAGAATATTTTGAACCAAATCTCAGATTCATTTTAGCCGTTTGACTAATATTGAAAACTATCGTACTCTGTACTATAGTGAAAATAAAAGTTGACCAGTTGTATTTTTAATGTAGACTGGAAAAATTGGGAGCTCTCGAGTGGACAAAGGTCGTTAATGATAATCAAGTATGGAGACTTGTCTCGTGTATCTGGTTACATGCAGGAGTTATTCATCTTCTTGCAAACATGTTGAGTTTAGTCTTCATCGGGATTCGCCTCGAACAACAATTTGGCTTTGGTATGTTTCTATGTTGGGTTTTTACAGGCATAACTTTATAAACGAATGCAGAAACCACAAAGCTTGTGAAACAATTACATTTACCGTAAAATTTCAGTTCGGATATCATTTTAACATACTATAAACATATGGCAGCAAGAGTAGGGGCAATCTACATGTTGTCTGGAATCGGTGGGAGCATAATGTCTACGCTCTTCATTAAAAACAACATTTCAGTCGGTGCTTCTGGTGCACTGTTTGGACTTCTTGGAGCAATGTTATCCGAACTTCTTACTAACTGGACTATTTATGCCAACAAGGTATGACATTACGTTACTTGTCTCGGAAATTAACCAAAAGTAGTCTAATTTTTAAATTGTTCGAGTATTCTGTAATCCAGAGTCTATTTTGTTTTGAAGGCTCCAGCCCTGTTCACACTTCTGATCATCATCTTGATCAATTTAGCAGTCGGGATTCTTCCTCATGTTGACAATTTTGCCCATATTGGAGGTTTCATGACGGGTTTCCTACTTGGTTTTGTACTTCTTGTGCGGCCTCAATTTGCTTGGCAGGAACGCCGTCATCTTCCTATCGAGGCTCGCAGAAAGTCCAAGTATACTTTATTCCAATACGTGTTCTGGGTTCTTTCTTTGATCTTAGTGATTGCTGGGTATGCTTTTATTAACCACTATTTGGTTTTATATATTCTTTTAGTACGATAATGTTGATTTTTTTAGTTCAAACCTACCATTTAATGCTACTAAATTTATAACAGCAGTAGAAATGCAAAAATATGACTCTTGCCCTTTTTGTCTGTAACACTTTGTTAATTTCTGTTGCAGATTTACGGTGGGATTGGTAATGCTTTTAAAAGGAGAGAACGGAAATGACCATTGCAGCTGGTGTCATTACTTGAGCTGTGTGCCTACTTCGAGATGGCACTGCAACAATCGATGATCAAGAATTCAAGATACAGACTACATATCCCGTCATCATTTTGCCGATTTTATTCTTTTGTTCTTATACTTCATGAAATTATCGCAAATCCCTTTCATCTGTAGTTGTGCTTTATATATGTATGTTACTGGTTTTAAGGCCAAAATGTGAAAATAGAAATCAAAATATACATCATGCTTCTTAATTGTTGTCCAAAATTATCGATTGTTACATAACACAGCATTTGGTAAACATAAAGTCAAGCTAGATTAGTAAAAAGTTCATATCGATCCCTAAAAAAGCATAACATTCCTATGGCGCCGGGGCTATAACTATATATAAGTTGAACGAAAGATGATTGTTGCTAATTCCAGTAACCACCGCTAAAGTCACTTCCGCTAAAACCGACACCTCCAACTGGCATTCCAAGACGATCAAGCCGGCCAGACCCTGGATACGCTTTGCTCACAAAACTATCCCTCAAGTTCGAACCACCGTGTTGAGCAGCAGGACCACATCCATATACAGAGTACCTCTTTGTTGTGGTAGGAACCTCGAGATTAGGCCTTTGTCTCGGTGCACTTAGAGACCGCACCTTAGCCCGCGATGACTCGGTGTACGCCATGTAGTTGGGGTGGTCTGAGTAGCCACTAAGACAGCTTCGTGAACTGTTATCACTTTTAGCTGGGGTAAACGGGCTCACTCTCATTGACCCGTTTCCCTTTGAGTACAACAAAGGGGTATGTTGGGTAGTGTAGAGAGAGACTTCTTCCTCGAGGTCACGAGCTGAATATTTCAAAGGGGTAGTTTGTGAATTTACTTCGTAGGATCCACTTGGACTCAGGGCGGGTGGCTGGATTGTTGACCCGCGAGAAGTGGTCAAACTTTGACTGTGGCTGTAACTGATTTGGTCCTGTTGGAAAAGGCTTCGTCGTCTTATGTTGGGTTTTGTGGCATCCATTTCAAGGATTTTCTCGTTCCTTTCGTCATATTGTTTCCAACCATTATTCTGCAAAGATAGGCATATGCAACATTTTTAGATACATAACGAAAATATATAGAAAAAAAGTTGAACTAAATGTGGTGACAATTAATAGTACTTTTAGTATTGACGGTTGATTGTGTTTTGCAATTCGAGATATTACGACATGCTCAAACTTTTCAGGAGTTGGAGGCCCCTGCAAGTAGTAGTTTGTGTCAGCCAGAAACGAGAGCGTCTAGAACGCATTAGAAGTTGTACTTTTCCTTATTCGTTTTTCATAAAACATACAGTATAATGTAACTATGAAGCTTACCTTGGTGGTTGACTGGGGTGAGTCAGTACTCTGGAAACGGATTGCAAGAGCTCGCACCTGAGCTCGAACCAGTGCTTGATATCGTCTCAAATCATCAGCAGCTCTCTTTCTTTGAATGTGACCTCTCACGAGTGCCTGAAGCTTCACCAATCCTTTCAATGCCCGTAACGCTTTCCTAGCCTAAAACCATTCCCATTTTGTCAAGTTATAAAAAAAAACCTTTACCGATAAATGCATTATTGTATACATTTCTATAGGGCGTCATAACACGAGCTTTATGTCCTCCAATGGTTTAAGTCATGGTTGGGTAGCAGTGTTAGTTGAAAACGCGTGTTACATTTTATTTTAATTTTTAACTAATATTTAGAAAGATAAATATAAATAAGTAAATTAATATTTTAGCATATGTTTGAAAAATATTTTTAATGTTATGTTATAAAACATTGTTATGATACATTAAAATGTATATTTTTGTGTTATAATTGACAAGGACATTAGTTTAATAAATATCCAAGTTAAGTCCCTATATAAGTATTGTCTACATCTGAATCCTAAGCTTTTAGGGGTTATCATTTCTTGTCATAACGCCTTTTTTTATCCAAGTCAGTAGTTCAGTAGTCACGGACTAAACAAAAACAAGCAACCTCTGTTTTTACTTTTTTACTTCCTACAAAGATATTCACCTTTCAAATATAAAACAACTTTTTCTACTTTTTTTCGTTTTTTCTTTTGTAAACTAGTTTTAAGTCTACAATTATCATGTAAACGTATTGATACCAAACCGGTTGGTATTGAGTTTTTTTTAACATTTTATTTGTACCTAGTATTGTACCAAAATACATCGGTCTGATACAAAATAACACATAAAAACCCATAGTATGTTATAAATAACATTAAGTAGAAAAGAATAATATGTTTTGGGGTGCAGGGTAAAAATGAAACCTAAATTTATGGAAGATATGATGTGGTCCAACAAACTAAACTAGTTTCTAACTTTCTGTTTACCCTAACCGACCATTCCCTATCCTTCTGCTTACGTTCTCTTATTCTATTCTTTGTACCATACATACATTTAAGTCCTCTTATTTATAACTTTTTTATTTTGGAGTTCTACATATTGCTTATGAGTTATGACTCAAAAAAAAATTCAACAAACTAATTAAGGCGTCAAAAATTTATAAAACATAAGCGAAAATAAATAAACTTATAAATTATCACATAAGCTAAAATGAACACCCTCTTAAACTTATGGGTTTTGATAATGACCACCCTTAGACGTGGTCTCTAACAACCAAATTTGTACATAATTTGTTTATACAATAATTAAATAAAATTAATTAACCATTCTACTTTAAATAATCTAACACTTTTATTTTAAATTAATTCTAAAAAAAATACAAAACGTATTTTTTCTTCAAACACATACACATTTTTAGTATAGAAAGAAACTAAAATTATTTTATTGTTTTACAAGTGTTTTGCATATAAACGAAAAACATATCATATAAAAAAATCTTATGTTTTTTTTCGTCTTATTTACCCAATATTTTTAGTTTTTTTTTATATATTATAAAAATAAAATAAAATAATTTTATTTTTTACGAGCGTTTGCATATAAACGGAAAACATATCATATATCCTATTTACGCAATATTTTTAATTTTTTTTATATATTATAATTATTTTATTATTAATAAGGTTTTTTCCGAATTACTTGTCTATATAACTAATATCTTTCTATTAATCTTTTTATATAGGTTATATGTTCTTTGTTAACATTTTATAGTTTTTAATATAATTGTTCGCATATTAAACGGGTTAATAAACTAGTTTAAAACGCAAGCTAAAACAAATACCCTAACGAAATATACAAAAACACCCATACGCTTCATGGGTGGTACATTTTAATACTACAACTTCATACTTGTATTATGCCGACAAATAAATTAAGAAGCATAATATGAACCCATTTAATATTAAAATTATGGTTCCATATTTCCACCGGCAAGTCCAACTACTAAACTAGTACTTTACGCATAAGATATTGTACGTTGTAGAACATATCAACTTGTATAGATTTTAGTTTGACCAAATCAAAAACTATGTACAAAACGTGCGTTGACTTTACAAAAAAAAGTTTAACTAAACATAGTTCAAGTGTCAAGCTTAATAAATTATATTCAGTTCCGTTCCGAAAATGCGAAGGGCCAGTACGAAATTTGAAAATGATTCGCTAATATACAAGTTTCTTTTTATATATAGAACACTTTTTTTTTAATAAAATAGTCGTTTAATTACAATTTTTGTGTTTTTTACTAAGTTGTTAAAATGGATCCTTTATGCTTATGCGATCACACACCCTACACATACTTCAGACCGATCATGACAATGTTATCCGATAGTACTTAAGATAGCGGTTTTTGAATGTTTAACAATTAATATTGATCCGAAGCATGTATAGAGCGTGCGACTAAATATGAATCAAAGACTCGAAAGAGCCCATTTTTTTCCTATATGCCTAACAACTTAAAAAGAAAAAATATGAGAGACGACTTTTTACAAAATGTTCTATAAAAGTAGAGAAAAATTTGTTTATAACCGATATTTTTTAAAAATTTTCACACGAAACCTTCATATTTTCGGTCCGACCTAGAGTATAAGCAAAAATAAAAAATAGTAACTAGAAAGAATTAAATAATTACCAGATAAGACCGGAAGTAAGACTGGATAATAACGGCGGCGCGTACATAATCACCATCAACTCTACTAGTCATCCTTACCACCTCCATGGCGGCATGAGCAGCCGCCACGGCAGCTTCAGCAGCAGCAGCCGTAGCCGCAGCAACTACCACAGCACCATCGTTACCACTGCATGAAATGTGGTTAGAATACTGATGATGACGTGGCGTGTCACGTGGATGGTCGGAGAAATGGTGGTGGTGGTGGTTGGGTTTGTGGGATTTGAAAAAGGACCACCGGCGTTTAGGGTGTTTGTCCATGTCGGAAACTGGTTCTGGTGGTTTGAAACTGAATAAGGATTTGAAGAATTTTGATGTTTTGCCCATTTTGGTGGTGGTTTTACGGTGGAGGAATGGTGGTGAGTGATATTTGGATTATGGGGTTTAGAGAGAAAGAATGAATGTTTATGTGTATGGATGTGGGGGTATGAAGTAGAAATATAAATACAAAGATTTAAGCTAGTGTAGTTAGTACTAATTATCTTTTTTCTTTTTAGCAGGGAAAGAAAGTACAAATATATTACATTTTCTACATGCAAGACTTAAAAAAATACAATGGTCAGGTCACTCCCAACCATAACATTATTATTTTTTATTTTATTTCTTTCATTCATATTATTTTTAATATATTATTGATATTAAACATACATTAATAATAAAAATAAATTTAGATTAATATTGAAAATCAAAAAAAACAATACATAAAAAACTACGAAAAAACAATACATAAATATTTAAACGATAAAAAAACAATACTTAAAAAACGATACATAAATACATAAACGATAAAAAAAAAAATGTTAGGTCTTAATAAGATCTCAAACAATGGCAAATCAATCACAAATAACTATTTAGAAGTTAATTATTATTTATCGATTGATTACTCAGTTTCAAGTATTATTATAGCGGAATTATAATAACGAAACAGTGAAAATAACACACAGTTATCTTTCGTTCAAAAGGTGTAACATTTACAACGTTCAAGCTCACTATTTATACACAATAATAGTGAGTTTGATAAGGATAAATCTTAGGAAATCTTCTAATGAGATAGAAGATTTTATCTAACTAGACTGCCTAAAATTACGCCTTACTTCTCTTAAATAAGTCTGAGTAGTCAGACTCAGTCACTTAGACTCAAGTCACTCAGACTCAGACTCATGTCACTCAGACTAAGACTTTAATTAACAGATTTATTAACTTGGGTAAATCATTGTTTTTCCCAACAATCTCCCCCAATCTGTTTCAATCAAAGTCTTTTACAACTGATGCACAAAAACAAACACAAACTTAAAAAATTTAAAAACATTGTTTGTGAACAAAAGTATTCATCATTCAAATCACTTCTTCTTCTTCAGAGTTCTCTTCTTCTTCTTCAGGGAAGTTTCAAATGGCACAGGTTGTTTCACTTCATTCAACCACTTCAACCTCTCAGTCTTCCAATCAAGCAATCTTTGCATTTCAGCGTCAGACTTGTGGAAATGTAGCTGATACTCTTTCTTGATCAGTTCCACTTTGTCATTCAAGGTTCCAATCTCTTCAATCCTTCTGATATTATTGAATAGCCAGCTTATCAGTTTCATTCTGAATGGGAGACATTGAGGAGACTCACATTCACTTAGCAGAGCTATACAGTGGTGAATAGAAGCCATGTTAAGTCTGTCTTTAGCTTGAACACTTTCTTCTCCCCCATAGTCTGTATAACATAAGCATGTATGCTTCTCAGTCTCTACATATGTTCTGTCTTGAAACACAACTCCTCGTGGAACAGGGTGCATGTTGCTGTTTTCAAGACCCAATGATTTAGCTCCAGCCCTCACTTTGTGCATAGTACAGAATGCTCTGAACTCTTCATCACTTATCAGTTTCAGCATGTTAGCTGCATTGACATTGTAGACAGCCTCTCTTTTTACAGCCATACTGTGTTCAATATTTGTTATTTCTGTGCTTAGTCTGGCTATGTCTTTCCATTCTTCAAAGCCCAGAGTGTGTAGTAAGTTTAACCCAATCTTGTAGGATCCTCCTTTGTGGTAGCAGGTGAGTAGTAGGTCAGATCTACCAGGGTTAGTGCACTCTAAGTGTTGAATTCTTTTCTCATGCTTCCTTAGAGTAAAATTTCTTTCTAGGTAGTCTACACTGGCTTCTTCTCTGTGGACTTGTTTGGCCATTTGTATGTCAGCCTCTACTCTCATCTGTTCTTTTTCAATTGCCAGATCTTCCTCAGCTTGCATTTCAGCTTCAAATTCTTCAGCTGCTTTTGCAGATTGATCATATGGGTTGAACTCAAATTTCTCCTTGTAGAGCCCCTTCACATATTCTTTGTATTGCTCCACAGTCATTCCAAAGTTGTGAGCATACCTTTGAAGTTTGGCAAGTCGCTCAGCTTCAGCTTGTTTCTTTTTCACTTCAGATTCAAGATCAGTCTGGACTTCCATGTGTTCTTCTTCTTCAATCTGATCTTGATCACTGGTATACCCCACTTTGCCTTTCCCTTTGATATCCTCCTTCTTAGGCTCATCACATGACATCTCACTCCAGTCAGTTTCATAGAATACCTCCGACTGACTAGTTTTGGTATTGAACCTGGTGGTTTTATAATACCTTTTCTCCCCCTCTTCTCTTTTCCTTTTCAACCTCTGCTTGGGAATCTCAGATTCATTAGTTGCAGCAGCTATTTTCTCCCCCTGAATCTGAGAATCCTCTGCAACAACCTTGCCTTTCCTCATCATACTGACTTCAGAGGTAAGTATCAAAACCATCTCCTTCAGATCCTTCAGCTCCTCTGCATTTTGTGTTCTCAAAGCATGAACCTCAGTCTGCATTGCCTTCAGTCTGTCATCAAACTGAGCTGACACGTCCATAAGGGCTTGTAATAGCACTGGGACAGTCAAGGCAACCTCAGACTGGGTTGAAGTAGTAGCAGGTGATGTTGTAACTGGTGGCACAGCTTCACTCCCTCCCTGTGATTTAGGAGAATGATCATAAGCCATAGAATATGAAGTCTGTACCTCACTCAGTTTTGGGAGTAAGGCATTGGCGACTAGTGAAAGAGAGTGTAAGAGATTTGAGGGTGGTACCTTATCGTGAACCAGCACAGAGCTGGTGAAAATAGCCGTTGGAACTGGCTGTGAGACTGATGGGGGTGGTCCCATACTAAGTACAGGGATGTCCAGGAGTGGGACATCTTCTTCAATGCTAATCACATGTGTCTGTGTGGTAGCAGAAACATGTGTCTCCAAGTTTACTACCTTAATGGGGCTTTGGGTAGTCAAAGCAGTCAGATCCAACTCATGCTCTAGCAGAGAGAGACTGGTCTGAACTGCAGCACTGGAGGGGAGTGTAGAACTCTCAGCCTCATGGAATAGTGAGTCCATTAGTGCTTGATTTGTTGTGGGGCTTAATGTGAGAGCTTTATCAAATGGGGTCGCTTGTGTAGCCAGTACATCAAGATGTGGAGTGGACTGCTCAGACTGAGAGGGGATACTCTCAGACTGAGGTAGAGAAAGAGGAATGTCCATACCTTGGTCAGCTTTATCAGACCCTGCCCCACCCCGTGCCACCTCAGCATCCGCAGCATGGATATTTCCCTCAGGCCCTCCGTCAATTCGTTCAGCTTGGACCTCTGAGTCTGAAGAGTCAGACTCAGTCAGTTCCTGATCGATGAAAGGATTTTCAATCCATTCAAGCATAACAGGTGTGAGCTCAGTTTCATCCGCAGTGATATTTATATAGGTAAATATTTTGGGAGTCAGCCTGGGAAGATCACATGTATAAAATATTTGCTCAAGCTGATCATAAGTTTCCTTCCCCATAACCTCCTCAAAGCAGAGTGAAAGGACACGAATGAATGGGACATCATTCGGTCGTTTTGTTTTTAGGGCTAGGGATAGAATCTCATCAAAATAAAGTTGTGAGAAGGAGATTCGTCTACCCGTTACCATAGCATGAAACATATGAGTTTCAAACTCATTCATCTGATCCAGGCTGCCCGATTTACCCCCCCAAGCACCTAGTGATCATGGAAAATAAGAATTTCCATTTTCTAGTAAAAAGATTGTATTTAATAACCCCTTGAGTTTCAGGTTGACCGATAAGGGGAAAAGCTTCATCTCTAGCTTGATGTTTGCTCCGTCTGGGCTGAAACCCACCTTCTCCAGCCTCAGCGAGGGTTGGGAGTAGTAAAGCAATACGAATGGTGTCTTCAGTAATCGTGATTGTTTCGCGCCCATCATTGTATGTGCCAGTAAGGGCAGTTCTGTCACCATTGGCGGTGCAAGTGTACCACCATTCACATAGTACTGGAGGACACATGGTGTTTGCGCAAAAGAAAGCGCCATAAAGAGGGTGTGCCTTCATATATTGAAGCAGTTGCTCAAATCCCAGTGCTCAGAATGAATGTATGACAGGTCAGCCTGAGATTCATGTTTTTGACAGATTAAGGGTTTAGCATTCCTAGTTCTGCTAAGAGATAGAAAAATCTGTCCTCACTCAGAGGCTTAGTGAATATGTCTGCCAATTGATCATTTGTGGTCACAAACTCCAGTATGACCTTTCCTTTCTCCACACAGTCTCGAATGAAGTGATGTCTGATTTCAATGTGTTTGGTCCTGGAGTGAAAAACTGGATTCTCAGTTATTTGAATGGCACTCTTGTAGTCACACATGATTGGAGTGTTGTGAATCTGAATATCAAGATCAGTCAATTGGTGTTGCATCCAAAGCAATTGGGCACAACAACTCCCTGCAGCCACATACTCAGCTTCAGCAGTGGATGTTGCAACTGAGTTTTGTTTCTTACTTGACCAACTAACTAGCTTTCCTCCTAGAAGCTGACATCCTCCTGAGGTACTCTTCCTATCAAGTTTGCAACCTGCATAATCTGCATCTGAGTAGCCAATTAGTTCAAAACCAGAATCTTCAGGGTACCATAAACCAAGATTTGGTGTACCCTTAAGATATCTAAAGATTCTTTTGACAACTTTAAGATGAGATTCTTTGGGGTCAGCTTGATAACGGGCACATAGACATGTGGAAAACATAATGTCAGGTCTGCTGGCAGTTAAGTAGAGTAATGAACCAATCATTCCTCTATAAGTAGCTTGACAGACTGACTTGCCAGATGAGTCTTTGTGCAATTTGTCAGAGATGCTCATTGGTGTTTTCATTTCAGAACTTGTTTCAAAACCAAATTTCTTGACTAAATCATGAACATATTTACTTTGGTTTATAAAAATTCCATCTTTCTTTTGTTCTACTTGTAGACCCAGAAAGAAATTAAGTTCCCCCATCATACTCATTCTGTATTCACTACACATGAGTTTTGAAAACCAAGTACACAACTTGTCATTTGTGGAACCAAATATAATGTCATCAACATATATTTGAACCAAAATGACATGACCATTTTCCTTTTTGATGAACAAAGTTTTATCAATTGAACCCCTTTTAAAATCATTTTTAATGAGAAATTCAGACAAGGTTTCATACCAAGCTCTAGGAGCTTGTTTGAGACCATATAAGGCTTTGTTTAACTTATAAACATGATCAGGAAAGTTTGGATCAACAAAACCTGGAGGCTGTTTCACATAGACTTCCTCCTGCAAATCTCCATTTAGAAAGGCACTCTTCACATCTATTTGATAAACCAAGAAATCTCTGAAGGCTGCATTAGCTAGGAACAGACGAATTGCTTCAATTCTGGCTACTGGAGCAAAGGTTTCATCATAGTCAATGCCTTCTTCTTGTTTGTAGCCTTGAGCCACCAGTCTGGCTTTATTCCTGATCACCACTCCATCATGATCAAATTTGTTTCGAAATATCCATTTAAGGCCAATAATGGTCTTATACAGGGGACGTGGGACCTTTGTCAAGACATTATTTCTAATGAATTCTCCAAGCTCCTCTTGCATGCCATCCACCCAGTCTTCATCTAATAAGGCTTCTTCAACTTTCTTTGGTTCCATCAGACTCAAGAAATTTGTATAGAAACAGAAATTGGTTGTGGGATTCTTTCTTCTAGTTTTGACACCTTCAGTTAAGGATCCAATGACAGATGAAATAGGATGGCCTTTGACAGTCTTGATGTTGCCTGAACAAGTGTCAGGGACCTCTTCTTCTTCAGTCTGAACACTATCAGTCTGAGTTGTTTGAAGCTGACCTTGGTCAGTCTGAGGTATCTCGGGCTGAGTATCATCAGTGCCCGTGGATTCTAAAGCTTCCAATTCTGGAGCAGTCTTGGTAGATGGAGCGTCAGTTTCACTTTCTGAATCTTGATGTTGAGGAGAAGTTTCTGCATTCTTATCTCCACTATGATTATCAGATTCAAGCGAAGTCACAAGTAATTCGTCCCAGAGTTGGTTGATAGTGGCTAGGTCAGTCTGTGATTGTGAATCATCTTTGTCAGACTGGGTAGTATCATCAAAAGTAACATTTATGCTTTCTTCTACCACTTTTCTTCTTTCATTATAAACTCTGAATGCTTTAGCAATGCTAGAGTATCCAACAAACAACCCTTCATCAGCTTTAGGAGACATTTTACACAACAAGTCCATTTGATTGAGAATGTAACATTTACTTCCAAAGATATGAAAGTAATGAAGAGAAGGCACCTTGTTGTAATACAATTCATATGTTGTTTTGCCATGTCTCTTCACAATGACTGATTTGTTCTGTGTGAAGCATGCAGTGTTCACAGCCTCAGCCCAGAATTTTATCTTCATGTTTCCATAACATAACATTGTTCTGGCAGCTTCAATTAGTGTTCTGTTCCTTCTCTCTGCTACTCCATTTTGTTGTGGAGTTCGAACTGAGGCAAAGTTTTGCACTATGCCTAATTGATCACAAAAGTCTATTAAGACTGAGTTTTTGAACTCAGTTCCATGGTCACTTCGCATTTGACGAACAAGAGTATTTTTCTGACGTTGTTCTCTTTTGATCAGACTGATAATCTCCTCTGCAGCATCATTTTTTGCTCTTAAGAATATGACCCAAGTAAATCGAGTAAACTCATCAACAATGACAAGTGTGTATTTCTTTCCTCCTTTACTTTCAATTCCAATTGGTCCAAATAGATCCATATGTAGCATGAACAGAGGTTCATCAATGGAATGTAGCATTTTGGATGGAAATTGAGACTTCGTTTGCTTTCCAAGAACACAGGCTGAGCAAACTTTATCTTTGGTATAGGTCAGTTCTGGAAAACCTCGTACTAACTTGCTTTTGGACAAAGCATTAATGTTCTTGAAGTTTAAATGAGATAACCTTCGATGCCATAGCCAATTCAATTCTTCCTTTGTTTCTGTGAACATGCATGTCTCAGCTTCATCATTTGCTGTACTCAGATCCAGACAGAACACATCTCTTTCTCTCTTGGCTAGCAGTAATGGTTTTCCCTTGGCACTATAGATTATCCCAGCTTGTTTCCTGAATCTGACTTCATGATCTCCATCAGTCTTTTGACTCACACTGAGTAAGTTATGTTGTAATCCTTCCACATATGCAACTCTCTTGAACGTAACAGCTCCAGCATGAATCTTTCCATATCCCCGAGTCATTGATACCCCATTGTCACCATATCTTACTTGAGGTCCATCTTCTTCCTTATAGTCCTGTAGAAAGGACTTCATTCCAGTCATGTGCCTTGATGCTCCACTATCTAGATACCATTTTGTAGAATCATGCACATGAAAATAGAAGATATTAGTTCCTTTTGGGTACCCACTTTAGAGTGGATCCATGAGTTTCAGCAGTCTTGAGTTTAGATTCAGTCTTGCAGTCAGTTTTGGAGCCAGTGTAGTTCCATTTGTTTATTTCATTCATGCAATTAACAGAATAGTGACCTATGACACCACAATATTTACAAGGAGTGTTTTTGAGACTGACTCTAGATGGGACTGACTTAATTTTAGGAGTTTGTACAGATGTAGTCTTTGATGGATAAGTGTTTCTCGAAGAGGAATCCGATTTTGATGAGACTGATCTGGATTTTGACGAGCCTGACTTACTTGAAGCTGACCAATGTTTTGATGAGACTGACTTTTGAACATAAGATTTCTTAGGTCTAGACCTAGTCAATAGTTTACAGAACACAGCTTCATGCCCTTTTTCACCACAATTATAGCAAACTCTCTTAGGAGGAGATTTAGGCCTTATTTGATTAGGTGATTTATCCCTGACTAGAGTTTTTACAATGTTGGTCAGTTCCAGTAATTGATTTCCTAATTTATCAATTGTTTTTGATTCAGGCCTTTTATTACGGCCTTTGGAACTGACTAGAGCCTGCCTCTTAGGTTTGCTTATAACTTTGGGAACAACTTTGTTCAAGGATGTAGAATTCTTTTCAATCTGCATATCAGTCTCAGATAAAGTAACACATTTAGATTTAGAGGAAGATGAAGGCAAAAGATCATTTTTATTCAAAACTTGAGAAATTACAGGTTTAACAAAGGCATTTGACATCATTATTTTATCCCCTTTCAAATAAGTGAAAGTGTTTGGAAGAATTTCTGGTTTAAAAATGATTTTTTCTCTTTCAGCCTTTTCAGCTTCTTCTTCCTCTTCTGTCATGTACTTCTTCAAACTGAACCCTTCACCCAACACTGTTTGAACTTGTTTGGGTACCTGTCTGCTCAAACAATCTTCATTTTTTAAAGATGATATACACCATGATTTACAAATTCTTTTATAATGCTCAGTTTCTTCTCTAAGTTTGTGATTTTCTTTAGCAAGATCATTATAAGCTTCAGTCTGAGCATTTAAAAGTACTTTGTAACTTTCTAATTCCATTATTTTATCATCTTTAATTTTTAAATTGTTTTCAAGATCTTTGAGTTTTTGTTTGAGTTCAGTTTGTTCTTCTAAAGTGGTGGTCAAGTCAACATAAATATACTCAAACATTTGAAGTTTTTGTTCATTTGTGTAAGAGTTAAAATTATGTACCTTGTAAAGTTTTGACTTGTTCCAGTCTGAGTTGCAGCTCATTCTTTCAGCTTCCTTTAGATCCTTTTCGAACTGAGAAGCAGATTTCTCAGCTTCAGTTACTTCCTCCACTAATGCCATCAGACATTTGTCCTCTACTTCCTCTTCATCAGAAGACAGTTCCTTATCTAACCATTCTTCAGCAAAGAATGCTTTCTGCTCAGTTTGAGGTTTTTGTGAATTCGAACTGTATCCTTTCTTATACTTAAGGTACTTGTTTCGGTATATTTGGGCTCTTTCAGCAACTTCATCCATGTGCTCAGTCTGAGCATTCTTTACTTTACAGTCAACAGCCATGTGACCATATTCATTGCATTTGAAGTATTTTACTTTCTTCAGATCAAACGGTTTCTTTCCTTTGTAGCGTGTCTTCTGTTCAAGCTTCATGGTTAACAGGGCAAGCTGACTTTTCAGTTTCTTAACTTCTGATTCATCGTCAGACTCTGAGTCTGAGTGTGACTCAGACTCAGATGAGTCAGCTTTGGAATACATTTCTTTATTCCTTTTGCTAGTTACAACTAATGCAGCTTTTGGATCCCTTGCAGTTCGCCTATTGTTGATCTTTTTCCTTTCTTGAGATTCCTCAAAGTTTAACAATAAGCCAAATAGTCCTGGCAGCTTGTAGGTGGACAGTTTCTCGCTAACTACAAGAGATGTAATAACAGATTCAAATTTGGTAGGTAATATGTCAACAAATTTCTTACAGATTTCATCATCTTCCTTTGTCACTCCCAGAGCTGACAAATCATTTAACATAATTTGAAATCTTGTGTGAACGTCAGCCAAAGTCTTCTTTTCTTTCATATAAAAGTTTTCATAATTTCTTATGAGACTGTTTAGTCGTTGTTCTTTCACTACTGGGACACCTTCATATGACACAATTAATGTATCCCAGAGTTCTTTTGCAGTTTTGCAGCCAGCAATTTTTGAAAATATTTGTTCGGATACTGCATTTCCTAAAATGCTCCTGGCTTTGGGATCAAGATTCTACAACAGCTTGTCTTGATCTGTCCATTGTGCTTTGGTGGTTTGAACCAATCTGGCACGTTGGACAACTTTATCACCTTCTTTTACTTCATCAATGATCTTTCCCGGAATTATGGGTCCTTCAGTTATGATTCTTATCATTTCTTCATGAATTCCAGACAAATGCCACTCAGCTTTAAGCTTCCAATGGGCAAAGTTATGACCATTGAATACATGAATTCCTTTTCCAGCCATTGCATTTATATTTGAAGATGATGACATTGTTTTGAGATTCTAAGTATTGATCGTTTAAGATTTATAAATTTATTAAAATTTAAATCTTATTTGCTCTGATACCAATTGTTAGGTCTTAAGAAGATCTCAAACAATGGAAAATCAACCACAAATAAGTATTTAGAAGTTAATTATTATTTATCGATTGATTACTCAGTTTCAAGTATTATTATAGCGGAATTATAATAACGAAACAGTGAAAATAACACACAGTTATCTTTCGTTCAAAAGGTGTAACATTTACAACGTTCAAGCTCACTATTTATACACAATAATAGTGAGCTTGATAAGGATAAATCTTAGGAAATCTTCTAATGAGATAGAAGATTTTATCTAACTAGACTGCCTAAAATTACGCCTTACTTCTCTTAAATAAGTCTGAGTAGTCAGACTCAGTCACTCAGACTCTAGTCACTCAGACTCAAGTCACTCAGACTCAGACTCATGTCACTCAGACTAAGACTTTTGATTAACAGATTTATTAACTTGGGTAAATCATTGTTTTTCCCAACAAAAAACACTAGATAAAAAACTATCGTCTTGTTCGGCGGCTAATTCGGCGTGTAATTCGGCCTTCTGCCTTTCGACTGCGGCCCGATCCTCTAGCGTCATATCATTTGTTGGCATATGAAGAAATTTCATTTTCCGAAAACGGAGTCTGTATTTGATCTCCATTGTTTTAGCGATCCTAAGCTCGTGAAGTTATGTGACAACGCCGTCGTTAAACTCGTCCCGTTTTGAAGTAACATTAGAGGCAGGAGGAACGTGCGCTCTTAGATGCTCGTGGCTTTCCTAAAGGTCGTTGAATTTGATCATGGCCATAGAGGTTCGGTTCTGCATCGTCGTCGAGGTTGATCGATTCGTCAATGGCTTTAGGATTAAGAAACTTTGGCGAATTATGCAAAACTTCTCACGCAGCATGATGACGAAATGGGCGTCCGATCTCGGCTTCGAACATGGTTAACGTCGTTGTGAAGACGGCTTTGTCATCCTCGCCGCTCAATCGATCTCGTTTGGCATGTCAGACATGTTATTAAATTCCTCAAATTTTTGCTCATAGCCGTCCATTTTGAACTTAGCGCATTTTTTGTGAAAGGTTCCGCCAAACCTTCGTTGAAAATAGCCATAACACGATACCAAAAAGTTAGACCATCTTGTGAGTTTCCCTTTTTCCGACACTCCGACACATGAATCCAATTCTCCGTCAAACGTCGTTCTTGGGATTGTGACCACTGAACTTTAGACGATGGGGTGGCGTCTTCCATAACCGTAGCTTTTTTCTTACCCTTGTCTTTTCTCTTACGAGAACCACTAGGTTCCGCCGGTTGTGGTTGAAACGATTGAGACGGTCTGAATGGTTGGTTTTTGGGGTTGTTGGAATGGTTGGTTTTGGGGTTGTTGGAATGATTGAGTTTGGGGTTGTTGCAATGATTGAGTTTGTAGTTGATGGAATGATTGAGGTTAGGGTTGTTGGAATGATTGTTTTTGTTGTTGCCATTGCCAAAACTGGAATTGTTGTCATTCGCTCATGGCTTGTTGATGGGGTTGAGGTTGTGTGTTGGTGTTTCCGGCGAGTAGTGAAGTAAAACCACCGGGTTGGGTTTGGAAATTTGCGAAGCCCGGAGTGGAAGGCAAGTTGGGATCGGATGACGAAAAATCGTTGTGTTGAGACATTTTTTCTTATGGTTTTGTAGATAGAATGAATATGATTTGGTTTTGTAGAGAGAAAGAATATGATTTGGTGTAAATATTTTGTGTTTATATTTGGGTATTTATATAGTTGGTTAGAAATTTTTTTTTAAAAAAAAACAAAACTTTAAACAATGTAGCTGTTAGGCTATTTTTTAAACTTTTTAATTTTTTTAATTTTTTTTAATTTAGCTCTCAACGGTCGAAAGAAAAAAAAAAAAATTCCAAAACCCGCGTTGCAGCGTCAACGCGGCCCCCCAACCATAACGACGTTATGAGGGAAAACACCACAAAAACGCCGACGATTGAGAGAGCTCTTAGAAATAGGAAATTACTACACATTTTGGTTAAATACTTATTTTCTAAGCCGATAACATGTCAGACATAGTGAAAATTAAGCTTTTAACCTCTTGTCTTTAGTTATAGTTTAATCAATTTCAAATTATCAAACGATCAACTTTAGGGACACATGTTACTATACATGGTAATTTTCAATTATGGGTGAGACTGGTTCGATTTTGGTCAGTTCTTGTATAAAATCAAAACTGAATCGAAAATTTTGGTTTTTAGAAATTAAGAAATTTTCAATTTTGGTCAGTTTAATTTTATTGGACAAATTCGGTTTGATTGTGTTTTTAATCAGTTTTTAGGGATTTGGAAACTTCAGCTCTATAAACAACATCTTATTCATTTTTTTTGAGAAACAAGTACAATTATAACCTAAATATTTACAATAGTATTTCAGATGTAGCATACTACTATTGTAAATTTTGTTTGATAAACCATCGATATATTATTAAATTGTTGATGACGTAATTAACAAACTCGTATCTTATATTAGCTTAGGCACATATCTTATTAGCTTTGTTTGTGATAGTATAGATTTTAGGTTTCTTGTTAGTTATAAGTTAATAAAGTCTTAACTTCCTAAAAAATGCTAACCCACCATAAGTTTACTGGTCAAGTTAAAATGGAACTTTTTATCTCCATTATTCGATACATTTGGAACACCACAAATCCGTTGATAATGTCATAATATACACAAACTTTCACTCTAAAACCAATTAACACGAGAGAAAGTAGCATATAACACCCTAAATTGTATCTGGAAAATGACTTTCAAAAACCTCTGTTTGAAACAATTGAAGTCATAATACATTGTAGAATGGTCCATGTTTGAGCAATGATTGACAAGTTCAAGGGTTCGCTGTGATGGCTAACCAATACGATCTCCTGTATAGCGCAATGCAAACATACCAAGCTCTCGACGAGCCTAAGATGACGTATTGCTTAGGTGGGATGACGTAAGAGAGTAGGAAAATTTCTCGTACGTGTGTATCAGAAATTGAATGATCTGAATATGAGAAAATCTGACAAATTGTCATGTATTTATAGGCAACGGACTAGGTTTCCTTTTAAGGGTCGTTGGCCCTAGTATTGTATTCGTGGGCCGCCAAAAATAACCCAATATGTGTCCATGATTGTGCTCATCACACTACTAGAAACAGGGCTATCCTTGACCCGCTTTTTATGACCCACGCAGAAAGATGACGCGCAATATCCAGGGTCATAAAACAACAGTCATTTTGAGTAAAGAGATGACGCGTTTTCAGATGTGTCATAACACATGGGTCATAATCAGTTAAAATTAAGATTTCGTTATGACGTTTGTTTTTCTTCGTCCTAAATAGGTGTCATGTATATTATTTTTGTCATAGATTATATATCTGCTTAAAATTAAAAAAACCCTAAACCTATTTTTTTCCCCCAAAACTTCCCGCTCTCTAAAATTTCCCCCTCCCTCTCAAACTCTCAAAACCTTCGATTAATTCACCTCAAAACATTTTCAATCCACATTCGTTCAATTATCCCGCCCTAATTTCACAGTCATTCAATCCACTCTCAAAACTTTCAAAACAATCCCGCCCTAATTTACTCAAAACAATCCCTAATCGACAAAAAATCAATTTGTATCAAAACTCTCAAAACTCTCCAGGTGTTAAGGATTTGCAGTTAAGGTATGCCCTAATTTACTCAAAATATTACATTATATTGTTTGATTGATAGCTGTAGAGTTATAAAATCAATTTACTGTATCATTTTTTGTATCAATTTATGGTAAAATTGTATGCACACCAGGTGTTTGTGAAAATGTTACTATGATATTTTTGGTGTTTGTGAATAATATTGTATAGTTTAATAGAGTAAACTTATACTGTAAATGATTTGTATAATGTAACATGTATTGTTTAATATAGTGTTAAGGTAGTTATTTAGTGTTTTTGGTATCATAATAATGTAATATTTTCTGGTGTTCTTGTTATTTGTATGGTGTTAAGGTAGTTATTTAGTTATTTGTATGGTGTTAAGGTAGTTAATTAGTTAACAGTAAGATAATGTTTTGGTATCATAATCCAGTAATCTTTTTATGTTTTAGTTTAATAAGAATCGACACTTACACGAGATGTTTCTGTTTTAATAAGGTAATGGATAAATCTTGGATTTTCTGCGATAGATTATCAATCGCATACGAGGAAGGTGTGAATGCCTTTTTAGAGTTTGCACAATGCAACAACCCAAATTCCTACGCCATTCCGTGTCCTTGTTTAAATTGTATCAATTTGTGTCACACTTCCATCTCCAACGTACGTTTTCACCTGTTTAAACACGGTTTCGATGATAAGTATAGTGTTTGGTCCTTCCATGGAGAAATTTCATCTAGAGATGAAGCTCCTTGCCCTAATGAGTCTAGACCTCCTGAGTTCGATTACACAAAGGGGATGCTACATGATGCCTTCACATATGCAGAGAATGAACCTAGTTTACTGAAGTCCCTTCTCGAAGAATGTGACAAGCCACTGTTTGAAGGGTCAAAGCATAATGCACTAAATGGATTGCTGAAATTCCAAAATTTGAAGGGTCAATTTGGCTGGTCTGATACAAGCTTTGATGCTTTATTGGGTGAGCTAAATGATGTTTTGCCTTCAAATAATACAATCCCTAAGTCGTTATACGAGGCCAAGAAGTTGCTAAAAGGAATAAGCATAGAATACATTAAGTATCATGCTTGTGAGAATGATTGTGTCCTGTTCTGGGATGAGCACAAGGATGCTTCTCACTGTCCAACTTGTGGCACTTCTCGGTGGAAGGAGAATAGCAAGACGGTGCCGAGAAAAGTCGTTTGGTATTTCCCGCCCATTCCTAGATTTAGAAGAATGTTCTCGTCACCAGAAACCGCACATGCCCTAACTTGGCACGCGCAAGGTCGGGTCAGTGATGGCAAGCTAAGACATCCTTGTGATTCCCCATCTTGGAAGCTTGTTGACGACAAGTGGAAAGAATTTGGAAAGGAAGATAGGAATCTGAGATTAACCTTGTCCGCGGATGGTATAAACCCTCATAAGTCATTAAGTGCAAAATATAGTTGTTGGCCAGTTACCCTAGCAACATACAATCTGCCCTCTTATTTGTGTATGTCAAGAAAGTTCATGATGTTGACTCTACTGATATCAGGTCCAAGGCAACCTGGTAACAGTATTGATGTCTACTTGGCACCACTAATAGCAGATTTGAAACAGTTGTGGGAACCTGGCGTTAAGACGTATGATGCTTATAAGAAACAGTTCTTCGATCTAAAAGCAGTCTTACTTTGGACTATAAATGACTTTCCCGCGTATGGTGACATGTCGGGGTGTGTTACCAAAGGTTATAACGCGTGTCCAGTATGCTCAGAGGATACCTACTCACAGTGGTTGCCAAAATCCAAAAAAGTATGCTTCCTCGGGCATAGAAGATTCCTCCCACTTACACATCCTTTTCGCAAAAGAAAAAAAGATTTCAATAATGAACAAGAGACCGCTGTGATGAAAAAACCGAGATCGGGTGAAGAAGTTTACGACTATCTGGAAGGGTTTAAAGCTAAATGGGGGAAGAAGAAAAAGGAAAAGAAGGAAGTTATCTGGAGGGCATTGGAGAAGAAAAAATCAAAGAAGAAAATGCCGCGTCAGCAGAGAAGGCCAAAAAAGAAAAAAGAACCTATCGATCCGAGATCGAAAGTTTGGCGTAAAAAATCAATCTTTTTTGAACTTGAATACTGGAAGCATTTGCTTGTTCGTCATCAGTTAGATGTTATGCATATAGAAAAGAATGTATGCGAGAGTGTTTATGGGACGTTACTGAATTTGCAAGGCAAGACGAAGGACGGTTTAAAGGCACGACAAGATCTCGAGGAGTTAGGGATTAAGCCTGAGTTAATAAGTCACCCAAAAGGGAAGGGTCATTATCTGCCGCCTGCCATATACACATTAAATAGCGCGGAGAAACGCATGTTTTATGACACACTGTCTAATATTAAAGTGCCTGATGGGTATTCCTCCAATTTCAAGAATCTCGTGTCCGATGATAATTCGAAGATGAATGGATTGAAGTCCAACGACTGTCACGTACTAATGCAACAGATTCTTCCTTTTGCAATAAAGGGGGTGTTAGACGTGAAAGTTAGGAAGACTATTATAAGCTTGTGTCACTTCTTCAACGAGCTGTGTAGTAAAGTAGTTAATGTTAGTAAGCTGGGCAAGCTGCAAAGTGACATTGTAGTAACCTTGTGTTTACTAGAGAAGTATTTTCCGCCTTCATTTTTCGATGTCATGATTCACTTGATGGTGCATTTAGTCAGAGAGGTGAGGTTATGTGGCCCAGTCCACTTTAGGTGGATGTATCCGTTTGAGAGGTACATGAAAACACTAAAAGGTTATGTACGAAATCATTATCGACCCGAGGGCTGCATGGCAGAATGTTATGTGGCAGAGGAAGCATTAGAATTCTGTTCCGATTACTTGGAGAACATGAAATCAATTGGCAATCCTCATGATCGTGTTGATGAAAGAAACCGCACTGTTAAACCTTTATCGCAGGCTACTATTCGTGTTGTGGATTCTAAGTTACTTGATCAAGCTCATCTGTATGTATTAGGATTCACTGCCGAAGTTGAACCATACATAAAGCAGCATATGTTAGAACTGAAGGATCTTAACCCGCGTCGAAATAATACATGGCTGCAGAGCCAACATAGTCGGACGTTTATTGACTGGTTTAAGAAGGAGGTTGAAAAGCGTTTGGCTAACGGGGAAAATACCGGTGACAGTGTTCGTTGGTTGGCAAAAGGCCCTGATTTTGCTGTTAGTAAATATACCGGGTTTGCCGTAAATGAGTATCAATTCCATACAAAAGAGCGTGATGAATCAAAAACCACTCAAGGTAGTGGAGTATCTATAGTTGCAAACACTATGCAGATTGCTAGTGTAAAAGACTCCAATCCGGTGTACGGCGCTGTTACATACTTCGGTCGTATATTGGAAATATGGGATCTTGATTATCGTACATTTACGGTCCCTGTTTTCATGTGTGAGTGGGTAGATGGTCGCGGAGTAAAAAAAGATGATTTAGGTTTCACAGTGGTTAACTTTGATAGGCTTGGTCAACGGTCTGAACCCTTCATACTACCTAGTCAAGCAAGACAAGTTTTTTATGTTCAGGACCAACAAGATAGGAACCTGTCTGTTGTTGGCTTCACACCACATAGGATGCATAAGTATGGAGATAATAATGGTGAAACTGATGATGTGTTTGAATTTGATGTTACACAAGATATGAACCTGTCTTTAGTAGACCTAGACGATGATTTTAAGTGTACGCGCTCAGATGATGAGGGCATATTCGTTTCAGATCATTAGTTTTTGGTATGAATTAACTGTTATTATACTAAGTTGGTATGAATTAACTGTTTATTATACTAAAGTTGGTATGAATTAACTATTTATTTAACTGTTTATTTTGTTTGTATTTTAAACAGGTTGCTTTTTGGTAATAAAAGATGGCCTCGAGTTCTGATTCGGACCGTGAAGAAGATGCTGTTATGGGTTCTGGTTCTGATTCGGAAGGCGAAGAAAATGCGGCTCACGGTGATGGGTCGAATGTTGATAACAAGTCAGATTCCAAATCGCATAGAGGCCCGACAGTAAAGGCGAAGGCTAATAGAAAAACACTTATTACTTATAATAAGAGAGGTGTGCCAACTGGACCGGGAGCAAGAAAGCTGTCAACTTTTGAGGGATTGGTGGCAAGATCTATGGTTCTCATAACCTATGATTCTTGGTTGAACGTAGATAACGAAACAAAGGAAGCTTGTTGGCAATATGTTACGGTAAGAATTATAGTTTTTGGTATTTTATTCTAACTCTGTTTTAATTCATTGTATTCTAACTATGTTTTAATTCATTTGTTTACATTGCAGACACGTTTTAAACTTCACCAAAAGAGTCGGAAGCAAGTTCTCCAATCAATCGGGATAAAGTGGAAAAACTTCAAACATAATCTTTATAAGAAGTACATTAAGCCACTAAAAGACGATAATTCGAAGGAGGCCAAGAAGCTGTTGTATACTCCCCCTGAAAGGTATTCGTCGGTGAAAAAAAAAGACTGGAAACTTTTTGTATCACAAAGAACCAAGTCTTCGTTTGAGGTATTTGTTTTAAGTTTCCAAAACCAGTTATTTATCACAAACAGTTACTAACATGTTATAACAAACTGATGCAGGAAAAAAGTCAGAAGGCTTCAGCGATCCGTTCACGTAATAAGTACAACCATCGTTTGAGCCGAAAGGGATATGCCGGACTCATTTCTGAGATAGTATGGAGTTTATTGCTTATGTTTACTTTTTTACTGCTTATCTTGATGCTTCTGTAACTTTTGCTTTTAACTTTTTTAGATGCAAGAAACCGGCAAAGAGGAAGAGGATATTGATAGGGTAGAATGTTGGAAAAGAGCAAGAGAAAAGAAAAAAGGAGGTTTCGACCCAGATGTCCAAAAAGTTCTCGATAAAATTGTAAGTATTCATATTTATCAGTTTTATTTTGGTGTGTTTTAGTTAGCTTTGTTAACTTTCAGTTATATTTCTCAGTTAGTTAGTGTTAGTTAAAGGTTGACTTTTGATGTAAAGTTATTTAAGGTTCAGTTAGTTATAGTTTGACCTATCACCATAAGTCAACATGTGTTAAGTTATATGTTTGTTTACTCAGGAGATGCTAAAGAAGGACGGGGATTTTTCGGAGGATCCATTGGGATCACTAGATTTGCTTACAGAGGCCCTGGGTACTGAAGAACAACGTGGGCGTGTACGTGGGATGGGTCGATTTGTAACACATCAACAGTACTTTTTAATACCCAAGAATGTCAAGCAATACCTGAAACAACATGATAAGAAGATGAATAAACGGCTAAAAGCTGTTGAAGATGAGTTACAAATAAGAAGATGTGCAACATATGCTTCAGAGGGTGCAAGTAATTGTCGAATGTCGAGTTCCAGTGATGAAGAAGAAGAAGAAGAAGAACCAGATGTACCAAATGAACCAACTGTATGTCTTAGTTTGTCATAAATTCATTTCAATTCTTGTCTCTTTTAATAATATTTTGTACATTTTGTAGGATAAATCATGCTATCTTGCGGTCGACGAGCCTTCAAATATAGTCGCCAAAGGAACGATAGTGAATCAGACTCTCTCGGGTATTTGAAGTTAAATTTAATTCTTTAATGTTTATATATATATTCTTACGTACTTATTAATATTTATTTGTTCATATATTAGATGTGAACATTGAAGTTAAGGTGGACACATCTGTTCAACCAGAAGCTTCCATACCGATTCCAATTCCCGATGAGTTTGTTGAGACTGTTAAAGATGCCATCGGGTACTTGCTAAGTTGGCCCAGTCACCTAGTCATTCCATGCTCTGGTTTGGTAAGACTGTTTTATAAAACATTTTAATAATTAGAACAAAATGGTTTGTTAATAATACTTAATAATAATTTTGCAGAACAAGATAGTGGCCAAAAAGAAGGATAAAAAGGCTGCCGATGATAAGGAGAAAAGAAGAAAAGAACAAAGGAAGGAACAGAGAAAAGAAGAAGAAAGCAAAGAAGAAGAAAGCAAAGAAGAAGAAGTAAGCAAACAAGAAGAAGAAGAAAAAGACTTGGCCAGTGGGACCCACAAGAAAAAAGAAAAAACGAAGCGACAAAGAGAACCCGACAACGAAGAAGAAGAACCGAGGATGTCAAAAACAGGTACGATGCCAAAAAACATCAAATTTTTACAGGTTTGTTTAAAGTTATTTTTAGTGACCATAAGCTGTATTGTTACAGTTGCTGTTGAACAAGCAAAAAGCCCAGAAACTGTCGGCTCCGTTGCAAAAGTGAATAAGAAAGGAACTCCGTTGAAAAAAATGACGACGAGAGCTCAGAAGAGAGGGAGGAAAAGAGTTGAACAAAGGATGGGATTGAAAATGGCTGCAGTGATGGTTGATGGACAAGTTGCAAAGGTCGATAGCATAAAAGTGCAATCCGAGGATGAATTGTTTGGGCACCCCAGTTATACGTACTTAAACTGGAATGATTTTGACAAGTTATTTGCAATGGATGAGTTAAGCGGGGCTGTCGTTGCTTCTTATATCATGTAAGTGATTAAATATAGTTTATTAAAATTTTGACAGTTAATAGTATGTTAACAGGACTAATTGAATGTACACTTTGTATGTTAATTGTTAACAGGTTCCTGTATGAGCAAATCAAGAATGGGTCACAAACAGATCATGGAGTTTGTTTCATGACCCCGACTGCGATCATGCATCATGAACGTAAAGCGAGGGCCAAGAATATCGAGGATGCAAGTCGAGTTATTGCAAAAAGGTTAACTACAAGGAAGCAAAATGACCTCCTCTTAATGCCATACAATCCCGGGTTAGACTTTCGACAACATTTAAATTAATTAATATAAATTAACATTAATTAACAGAATCTTAATTTTTTGTTATTTGTAGACGACATTGGGTGTTAGGCGTGCTGAACATGAAGACAAGTACTTGCTATTATCTTGATTCCCTAAAGATTAGCGACGTCAATCATCAGTTCAAGCAAATAGTGGATGCGTAAGTAATACTTAACTGGGTACTTTTTAGGGTAAGTTATAGAATCTTTATGATGCGTAACTAATACTTAACTGGGTTCTTTGTAGGGCAATTGCATTGTATGATGTAGAAGCTGGAACCAATAAGAGGACCAAACTTAACTGGGTTAATTCTAAGGTTAGTTATTTGTTGAATATTATCTTGTGCTGCTGCTGTTAACCTTCAGTTAGTAGACCTTAAACTGTTACTTAGTTGGTTAGTTTTGTTAAGGATTACATAGCATATTAGGCATATTAGGATAGAATACCTATAGTTGTATGTATATTTATGATGATGCTGTTGAAGTGTAATTTTTGGAATAGAAAACCTGGAAAACAATTAGCCCTGTTTGTAGTAGTTGTATATATGTTGCATATCATATTAGCCCTGTTTGTAGTAGTTGTATGTTGCATAGCATATTAGGCATATTAGGAGGCTGCTGAACAACCATTTAAGCAAGTAACAAGTAAAACAGACCAAAACCTTGGCAGTGTCGTTATTACCAAACTTGAGCAAAATTACTTCATATTAGGCATATTAGGAGGCTGCTGAAGTTGTGTTTCTTGTGTAGTGTCCACGTCAGCCCGGATGCACCGAATGTGGGTACTTCACGTTGAAGTTTATGAAGGAAGTAGTTAAACATGGAGTTCGGGTTCTGGAAAATGACATTGTAAGTACTAATTATCTGTTTTAAGTAGTTTAAGTAGTAATTAATTGTTTCTAAAATGTTGTTTTATTTGACTAGATTGGTGGTGAAAGCAATGAGTACACGGAGGCCGAATTCGATGATATTCGAGAAGAATGGGCAATTTATGTGTCAAACTTTATTTTTAGGTAGAAATCGAACTCGTTGTAATGAAACATGTTATAGTTAAGTTATTTGTACATTATTAGACAAATGTTATGTAAGGAAAACGCATGGTTTTGATT
The DNA here is from genome assembly GCA_910822075.1 of Senecio squalidus. Classification (NCBI taxonomy): domain Eukaryota; kingdom Viridiplantae; phylum Streptophyta; class Magnoliopsida; order Asterales; family Asteraceae; genus Senecio; species Senecio squalidus. The sequence continues at coordinate 7,611,955 of CAJVGC010000065.1, forward strand.
ATATATGAAATGCGTTAATTTTGTACAATGATCAGATTGTTGGTCAGGTTTATTGTCATGTATATATATAATATATATAATATATAATCACCAGGTTTTATAAAAAAGAATTTTATTTAAAAAAAATTAGTTTGCATAACTTTGACACGCAATTTCATATGTCATAAACATAAGTCATAAAATGTGGGTCTTAAACGAAGGTCAAAAACGTGAGTCATAAAATGTGGGTCTAACAACGAAGGTCAAAAACGAATGTCATATACCGCGTGTCTTAAAACGAAGGTCAAAAAAGAAGGTCATAAAACGAGGGACATAAGCGCGGGTCATTCAGCTGTGACGCCTCAATGCGCGTCATAAATTATTTATGACTGGTCCATCCTTGACGCGCATTTGCGCGTCATAAAGCCTCTTCTTGACGCGCAATGCGCGTCATTGATGGCCCTGTTTGTAGTAGTGTCAAGTTGATAAGTAGATAAAACATCATATGAGTTGTGTTAATCAGTTTGATGAGTAGGGAAACCTTGTCATGTGCTAATTAGTTTGATGAGTAGAGAAACATTGTCTTGTGCTCATCAGATTGATGAGTAGAGAAACCTTGTCATGTGTTCATTAGTTTGAGAGGAGAGAAACCTTGTCATGTGTTCATTAGTTTGAGAGGAGATAAACCTTTTCATGTGCTCATCAGTTTGATAAGTACAGAAACCTTGTCTTGTGCTCATCAGTTTGATGAGTAGAGAAACCTTGTTATGTGCTCATAAGTTTGATGGGTAGAGAAACCTTGTCTTGTGCTCATCAGTTTGATGAGTAGAGAAACCTTGTCCGGATAGGACTTTGCACTAGGTAGCCAAGTAGGTAATGTAAGAGTTTAGAGTGTAGAGTAAGTTGATGAAGTTGTCAAGTGACTACTAACCTCTTCACTCCTATACTAACCTAATCAGTCCCAAACGAACAGACTGAATATGTATGTTAAGAATAATGTAGAAACTAGAGTGAGGTAAATAGTTTCTTTTTATAAGAATTTGAATGATTTTTAACACTCGTAGAATATTATATCTTGAAACTTTTGTACAAAAATTATAAGAACTTGTTAATTCTTAAAAACCTATCATACTCTTTAAAAACACTAAGGTGTTGTTCTTTTGAAACAAAGGTTTTTCCTCTGAATCTGAATACCAGCTCTGAATAATCAGAGGTGGTCCAAAACTCTGAATCTGAATCAATATACTATGTTCTTTTTTCCTTCGTAACATCTGTTTTACTATATTAGTACTAAACTGTTTCATTTATAAAACGTCTTAAATAAAAACATTCATAAAATGTTCAAACATAGTTACAACATTTTTCAAATAAAGATAATATTCAAACAATATTTTCAACATTTTTGCATTAATTGTGCCGCAAGTTGATCTCGACAATTGGTCATATATTGTTAATCTGTTGTATTTCCATGTGGTTGAACCTCGTCCTCATCATACTCGTCTCCATCTTGTACATTCTCGTTAGCATGTACTTCACCTCGATCATATTCGGAGAAATAATCATCACTTAATCCTTCTTTTCTTATAAAAATATGAATAGCAAAGCATGCAATAGTAATATCTATTTGTTTCACCAAAGAATATGGAGTCATTCCCTTCAAGATGGGAAAACGTACTTTCAAAACACCAAAAGCACGCTCAATCACGTTTCTAAGTTTAGCGTGAGCGTGATTGAACAAATTAATAAACTAATTGTCTAACATTAATTTCAAGATATAAAATAATTAACAAAAGAAAAGTTCACATAAAAGTCAATGTAATAGTAGGAGTTTATAGGCAATCGAAAACAAATACATATTAAAAAAAATTATATCACATAAATCTAACAAACAATCATCAATATCAATTTATATAACGAAATCAAGTGACAAACCATTGAAAAAAAAATCAAAAATTATTTGAATTTAAGGATGGAAAACTTACCGGTGAAGAGAAAGAGGTAATCAGAGGTAAAAAGAGGTTTTTCATGTAGGGTTGGATCAGAGGTAAAAAGAGGTTTTTTGTCTCTGGTTGAAAAAAAAAAAGAACAACAAATATTTTAAAACCTCTGACCGGGTTAGTGTTCAGAGCCTATTAAGACTTTTTTTTGAAAAAAGAACAGCACCTAAATGTGAGATTTAAACATGCCGTGGGTTAGGACGACATACATGGCTCACCTCTACACACAAACAGAGAGAGAAAATCTTACAAGTTAGAAAAGACAGTCAATCCATTTCTAGACCATGGCTCGATGGTCGCCTGGGCTAGTGATGTTGCCCGGATCGACGATTTCAAAATCTTGTTACATTCCGATTTTAAGATATTCAACATTAACTTATTATTTTGAGCTTAAATGGAGTGATTGATATCAAGATCACTAAAAACCGATTAAATATGAAAATACACTAAACTTATAAAATGCTTTTATATACGCATATATCTTTTTTTTATAAAATAAAATATATGCTTTAAAGGACTAATTTGATCTCTAAAATACGAAACAAATTACGATGTCAACATAAACGAGAGAATGTCAAAAAATTTGCAAATTTTCTTCTAAAATCAAATTGTCTATTAAACCGAACCAAAAGTCATGAAGCATAAAAGCCTTTTACTAGCTAATCAATTATCCTTCATCGATAAGAAGTCATAATCGTTATAACCAAACAAAATTGCAAACAACCAAACAAACCAAACTACTATACTTATTACGCATAAATCAAAATTAAACGCAAAACTTAATATCACACACAAAAATTAGGCCAACCGACACTGGTTTTTCTTTTTTTGACAACTCAACGTCACACCACTAGACGTCAAAATGACTAACCCCTACTAAAAATAACTTGTCACTTAATTTTATCAGCCCACAAATCATTACTTTTAATATAACACACACAAACACACACGACAATTGTTTTTTAAAATTTGAGCCTCACAAAAATTTGTCATTTTCACGTCAATATATCAACTTAAACTCAATTAACATAAAATCGACAATTTTAGTGTGTATGTGCGATACTAACCAATGGACAACTGACGTTCGTGGATTGTCTCCGTTGGCATGTCGTAAGAAACTAAGAATAAATGAAACCTATTACATCAAAACCTAACCAATTGGACATAAATTATTTCTTTCTTTTATCAACCAATTATTTTTTCAATCTTATATATTTAGACATTTTTTTTTTATTTTTTCTTATATTTAAAGTTAATGGAGTATTTGATTGGGTAAGACATAAATTCTAATAATTGTTATGAAAAAGAGGAATGATTTAGTCGAGGTCTGCAAACGTGAAATAGACCCTCTTAAAACACATACTAGTCTAGCCTAGCCTGGCTATACTCATTACCTATACATATTTCCCATCCGTACTTTACCTTATTTATTGAAGTAATTTCATGAAAAAGGTAAATAATTATTCTACCCACTATGGTTTTAAAATAATTTATATAAATAATCCATGTATTATAAAAACATATTTCCTCTCATATCCAGTTAGACATATGTTATAATCTTATATTGAGGGAAAAAAAATATTAATAAATGCGAATACAGATATGGGGTGATGACAATGACGAAGCTTGTTGTTTGTATTTTTGTCGCTAAAAAAAAATTAGTATAAGATGTTTTGTTGTGTAGCGGTATATGAATCACTTATCGATCAAGATGTCATGATTCAAATCACGTAATATAAATGTGGATAAGATATGTGATCTAATATAGTATGTGCCTTTTCAAAATAAAGAAAAAGAAAAAGAAAAAAGAGGACATTAGTGAAAAACAATGGTATTATCTTGCAAGTAAAATGAAAAACTATGAAGCTTTATGAAGGATATAACATAATATCGGATTTGCATAGTTTTCGTGTAAAAATTATCAGAGGTACAAATAGATTGAGATAATGGCGATAAACCGATAGTCGTTATGTTCTTCCAAGAATTTTGAAACAATAGCAAATGATCTGAAGCAACGAGTGGGGTTGTGTATTGCACTTTGATGCTAAAATAAAATGATGTGAATAATGTTTATAGAAAGGACGTAGTAAGGAAAAACGTCTATCTTTAATGAAAGGACATTGTATTACTTACATACAAAACATGCTACACATATGATTATGATATTTGGCAAAAAAGAAAGATATATGTAAAATAAAGGTAAATCGAATGGGCATATGTCTTCATTTAATATGTGTAGCATTTTTGTATGTTTAAATTATAAGAGGATTTAGCATTTCTCGTTATATTATTATAATCTTAACAAATACCATCTAATTAGGGTTAAAATTAATAAAGAAATTTCAGTCTCAGTTTTTGGCAATAATATAGCTGACATGCATATGTCTTAAATAAGATAGGGTCCTTTCTAACTTTCCATCAAATTTGGTCGAAATGGACCACCCATAACTCGAGTCACCATCCTATATAGCCATTTGTCAAACTCGGGAACCATGGCTCAATTCAGGAAACACACAAGTGGTCCATAAACTCGGGTCAAGTTGCTATATGAACCTTCTACAAGTCATATAGGAGTTATGAACACATGATTCGATCGATATCGATCAACATAGTTTGTGATTGCATAGTCGCTAAGGCTTGATTTGGATAAACACTATCTTTGTTATCTTATTAGGGTAAATTATCATTTTCTAAACCGATAAAATACCTTTTAAGTGAACAAATAAAAGTATTACACATATATGTTATTAAAATCCATTTTATTTTCAACAGATAGACCGCATGCTATAACCACTTGGACAAGACCTAGTCGTCATTTTTTTTATATAGTAAACCAAGAGTAAAGTATTAAATTCCAAATGTAGCCCTGATGTTCTGATTGCAAGGTTGTAGACATGTATGGAAATGTGATTTTGAAGATGAGGATATTATTGGAAGAAAAATGAGAAATCAGAAGAAGCCAAAAATAGGAGGCATTGATTAATCTATGAGAAGTGACGGGTCATGAGGTGGGTCGGATCTTTTTTGTTTAGGACAAGTAAGGTCCCAATCAGATACAAAAAAGGTTCTTCAAAGTACATATATGTACTATGTACCCTTGATTTTTATATTGAAAAAATAATCTACTAAAGTGTTTTGTTATGTCAATATATTTTTCGGAATTAATCAACAGAATAATCACCTATCACTTACACTTTACAAAAATAATCATCTGATTCGTGACGAAATTCTCGTGACACTTTATCGTAGCGAGAAAGCTATAAAACAAAATCAGACCAATAAAAATCAGACACGTCGTCGCGAAAATGAATATTGACGCGAGAAATAAATAGTATCTCGACAACGTGTCGAATTTTTATTGGTCTGATTAAATTATGTGTACTTTCGCGACGAAAAAAATGTCGCGAGAAATCCGTCGCGAATTAGGTGATTATTTTTATAAAGTGTAAATGATAGGTGATTATTTTGATAATTTGCTCTATTTTCCAACATAAACACTTAGTTGGTTTCGGAGATAGAACTTTGGTAAAATAGGTTTTGGGTTTGTTCTCAACTCTCTTAACGGGCTTTCACTGACTGTTCATTATATGTGTACGGTCTTTGAAGAATAGTCATGTGAGTACGAAGGGCTCCGGGTTAGTGTTTTCCGAAAACACAACTTTTTTAGATCACATGATATACATATGTTTCATGTAAAAATGTATAGAAGGTGGACAATTCTCAAAATGATATACATATGCATGTATTTAAAGAAGAAGTTGGTCTAATAACAATTTGTTGAGGGGTTCGATTTCTACCAGCTATATTTTTGTTGTAATTATTTTATCGGCTCGGAAAAAGTTTAGATTAACAAACAAAATGTCTATTCAAAACTATTGTTAGGTTCTTCTGAGGTTATAAATAGAATGTTGTGGCATTAGTACATTCTCCCTATTCCAAATTAACATAGAATGTTCTTCAAATTGTTATAATGAAGATCAAATTAGGTACTTCACCCGATCACCTAAGCCAAACCCGATTAAATTGAGCCCGATAATCCGAAGTTCACGGGATGGTTGTTTCGATAGGATAAGTGTGATATTTTTCTGTTCAAATGATTAGATAAAGCAAATCAAGACCTTTCCATCTCATGTAATTGTTACAGATTTGAATTTTATTCAAAAATAGTGTTTGTTTTGGCTTATTTACCAGAATTATGAGGTTATCCAAATTTTAAAAAATTCATAAACCTACTTTTTATGGGTTATGAACATATTAAGTTAAACTTATAACGTTTAGTTTTTTTTTTTTTTTTTTTGGAACGGCAATTCTCCTACGGGCCAGTAATGGAGTATCATCGTGCCACCATTACCGGCCACCCCCATGTTCGCCTAAGAGGAAACCCTCTGGAGAGGCTCGAACTCGAGACCTCTCCTTCACCGGGAAAACCCCTTACCAACCAGGCAGAACCTGATTGGCGAAAACTCAATCTAATAAGCATAAGGTCAGCCGAAAAAAAGAAAAATCATAAGCCCAAGAAAATGAATTTATAAGTTGGCGGGCTTATGCCCATTTGCACAATCCTGGTTAGTACTAATGAGTAATGATACTATTTTCTCTTGCGGCAACTCTTATTAACATGTCATTACATTTATCATATCTTCGAAGGATCATTATAATTTATCATATCTATAATTTAAATATGCAAAAGTGATATTAATATTCCATATAACATATTTATGCCCATTACAATATATATCAATTTTCAAAGTAACATGACAAGGAACAGTCGTTTTTTAAGTTAAAATACAAACAATACTTGAAGAAAAGAAAAAGAAGAATAACGTTTATCAACTTGATTAACATCTTTCCTCTTTTCCACGATCCTTTTATAATGTTTTTGCACTTATTACAATCTTTTTTACTATAACCTCTTAACTATTATTATTTTTTTTATTTAACAACACTCAACTTAACTATTCTATTTTTATTTTTTCTATTTTTCACTCTTAATCTCCTTTATTTTCATTATTATTATTGGCCTTATTTATATTGTTCTACTTTTAGATAGGATTAGTTTTATATTAATAGTTATTATTAATTATTATACTAATAGTCATTATTGATAATTGTAACAAAAATACAAATATATAGTTTCTTTGAAAACTTTAAATTAGAGAAATTAAATTTGATTAAAAAAGTATAAACTTATGTTTTGTTCAAAAAATTGTTGATATTATTTCTCTTTAGTGTGAAACGTTTAAGAAGTTAAGCGATTGTAATGATATATAAAGAAAACGATATCCAATTTTATCTTTTTAAACTTTATGTGTTTCGAGATTGATTTGTTAACCTGCCGCAACGCGCGGGAGGGAACAATCCTTGTTGATTATTCAATTATTACCAATATTAAAACCTTATATTTGTTTCCGAAAATACGCAATTAGGCTATGTTTGGTTAAGTGCTTTTAGGGGTTATCGGAGTTTCAGCTTATGTTTTAATCAATATATCTTGTATGGTTGTCAATTTGTAAAAGGTTTATTGAAAAAAACAAAAAAACTAAGTTTTGATAAATCCTAAAACGATAAGCTAGTTGAAAAGCTTTTATAAGAACTTGGGCTTATAATATGCAAAACTAAAGAAATCATAATATGTTTTTTTACGTTTATAAGTTCAAAAACAAACTAGTCTGCCAAACATGTTTCCATCAACGTATTTATAATCTACAACTTAGGTTATAACCTAACTCCATCTAATTTCGTCAAACATATCAATAATCTGGTTCCTTTTATCTTTTTTACTAAGGTAACTAAATGTTTACATGTGGGTCATTTTATTTCTTGGTTTCTTTTACCCCAACGGTCAACAAAATGGAAACAGAGCCACCTTATTACGTGCACACCACCTCACTTTCCGTACTACCAACGGTCATATTTCACCAAATAAAACCCCACCTCAACGGTCATATTCTCCCACCACAATCCTCCACCGTCAGATCAAAATCCAACGGTCCAAAACCACCCAAATCCTCTGACAAAAACACTGAAAAAAACACCTAAATTCCCAATTTATATAAGAACAAACTCATTTCTATGAGTGAACTTTTTGGGTAGTTTCACTGTTGCCAAAATTAACAGAGTGTGAGAGAGTGAGTGTGTGTGAGAGAGAGGGGAGAGTAAAAAAAAAAATTATAAAAATATTTTTTTCAAAAAAAAAAATCTGGGTTTTAATGGGTTTTTGATTTTAAATGATGGGTTTTTGTTAAAATTTTATAAAGATTAAAAAAAAATTGATTTTTTAAATTTTTTGAGATGGAATTCTTGAAGATTTTTATTGATTTAATGTGTTATTTAAATTATAAATGTTATTTTAGCTTTGGGTTTGATCAGGTAATGGAGGTTGAATTACATTCATGGTAATGGTAAGTTATATATCTTCAATCATCATCATTTCTTCAGATTGTGTGTTCGGAATCCGATGAGGTAAATCTTTTTAATTTTCTTGCATCAAATTCTTTGATTCTTTTGATTTACTTATATTCATTTCTTATTCTTTATTGCACATATATATTTATATACATTTTAACACATTTTTTAAAAAATTTGGCATTGGATTCCATTTTATAAAAATCTGTTTTAAAAAAAAAAGATTCATACACACTTCTAATTGATTGAATTGAAACATATTATACATATATTATATATATTTATATTTTATTTTGGAGCGAAAACTAACAAATTTGGAAGGGTTTAAAGAATGTTGGCTGGGTCATTGTTGTCTCCAATGAGCACACAAAGATTTGATTTGACATGTAATACTAACTTCCCACGAAAAGACTCGGCTCGACCCCAGAATGTTAGGCCTGTTACTAGTTTATCAGTAGACAACAACCCGATAGAAGCCCGAACCAGCAGCTGTTCACTTAAGCACAATGTGGTGGAGAAAAGAAGTGAGATTTGGGAAAGTAATAAGGGATTGAAAAGACTTTATGAAGAGGATCAAGACGAGTGTTTTCGCGCTAAGAGGAAAAGGGGTTGTAGTAAAGTTAAAGAATTTGGCGAAAATGAAGATAGTTTGGGTTTGGGTCAATTGGGTAGTGGGGGGTTTTGGTATCCTGTTACTTCACTTCCGTTTTCATTAGCTCCGAGTAATGTGATTTCGCCGAATTTAAGAACTAGTCCATGGAGTTTTGTGAATGAGTTAGCGGATTTAGGCGAAAAGGGGGTTCCTTCAAGTAGTCATAGGGAACAGGTCGTGAAGGAGTCATCATCAGGGTCGGGTTCAAGAAGCAGTTCACCAGCAAGTCATGAAAGTTTGGATCTTGCTGCAGGCGGGTCGAATGGTGTAGGGGCACCAAACCCGGATCAAAGTTTGGATCTTTTAGCGGTTGGGAATGAATCCCATGACGAAGAAGTTGGATTCGAGCTTATAAGTTTGCTTTTAGCTTGTTTGGAAGCGATATCCACAAAGAACATACCTGCCATTAACCATTTCATTTCAAAGTTAGGCGAATTAGCATCTCCTAGAGGCGATTCTTCGTTCTCCCGTCTTGCTTCTTATTACACAGAAGCTTTAGCTTTACGGGTTTCACGAATTTGGCCTAACATTTTCCAGATTGCTACTCCAAGAGACCTTAATCAGATGGAAGAAGAAAATGGAACTGCTTTACGGTTTTTAAACCAAGCAACTCCGATTCCCAAGTTCATTCATTTCACAGCAAACGAGATTCTGCTAAGATCATTCGAAGGAAAAGATAGAGTTCACATAATAGATTTCGACATCAAACAAGGCCTACAATGGCCTAGCTTTTTTCAAAGTTTAGCTTCAAGAAACAATCCTCCAAGCCATGTTCGAATCACAGGTGTTGGTGAATCCAAACAGGATCTAATCGAAACAGGAGCTCGCCTTTCAGGATTTGCAGAGTCTTTAAATCTTGAATTTGAATTTCATCCTGTTGTCGATAGATTAGAAGACGTTAGACTGTGGATGCTTCATGTGAAAGAAGGAGAAACAGTCGGTATAAATTGTATTTTACAGCTTCACAAAATGCTGTATGACGGAACCGGTGGAACACTTAGAGATTTTTTCGGGCTTATTCGAAGCACAAACCCAAGCGTCGTGGTAGTAGCAGAGCAGGAAGCGGAGCATAACAACGTCGTATTGGAAAGAAGAGTTTCAAATTCACTAAAGTATTATTCTGCTATCTTTGACTGTATCGACACTGCCTTTCCATTACAAAGTCAGAATCGTATCAAGATAGAGGAATCATTCGGACGTGAGATTAGAAACATAATCGCATGTGAAGGACTAGAAAGATTCGAGAGGCACGTGGGGTTTGATCAGTGGTGGAAGTCAATGACCGAGCTAGGAGGATTCAGAAACGTGGAGATCAACGATAGGGAGTTTTTTCAGAACCAAATGATACTGAAAATGTACCAACATCCATTTGGTCCAAACTCATTCAAAGTCGAAAAGAGGAGGTTCAATGGAGGTATAACTTTAACTTGGTCCGATCAGCCGCTTTACACAGTATCAGCATGGAGACCGTTCGATATCACAGGAGCTTCGTCGTCATACCAGCCGCAGCAGCAACAACAACAACAATTGGTATAAAGTTTAACAATTCTTTGTAGGGGTAAAAAAATGTCATTAGATCATTCTTTAATTCATTTGTTGCAGATAGAAATTTGTTTAGAAAAAAAAGGTTATATTTTTTTATTTAGGCTTTTTAAATCATTCATTTGTAATAGTTATTGGAGTCATTTTTTTCACTATTAATTTTTATTCATATATTTTATCATAAGTTATTTATGATTGTAATGTTTTTTAATAAAACATAATAGATATCATTCGAGTATTCTCTCTTCGTTTAATGTAAACTACTGTCTTTGTTTACGGATCTGTATTTCAAAGGAGGTACCGCAGACTTAACTATCTTAACGTACTCGTTTAGAAGTTTTACATCATGACTAGAGCTGGAAAATGATATCGAGTGACTGTGTAGACGGACAAATTTGAATAATGTTCATGACTTCAACCTAAATTAGTTTTCTTATTAGGACATGTTTCATTCAAGTTAGCACAACAAATGCAAAACAAGTTTATATTTTTATTTTCTTGCTACTTTGTAATTAAAATAGTTTTTTTTTTTTAAGTGCTCGAAAGGAAAAGATGTTGCGAAACCTTTCCATGGTGTATGCTACACGTCGATTTGGTTCATTTGGAATTGGCGCAACAGATTGCGGGTTGCTTCATAAGAGAATTAATTTCTAAAATTAATTACAAGATCAACTTCTGTCAGGACTCAGGATTATGAAAAGATCTGTAGTTATAGCCCAACTAAGCACAGGCTCCAATAAAGGATCCAACTTTGGGCCCAACCCAATTCAAATATAAAGGTTCAAACTCAAAGGTGATTGAAATTTTACCTTTTTTTTTTTTTATTTTTTTTTTTTTTTTTTTTTTTTTTTTTATGTAAATCTAAAAAGTTAAATTATATGGAGGCAATTCATTATCTACTTGTCCTAAAAATGCCGTAAAAAAGAAACTATATTAGCATCTTTAACCTGTCTCATGTGTATAACTTGAGACATGTCAAAAGTGCTGAGGTAGGTTAGCTAAATGTCACTTGTATTATTGTTACTACCTTTGACGCAAAGAAAATTACATCTTAATTTCATCCACATGTTATAAACGATGGGGCTAGCACGCGCGTTGCGGCGAAGTCCCCTTTGAAGTTAAAAAAAAAAAAAATAATCTATCCGAAACGTAAATAAAGGAAAAAATCGATATTTTTTTATTAATCTGAATATCCCAAATTAAAAACCAACCTGAAAAAAATAAATATTGTTGACCTGAATTGTTTGAAAAGAAATATATTGTTGACAAAAAAATACATCATAATAAAAAAAAGTAAAAATTTCCAACCCGACCTGAATCGGATGAACTATGAACAATGACAACGCAAGTTGTCAAATGTTATATATTTAATTAATTTAATGAGCATAATAAGAAAAGTTTTAACTTTTATCTTTAACAAAATACTCTTCTTTTTAGGGATTTTAATATTTGTTTTTCCTATCTTTATTTGAAGATAGAAGAGTCATAATCAATCTCGGAGATAAAGTGGATTCAATGGTGTTCGGTCCTCTTCATAAAAACAATTTTATATGTAACTATTTAGTAAATTTAAAATAATCAAAAACATAATACACGTCACGAACCCACATATAACTTATCAAGTGTAGATATCTGAAAATTTTCTCTAACTACGATCATCTTTGATTAAAAATCATAACTTTATTCCTGGTTTATAATAATACATTAACAATTTTATAGTTATCAAATTTGCCTCTCCATGAGTGATGTATCCACTTTATTCCTTTGAGGACATTGTGCATGTCGTTTATGCATATTAATATTGGCGTTAAAAGTGTATCATTTGCCTAAAAATATCGAAGCATCTTATTTTATGCATGTGTAGGAAAAGCTTAATATAGCAATAATTAAGCATCAATCTACGTGTGTGCATTTTAAACCATAACTTATGTGTGCTTTTATTTATATATTTATTCAACAAAATTAGGTTCGGTAAAAGATTATCTTTTAGTATAAGAGCTTCCTTTATTTTTAAGACATTATAAAAATGTTCAAATCTAAACTATAATAATAACATAAATTAAATAAGTTTTTCACAACAAAGTTGTTATGATATGTAAAGTTCTCCTCGTTCAAGGTTTTTCTTATCTAGCAATCGTTTTTGATGCACGAAACCAAGAAAGTGATGATGATGATGTTATCATATCGAATTGTGATGCAATCAGTAACTAGTAAGACCGTAAATATGTGTTTAACTATTCAGGAAGGGATTTTCACAAAATTCGTATAGTTGATAGAACAACCAATTCGCAAAGGAGATATGTATTAATAATATGATAAAATCATTGATAACCGAATATTTATACTTGATGATAATTGACGAGACCAAATAGGATCCAAACGCTCTTAACCAGTGAATTGTATGATAAGATCATGATGCGGAATCTCATAATCTGAATGAATCTATATAATGACAATTGAAATTGAGTATTTGATTAATTGAACGCTGAATGTTTAGATATCATTCATAGTATGATTTGGCGGGAAAAGTCGTTACATGAATCTGTTTAAGCTTGACGACACCCAAGATGAGTTCGGGATCAAAGACTACGACTACACTCATATATCACACTATTTATAGACATCATCACATACAAATTACACTAAAACAAAGAAGTCTTCATCTTAATTTTAACTCTGAAACTGTTCACTTTAACTCGGAAGTAGAGTCTTCATCATCAGAGTTATAATCTTTAATGTTGACTTGTGTTGACTTACTTAATCTTCAGTTTAAATTTAACTTTGGTGTACTTCAGTAAGTTCGGGTGAAGTAACATGTTCACCCGAGTTAAATTCCTCACTTAATGACTTTCTATGTTTAAGTCGGATGATGAACTTTGTTCACCCGACTTAAACATTTTGATCTTGAACATACACTTTGAGGGTTTCATAGCTTCATCCATACTTTTCATACCCAACAATCTCCCCCTTGGATGATGTTATGAATCTCCAAATCAACTAACTGATGATACTCCATGGTAAGCTTCACAATATTCTGTTCCTCCAAAATCTGATTCTCCATGGTTGGAATGCAAACACAAGCAGTCTCTAGTTTTTTTTTTTTTTTTCCAGATTCTTCAATCAGAATCAAACAAACTCCCCCTCAACAAACAATCTCACAGAATCTCACAAACCTTCATTTGCATTAAACTTGTAGATCATCATTATAAATCTGAATCATGAACTAATTACCAGATCATATTGTTTTTTCTTCAATACATGAAACACTTGTAATCTTCATTCCTTCATCATCATTAAAACAATTTGATCATCAACAATCTCAGTTTTCCTTCAACTTCTGATTTAACACTTCAATCCTTCTCAAATCTTCAACTAGAATGACTTCAGATTTAGTTCGGATGAACTGCTTCATTATCTAATTTTAAATCTAAAGCATCAAAACTCATCTCTTCATAAATTGATAACTCGTGGATACTTCAATCACCTCTAATTGATTATCGTACCAGCAATTCCACCAGAAACAAACTAATCTTCACACGTTTTTCAGTAACGTTCTTCAATATTAATTTGAACTTCCTCGATTCAAACAAAACACTAATAATTTGACTGAATTCACTCGAATCGAGTCAAATCGATGAGCCAGAATCAATTGAATTTAATCAATTGATTTGTCTGGCTCTGATACCAATTGACAAGACCAAATAGGATTCAAACGCTCTTAACCAGTGAATTATATGATCAGATCATGATGCAGAATCTCATGATCTGAATGAATCTATATAATGACAATTGAAATTGAGTATTTGATTAATTGAACGCTGAATGTTTAGATATCATTCATAGTATGATTTGGCGGGAAAAGCCGTTACATGAATCTGTTTAAGCTTGACAACACCCAAGATGAGTCCGGGTTCAAAAACTATGACTACACTCATATATCACACTATTTATAGATATCATCACATACAAATTACACTAAAACAACGAAGTCTTTATCTTAATTTTAACTCTGAAACTGTTCAATTTAACTCGGAAGTAGAGTCTTCATCATCAGAGTTATAATCTTTAATGTTGACTTGTGTTGACTTACTTAATCTTCAGTTTAAATTTAACTTTGGTGTACTTCAGTTAGTTCGGGTGAAGTAACATGTTCACCCGAGTTAGATTCCTCACTGAATGACTTTCTATGTTTAAGTCGGATGATGAACTTAGTTCACCCGACTTAAACATTTTGATCTTGAACATACACTTTGAAGGTTTCATAGCTTCATCCATACTTTCATACCCAACAATAATAAAAAAAGAAAGAAACGAAGGTAATAGAGTTACAAGTACTCTTTTAAATTATAACTTTTTGATTCTCTAATTCAAACAATTTCGTATGATAGACATCCAAAATTTTATTATGTTTTAAAGGTCGTCGACTATGATAAACGATATTCTAAATTTTTATAATATATTATTGGAATCTTTAAGAAGTTTGATTGATATCACATCGATGTATCGGATTTTGCCTACTTTGGAATATTAAAAGGAACTAGTTTTCATATAAAAGCCGATAAAGATATTGAAAAAGCATGACGTAGTACGTATGGCCGATATACAGGATAGGGATAAAATTTGGTACAAACGTAGAACAAGTATTAGCTGTATATCTATAATGACAACTGTATATGCACACGTGTTTGTTCCATTTATGAACAAACAAACTTTCACAATCATTTATGACAAGACAACGATTTAAGACCAAACAACAACTTCACGGTTCCGTAATCACATTTATCAAATTTGTTTGATTTAGCTTTTCTTTTAACATGAAGTTGACATATAAAAAAGTTATATCTAAGATTGTAAACAAATTGAACAAATATGAATGGAGTTTGTTATGTGTTGGGATTAAACGGTTTGAAAATAAGTTAAAGTTCATTACTACTGCTCAACTACTGTCCAGTTAATACAGCAAATATACCAGTTAATACTGCAAGTGTATTGGTTACTACTGCAAGATTGATGGTTACTATTGTTTGATACTGTTACTACTGCCCGTCTTCTGTTACTACTGCATGAAGAATTTGGATAAGTTTATAATAGATTTGTAATTATCTTTTCCTTATTTGTAGTTAATTTACAATCGTAGTTATAGTACAATTGTAATTGTTTAGTCGTTTCCTAGATTTGCTAGGTTAGCCTCAAGGTCTATATACATAGATCCTTGTATTAGAAAAAACGCGTATATTGATCAATCATTAAGATTAATATATTGAGGCTTATTATTGATATTCGTTATTGTTCTTGTTCATTATAAACAATATTCATTTAATCAATAAACTTGTAATATCAAAATGTTTAAATCCGCTGCTAAACTTATTTGATAGATCAAGATCTTTATTCAAAGTGTGGCTGTATTACATAACTATATCGATCCTGACAAGTGGTATCAGAGCACATGAGGTGCTCAAGATCTACTGATCTACAAGTTTTTGTTGAAGCCTCAACAAGAAACAAATTACTATCAATCATGACTGATGTGATGGTAAACAAAGTTCCTGTATTGAATAGCAACGATTTTGATATTTGGAAGTTAAGGATCAAACAACACATACTGCTTTCTGATTATGCAGTATGGGATGTAATTGTGAATGGGAATAAACAAGCTCTCACCTTGTCAACTGATGGAACACCTGGAGTTGTTCATCCTCCTACTACAGATCAAGAAAGAAGAGAAAAACAAAATGAAATCAAAGCTCTCAATATTCTTCTAATTGCTATTCCTAATGAATACCAATCATAATTTGAAGAATATGGGGATGCAAAGTCTCTCTCCCTCTTCCTCTTGATTTCGGCCGAACAACCCAAAGAAAGGGGTTTTCGGTTTTCATTGATTCAAGCAAAGGAAATGAAGTCAAGATCGTTGACTAGGTCGGGGCAAGTACCAACATACAAGCATATCGATAAAGACAGTGTCGTGTACAAAACAAAATGTAGATCTTACACTTAGATCTACTCCTTTCATACAAATAAGTCAAGGCTTAATGGTATAACTTAATCCGATTTAATTATTCCTATGTGATTCTGTTTTTCGCTGCCATGTATTGTTTGACAATATGACCCGTGTTGTATACCTATAGTAGGTTTGCACTGCACTCTGCGTGAGACCGTATTGGTTAGCCATCACACCCGAACCGTTGAGCACGTCATTCGTTTCTCAAACAATATTCGATGGGAACTAGTATTAAAATACTTTAATAATTAAACTTAATTGTGTAGATCATTATCTAGTTTATGAGAAAATCGAACTAGTTAATTGAGAGATTGTTCGAGTGGAAGTCTTATAAGGTTTAATCGTATAATTGGCTTAGGTGCTTAATGCTTAGTTGTAATACGTAGAAATTATAAACAAGAGTGGTGACTATACATATGAGATAACTAAATTTTTAATGTGAAATGAGAGTTCAAGTTATATACTTGGTAATTGGTTCAACATCGTTAGGTTTTAAGTAACAATTGTAGTATATGTGAAATAGACCAAGTGAATCAATTCAATTATTCTTGATTCTTCTAAATCCACTTTCTTAAGAAATCTTAGTAATTTAAGAAAAATGACAATTCGGTTCCAAAACCCAAACTTTTAACTTTATAAATTCTTGATTTGACTTTAATATTCAACCAACTGATTTATCTGAACTATATTGTTCATCATTAGGTACACTGTCTAAGTAAATGTAGTTAAGTAGTAAGATATTTCTTGTTTTAAAAATTAAACTAGCTTTTGTTGGACCCATATTATTTGTGACCCTCATTGATCATTTATCCTTACTGATATGATGACTGACACTAACTGAAATCTGTGTCTAGTAAATATTCGATGGACGTATTTACCTTAACGACACTATAGATTTCCCATTAGGTGATCGGAACTATGAGAGCTTAAAATAAACACTTATTAAACACCAAGGACTAAATGGTACACACTCCTAATTTGAGTGTGTATATAAGGACCATCATAAACCCTTATTAGGGTTGGTCACTTCACCATCTCTTCCATCCTAAAACACATACATAGTGTTTTCTCTCAATTATTCCATCCTAATACGATCATATCGTTTTGGGAATCAATGGCTAACTTATTCAGCAACATCCCAGGATCATCAGGAGGTATGTAAATAACATGAATCAATCTAATTTAATCCAACATGTGGTATCAGAGCCAATGGCTCGTGATTATCCATTGGTTCATGTTTATTTATTGCTTGGTCTATTGCTATTATTATTCTGCAAATTATCTGGCCGGCGATTTTGATTTCTGATGGAAAAATGGTGTTTTTGAGACCTGCGGCGGCTGAACAGTAACCCTAATTTCCGATGAACTTCGTCCGTGCGGGCGAAGGCTCATCCGTACGAATGAGTTTCTTGATTCGTGCGAACCTAACTTGTTCATTAGCACGAACCAAAGATTATCTCATGCGAACCTGATTTGTTCATACGTGCGGATGAATTCTCATACGTGCGAATGTGTTGCTTGATTCGTGAGAACCTAACTTGTTCATTAGCACGAACTAAGGATCATCTCATGCGAACCTAACTGTTGATCCGTACGAATCTGGGCTCAATGCGTGCGAACCTAGGCTTACATCCGTACGAACTTAAACCTTACATCCGTACGAATCTAGGATTAATCCGCATGAACCTGGACTTACATCCGTACGAATCAATACTCATCCGTACGAATATAATCTCATCCGTACGAATGACTACAGACCCTAATTTGGTCGGTTTTTAGAGTTTTACTGGTTGCCTTATTTGCCGTCTCACCCAAAATTAGTCGCCTAACTTGCCGACTGTATTAAAATCAATTTGGTTTAATTTGACCACCTTTAAAATTGATTTAGTCACCTTATTTATATGTGACTTTATTATACTTATGCACTAATATTCATGTTTTCATCTTTTGTTGCCCAAAGGTCAAAGGTGATTCCTATGATTGCAATTTTTTCCTTTAGCATAATAAACACGTAGGATATTAATTCTGCCCAAAGGTGATTTAATATACTTGTGTGCTTAAAAGGATTCTTATTATGCCTTAAAACACGATGTTCTATTTTGTTGCCCAAAGGTCAAAAGACAAACACTGTGTTGCATAAACCTTATACTCACAATTTTACTTAGATATTAGTTATTTCTGCCCAAAGGTGATGTAACATCTAAGTAGAGCCTTACTTTAGCTTATTATTTTTTGGTGTTTTCAATAGGCTTACCTATCATTGGCTTCATTACTAATATGGTCTTAGTCTCAGGAACATTACTATTAGGTCTACTTATTTTAGACATTACTCTAGTTCTATTACCTTAAGGGACATTACTTAGTCTGCCTTATATAGCTAACTCTGTCACTATAAAATCTTCTAATACTCGTATCATAAATCTAAATCCTCCTTATTCTCCACTACAGTACCAAACTTCGTCATTGAGGCACTTACTTGTGCTAATTTCACTTCTTGGAAGGATCAACTTTACTTAACTCTGGGAATGCTCGACATTGACTATGCTATTCGCCATGATGAACCCGCATCTATTACTGCTGCCTCTACTGCGGCTCAGATAGCGGAATTTGAGAAGTGGGAAAGGGCGAATCGGCTGTCACTAATGATGGTCAAGAACTCAATTCATCCCAGCATCCGAGGAGCTATCCCTGATAAAGACAAAGTGAAAACTTACCTCACATCTGTTGAGGATCACTTTAAGGGATCGTCTAAGGCAACTGCGAGTAGTTTAATGCTACAGATGCTAACTCTTAAATATGAAGGTTCTAATGGTGTCCGTGAACACATAATGAAAATGGTTGACATGTCTCATAAGCTTAAGAATTTGGAAATGGAAGTCTCAGATAATTTTCTTGTGCATTTCATAATGACTTCCTTGCCTGGTCGGTTCGACACTTTCAAAGTGAATTATAATGCTATGAAAGATAAATGGTCGATAAGTGAACTGATTGCTATGTGCGTTCAAGAGGAAGATCGTCTTAAGCACATTCAACCTGAAGCTGTTCACCTCACTACCACTTCAAACTTCAAGAAGAGGAAAGGTAACTACAGTAACAAGACTGAAAATAAAGTCCAAAATCATGGTGCTGCTATCTCTGGCCCTAAATCCTCAACAGGCAATACTAACTGCAAATTCTGCCGCACCAAAGGGCACGGACAGAAAGATTGCTCTAAATTCAAGGAATGGCTAGCTAAGAAAGGTAACATTCTTTACGTAGTATTTGATTCCTTTACTACTGATGTTCCATTTAATACATGGTGGGGTGACTCTGGTTCTATGGTCCATGTGACCAATTCCTTACAGGGATTCCTTACAATCCAGAAGCTACCAAAGGACCAAAGAAAACTTAGAGTTGGAAATGGTGATCTCTTAGATGTCGAAGCCATGGGGATTTTAAATTTACATATGAATACCGGAAAGTGTATTAGATTAATAGATACCTTATATGTACTGAGAATTACTCGGAACCTTGTATCTATATCTAGACTTGATCTTGAAGGTTATGTAATTACTCATGGTTGTGGCAGGATCACTTTTACTCTTAATAATGAATTATTTGGTTGTGGTTTTTTGGATGGATTACTGTATAAATTAGAACTAGATCATAATTTCTCACAGTCTTTGTTGTCTCTTAATATTGATGACATAACTAAAACAAAGACAAAATCACCTAAACAAGCAGAGAATTCCTCCACATTGTGGCATAAACGTCTCGGCCACATCTCACGAGATCGCATGACACGACTCGTAAAAGAAGGAATCTTACCCTCTCTTGATTTTAGTGATTTTGAAACATGTATTCAATGCCTCAAAGGCAAAATGGCTAAAGGGAATAAGAAAGGAGCCACCAGATGTTCCAACTTGTTGGAAATAATTCATACTGATATTAGTGGCCCCTACCCCGCATCAATAACAGGACATACATCATTTATTACATTCATTGACGATTATTCACGTTATATGCACCTTTATCTGATTAAAGAAAAATCTGAATCCTTACAAACTTTTGTCGATTATAAAACTTTGGTTGAAAACCAACTTGATCATAAGATAAAAGTTGTCCGATCAGATAGGGGAGGTGAGTATTACGGTAAACATACTGATATTGGTCAAGCTCCTGGTCCCTTCTATAATTTTTGCAAGGAACAGGGCATAATTAACCAATATACCATGCCAGGTTCTCCTCAACAGAATGGCGTTGCTGAAAGGAGAAACCGAACTTTAATGGACATGGTGAGAAGTATGCTCGCCAACACTAACCTACCCAAATTTCTTTGGACTGAGGCCTTAAAAACAGCTGTTCATATACTCAATAGGGTTCCATCAAAATCTGTCCCTAAAACTCCTTATGAGATCTGGACAGGTAGGAAACCGAGTCTAAAATATATGAAAGTATGGGGCTGTCCTGCCGAAGCAAAAGTCTATAACCATAACTTAAAGAAACTGGATTCTAAAACCCTTACATGTTTCTTTATTGGTTATCCCGAGAACTCAAAAGGTTATCGGTTTTACTGTCCTTCTCACTCTACCCGCATCATAGATACGCAACATGCCACTTTCCTCGAAAATTCAGAGATCAGTGGGAGCACGACAAATCCTGGTTTAGATTTGCAAGAAGTACAAGAAGCGGGGGGAAACCACTCGACGGTTATTACGATTCCTCCGATAATTCCTCTTGTACCCAACGCTGCTCCCGTTATGCCTGAACCTCCTAATGAACCGGTTGAACCTCCCAATTTGCCTCCTAATCTAAACACCGAAGAACCGCTTGTCCCTGAAGAACCCGTAATTCAGCTCAGGAGATCATCAAGGGCTCGCAGAAACACTAATTTTGATGGTTTCGAAACTTATCTGGCTAAAGTCGAAAATATTGGGAAACTTACTGATCCAACCTCTTACCGAGAAGCTATTAATAGTGATCAGGCCGCTCATTGGATTGAAGCCATGATTGAAGAGCTCAATTCCATGAAGCATAATGGCGTTTGGGTATTGGTTGCACTTCCTAAAGGATCCAAAATAATTGGTTGTAAATGGGTCTTCAAAACCAAATTAGACCCGAATGGAAACGTCGAACGCTATAAGGCCAGACTGGTTGCAAAAGGCTTTACTCAAAAGGAAGGAATTGATTATCAAGAGACCTTTTCTCCTGTCTCTCGTAAAGATTCCCTAAGGATCGTCATGGCACTCGTAGCTCATTATGATTTAGAGTTACATCAGATGGATGTCAAGACCGCTTTCCTAAATGGTGACTTGCAAGAAGACGTATACATGCAGCAACCTGAAGGATTTATTCCAGAAGGTAAAGAGCACATGGTCTGCAAGTTGAATAAATCGATATATGGGTTGAAACAAGCATCACGACAATGGTACCTTAAATTTGATGAAGTCGTGAAATCTGATGGCTTCCTAAAGAATCAAGTGGATCAATGCACCTATCTCAAGATCAGTGGGAGTAACTTTATTATCCTTGTTTTGTATGTGGATGATATTCTGCTTGCAAGTAACAACTTGGATTTGCTACATGAGTCGAAGCGAATGCTTTCGCATAATTTCGACATGAAAGATCTCGGTGATGCCTCTTATGTTATAGGTATCGAAATACATCGAGATAGACGTAATGGTGTTCTAGGTCTTTCCCAAAGGGCTTATATTGACCGTATTCTAGAACGCTATAACATGCAGCACTGCACACCCACTGTGGCTCCGGTAGTTAAAGGGGACGTATTTGGACCTCACCAAACTCCGAGCACTGAAACTGAGAAGGCTGAAATGAGGATGATACCTTACTCATCTGTAGTTGGGAGCATTATGTACGCTCAGGTCTGTACTCGACCGGATATCGCTTACATCGCTGGTATGCTGGGGCGTTACTTATCTAACCCCGGATTAGCACACTGGAAAGCGGCTAAAAAGGTTCTACGATATCTGAAAGGGACCAAAGACTACAAATTAACTTATAGAAGAAGTGACAACTTGGAAGTAGTAGGTTATTCTGACTCTGACTTTGCTAAAAGCAAAGAAGACCATAAATCTACTTCTGGGTATATTTTCATGTTAGCTGGCGGACCAATCTCTTGGCGGAGTCATAAACAGAAACTGACCACGACGTCTACTATGATGGCTGAATATGTTGCCGTTTATAATGCAACCTGTCATGGGATGTTGTTAAGGAACCTGATCAGTGGACTCAAACTCGTCAACTCAATCTCTAGACCATTGAAGCTTTACTGTGATAACTCAGCTGCTGTAACTTTCTCGAACAGTAACAGTTCGACTGGCGTTGGGCTGTATCTCGACACAAAGTATCTGTTTGTACGCGAACGGGTTGAGGAAAATGTTCTTTGTGTTGAGTACATAAGTACACATGACATGCTGGCGGATCCGATGACCAAAGGTCTTCCTCCTAATATATTCGTAGGACACGTGTCGAATATGGGGCTTACAAAAGACTTAATTTAATAGCATGTTGTACTTATTGGTCATTATTATTTATTAATGAAAATTTTCCTCCTTATTCAGATTTTGTTTGTCTATTATTTACACCTTATGCGCATAACTGTGTTGGACATTACTATAACAAAATTTGTCTTTGTTGGTCTATCATTGCTTATTCAGTTTTGAATTTGAGTCATAGTTTGACTAGTGGGGGTCCTAAGTAGATATTCTTCTCTACGACTGTACTTATTGACTATGATTTCGGTTTGAAACAAAATGAGTATTATCTCGTACGGACTTATTAATACTCATAGATAAATGATCCCCTTGGTCAAGTGGGAGAATGTTGGACCCATATTATTTGTGACCCTCATTGATCATTTATCCTTACTGATATGATGACTGACACTAACTGAAATTTGTGTCTAGTAAATATTCGATGGACGTATTTACCTTAACGACACTATAGATTTCCCATTAGGTGATCGGAACTATGAGAGCTTAAAGTAAACACTTATTAAACACCAAGGACTAAATGGTACACACTCCTAATTTGAGTGTGTATATAAGGACCATCATAAACCCTTATTAGGGTTGGTCACTTCACCATCTCTTCCATCCTAAAACACATACATAGTGTTTTCTCTCAATTATTCCATCCTAATACGATCATCTCGTTTTGGGAATCAATGGCTAACTTATTCAACAACATCCCAGGATCATCAGGAGGTATGTAAATAACATGAATCAATCTAATTTAATCCAACAGCTTTTACATATCAATTATATTGGATAATAAAAAAGAATAAAAAAAATTAATAACTAATCACTCAATAGTATCCTACCTTATTTGTTTTGACATCTACTTCAATTATATCTTATTTGATCGACATCATATGAATCTTTACTCAAGAAATCTTTTTTTGCCAACTCTAGCTAATTTAAAGATGTGATAGTTTTGTAATCGTTTAATTATTAAATTAGCATCTTGACAATGTCATATTGTCGGGGTATGGTTTAGTGTTTTGGTATAATAATCTTTTTGTTGCTTAATATCAAGGGAAGAAAGCGTTTCGCTTTAAATCGAAAAACTCATGCTCAATAATGTTTAGAAATTTCCGTTAACGAAAATCACAACCCTATATCTATAAAACCGGAAGATAATGAAAGTGTAACATGTTGGCATAATATAAGTCCATTGTTTGTATCCAATATTTGTTTTGCTTTGTGTAGAGACTAGATTACTTTTTTTTAAGGTTTATAAGTTTAGTATATAAACAATATAATTATTAATATTTATATTTATATTTATATTTATATACAGTTTACAATATATGATTTTATATGGTTTGAACTCGTTTCTATTATACTTTTGCTTAATTTTAGTTTTACTTTATATTTTTTCTTGTGTTATACTCTAGTATCAACATTAGAAAATATAGACCATACATAAACATGAAAGTATTCCAAAACAATATCATTAATATATGATGTACATACCAATATTGTTTATTTTAATACAAATAATTGGGGTATATAGCCATACACATGTACATGGCTTGGACCCATATCTTCTTTATCATCTTTGCTTAGAATTCAATTAGATATGCATAAAATAATTATTTTTCTCACACATGATGATTTATTTGTGGAGTTTGCTAATTATAGTTTTAGATTATGATTAACGAATTCAGATAGATACACATGATAGTGTTATATATGAAAGGTGACTAATATTAATATATATAATTATGTGTGGCTGAAACTTATACAGAAAAAATCATTTACTTAATAACTAGATTATTATCTCACGATAGCGCGAAGAAAAATAAAAATTGAATCGTAAACTTTATGTTTATATAGATTTTAAGTTATTATGAAAAAACAATGTTATACGTATAATAACATATATACTTTTACGTTTATACACATGTTGTTTATAGTTATAATAAAATAACCACTTTTATGTTTATACACATGTTTTAATAATTTTTATTATTAGATTTTTAAAATAATAATAAGGTAAATCATAGTTCAAATTGAGTGATTTTTTTTAAGTAAATTGGAATTTTGTTTTTATTTTAGTAGAGATGAGAATTAAAGAGAATGTAATTATATATTTTAAAAAGGGGTAAAATGAAAATAGTGTTTGATGACATCATCAATTTGATCTAACGGTTGAAATCAAAGAAATTAACCCATCTAAGGGTCCTTACTACGCCATATGGTATTTAAGGCCCATCTTTTATTATATATTAAAGATTAAAGATATGTATTCATATTACTTAGGTCAAATTTTATTGGAGTAAAAATTCTAAGTAATTTTTGTTTCATAAGATAGCAAATATTATGATTTGAATCATGACCTTTAAAGTTCGGATTGTAATCTTGTGTGGTATATGATACGAGGTTTTCAGTTATATTATACTAGTAAAGTCCGAGGTTGCTACGCTTAGGTTTTAAATTGGAGATGTGATGCTGGAATTCGCAGGAGAAAGGGGTCATATACATAATACACTTGGTTAATAATATACGTAACTTTAACTATGAGATTGTAATTTGAAATACATGACAAAATCAATAATCGATCTTAAAAGAAAAGAAATGATCAAGCCACATGTCGATGTGAAATAATGAACGAGTTAGACAACATATGTACTGAAGTGTTACTTTTTTCACATAGAGTCATATCGAATATGCCTGATTAATTTTGAAGTGATTTATCGACATATGATTGCACGAGCAAACAGTAACATTCTATGAGCAAAAATATCCATCACTTGACAATAATTCAGTACCGATTTATGTTAAAAAAAAAAAACATAAGTTTCTTGAATTTATCAATAGATCTACCATTCATTTCAAACAACTACATTACATGCACATAACATAATAGTATATGTTGGCATAATTAATTATCCATATTGTGATTTGATGATACAAAATATAAACTGATAACGGTGAAGAAATAGTAGTTTTGGAGTTGCTGATTTATATTGAAAAAGACTAAGTGATGGTTACTACTGCTCAATTTCTAGTGCTCATAAAAGGTTCTACTGCTCATACAAGTTACTACTGCTCATAGAAGTTTCTACTACTCATACAAGTTATTACTGCTCAGTTACTACTACCAATACTTGGTTACTACTGCAACTCAGTTACTACTGCCCTATCAAGAGTTAATACTCTAGAGAAGATAAAAATTAATTTAGGATAAGATATAATTAGATTTGATTCTTATTTGTAATTATATTTATCATTATTATAAGTATTTGTTACCTTAGAATAGGGAGATATTCTAGGAAGGTTACAAAGATATCAAATCTTTGTAATTATTATTTCTACGAATTCGTAGGAGTTTGTTAGAAACAAGGTTATAAAACCTTGATACATGCATAGAAAAAATAGACGAGTGAATGCATAGAAAATGCATGGTGATGTAAACCTAGAAAAACTAGGTTAAACCCCAAGATTAAGGAGTCCTTGATCTAGATATCGTTGTAAATATTCGTTATATTTCTGATCAAAATATAATTGGGGAGTTGGTGGAAAACTGTTTGTGTTCTTGTTATTCATTCTTATTCATATTTATATACATAAACTGTTATTCACAAAACCTTGTAATATCAAAGTGTTGATCCGCTGCAACTTCTTTGATAGATCTAGATCTACACGTTTGTTTTTATACAAACCTAGTTCAATAGATCCTAACAGTATACCTATAACATTTTTTTAGGAAAGGTTAAATTACATGACAAAATC
This sequence comes from Senecio squalidus, assembly GCA_910822075.1. Taxonomy (NCBI): domain Eukaryota; kingdom Viridiplantae; phylum Streptophyta; class Magnoliopsida; order Asterales; family Asteraceae; genus Senecio; species Senecio squalidus. The sequence continues at coordinate 7,638,769 of CAJVGC010000065.1, forward strand.
AATGATCGATCTTAAAAAAAAGAAATGATCAAGCCACATGTCGATGTGAAATAATGAACGAGTTAGACAACATATGTACTGTAGTGTTACTTTTTTCACATAGAGTCATATCGAATATGTTTGATTAATTTTGAAGTGATTTATCGACATATGATTGCACGAGCAAACAGTTTGATTAATTTTGAAGTGATTTATCGACATATGATTGCACGAGGAAACAGTAACATTCTATGAGCAAAAATACCCATCACTTGACAATAATTCAGTATCGATTTATGTTAAAAACAAAAAGAAAAAACATAAGTTGCTTGAATTTATCAATAGATCTAGCGTTCATTTCAAACAACTAAATTACATGCACATAGCATAATAATATGCCTATACCATTTTTTTAGAAAGGTTAAATTACACTACACCACACATATATAATTTACAAGTTTTATCCCATTAACAACTTCAGTCCATGACCTATAAATCAATGGATCATTCACACATCGCGTTACAAGAATTTTGATAGTACCCTATAATTCATATATCGGGTTACAAGAATTTTGATAGTACCCTATAACAATAAATAATATAATCCATATCCTAATAAGCATTCTTCATTTGAAAAGTAAAGTCAAATTCAAATTGAAAGAAATGAACAAATTCCAACTATAATCATGTATCTAATCGGCTAATCCAAAGGAAAACTTAAAAAAATAAATATCTAAATTATTTTGGCATACGCAACTTGTTTTGTTAAATGGCATGGCAAGAAGGTGTGATAGCCCATATACTTATTACGTGTATAATTAATGACTACAGTTGTATATACTATATACGTACATGTATTTTTGGTATACAACTAAACAAGCATAATGTACTAATATTAATTCTAAACTAGTACGAGTTTGGGGTTTTATGTTCCAGCATGCAGTTTGACCATTAAACAATGTAAATTTACATTCGCAAGCGAAGAAAAAAGGCATCGTCTTTGTGAGATTATTTGATTCGCAAACTATACTTTTTATTTGATACTAATCTAAAAAAAAAAAGAAAAAAAAAACATGAAAGTTCAACACCAACAAACCCAACCCAACACCTTTTTATTTTAAAGCAGTAGAAAACAAAGAAAAGAAAAAGGAGCGGGTGAGATTCGAACCGCGGTCTCCTCGCAGTGGAGGCCGCGCGTTTACACTCCGACAACAACATGTTTTGTAATACAAACGATAAAAATTGTATTTAAACACAATATTATGACTATAATAATAATAAAATGCACAATTTCATAGGTAACAACAACAATTAAATTGGATGGTAATTTCAAACAAACAAAAACCACTACAACACAAATACTTTTTCTGCACTTATTTTTGTACACCTTTAAACTGTAATAAAATATGTTAAGTTGTTCACGTTTAAAAAGAAGTGTTAAATCTTAATATTTATAACCGAGAAGAAATTTAAAAAATTATAACAAGTTTCACATTTATTTTTGTGAAAACAAAATATTCACACTTATAAACATGAACATATATTAAATTTATCAAATTTATCTATATATTTCAAAATGTAAGGGTTAATTGTTATACCTAATATGTTCACACTCCTTTTTGTGTGATGAAAATTGGTGAAGCGAATTAATTCTCAAGAATATCGAACCTCAATTGTTTTGACATCTACTTCAATTATATCTTATTTGGTCGACATCAATGAATCTTTACTCAACAAACCTTTTTTTGCCAACTCTAGCCAATTTAAAGATGTGATAGTTTTGTAGTTAAGTGAATGTCTGTTCAAATCATTTCAGTGTTATCAACTTGATTATGTCATATTGTCAGGGGTATGTTTTAGGGTTTTGGTATAATAATCTTTATACTGTTTAAGACTATGCGGAGTGGTAAGTGATTTGGAGTGATGATTTGGAGTGATAGAGGTGATTTGTAGGAAAAAGAGTGTGATTTGTAGGAAAGAGAGTGTGATGATGTGGAGTGATAAAAATGGGTGGAGTGGTTGTGTGTAAGTGATGATGATGTGGAGTGATTGAGTTTATTTTGTATTTTTATTATATAATTTTATTTAAAAAGTTGTATTTTTATTAAAAAAAAAAAAAAACACTACAATTTATTTAAAAAAAAAATACTACAATTTATTAAAAAAAAAACATACTACAATAAAAAAAATACTACATATATTGAGGAAAAAATTTCTCGATAAGCCTTTTCTTTTCTTCTTCCGCTATTGTTTTGTAAGGCTCCCCGAGATGACTGGTGTCCTTCATGATCGTCTTTAACGCTTTTGCTCGCACTTTTTCTTGAGCAGTTTCAGTAAATTCCCCGAACTTTTTCCCAATATACTGGAGTGATTCTTCGGCCCCCGAAGAAGAAGCAGCGACTTTGCCCTTTCCTTTGCGCGCTTTTGCCTTTGCTTGATCTCTACCAACCGGTCTTCGAAGCTCCTCCTCCAACTGAAGATCATCATCATCATCGTTGAGATCGATTCCAGCAAAAGGCGATACCGGAGTGGCGGGAGTGGCGGGAGTGGCGGGAGTGGAGGGGTTACTAGACTCCGATGTTCTACGCGCTTTTGAGGACCCTCCAAATGTTGGGACATTTTGACAAATCGGGCTTCTTCTCAATACTTCCCAAGACGCGTAATGTTGGAAACCCACTTGCGTATTATGAAAATAGATCTGCCAAAGTCGGATCTCAAATTTGATTATATGTTTCATGGAGACAGATATGCAAAAGTCGGATCTCAAATGTGCGCCAGATCTGCCAAAGCCGGATCTCAAGCTCAACGTCTTTATGTTTATGTTTATTTTTATTTATTTATCTTTAAGTTTATTTTCGTAGTTAGGGTGTTGTTATCCAATTCGAGCTTTCGTGATTTCGCCTTGAACTGTCGGGGAGTATTAAATAATAAGTCCAAACTCGATATGTTGGTTTAGGTCCTTTAGATTTTAGGGTTTAACACCACTATAGATGACGATCAATAATATGAAATCAAACAAGGGGCTTTATCATTATAATATGGTATCAGCGCGGGACGTAGCTTCTATGACGCCCGTCAAACCCTAATCGGTGTAGGGATGAGCCGCCTAGCTTGACTAGTTTCCAAACCCTAATAAAAAAGAAGAAAAATAAACAAACAACCCTCAAAATTTTGGATTTGTACACGACCGGTTATTATTTCGATCGTAACTCCTAAACCGCTTGGAGTTAGATGATGAGGTCATCGCCATTGACTTCGTAATAAAAATCGGAAGAAAAACAAACCGGAATCGCAAAAGAAAACCACTAGACGCGCCCGCACGCTCCGAAACAATCATCGGGTTCAGATCTGGAAAAAAAACGTTAGATATTTTGCTATTAACTCTCAAACAGTTTGGAATTAGCTGACGTCGTCAGCTGACGTGGATTAGTAATTAAATTCTAAAGAAAAAGCATCCGGAAAAAAGAAGCGTCCACATCATTAACGCGTCGTTACATTTTGCCCCAAACAACGAGTCTTATTAGCAATTATCTTTCTTTTCGTTCTATGTTTATTTTAATTGTATGTTTATTTTCATAACTACAGTTTTTTGTTCAGTTCAAGCTTTTACGATTTCAACGCTCGAATTACCGAAAAATATTAGATATAGCCCCATGACAAATCTTGAATCCATTAGATTCATGGTTTATCACCCTATAAATAATGATTAATAATATTCTTCATATATAGCCATGCATACACATATACATGTGTTGGACCCATATCTTCCTTATCATCTTTGCTTAGAATTCAATTGGATATGCATGAAATACAAATTTTATCCGACATATGATGATTTCATTAAATGATTATCTAATCATATGATTTAGTCTTACATCTTTTTGGAGTAAATATTCAAAGTAATTATTGTTTTGTATAGATAGCAAGTATAATGATTTCTATCATGACTTTTAAAGTGTATGTGGTTGAATATGTGGTTTGAGATTATTTGTTTAAGATTATACTCGATGTCGTACATTGTAATCGTATACTAGTAAGGTTACAGGTTGTTGCGGTTAGGTTTTTAAGTGGACATGTGATGCTTCAATTCACAAGAGAAACGAGTCATATGCATAATAAATTTACCTAAAATTATAAGTAACTGTAACTATGAGACTGTAATACATGACAAGATCAATAGTGATCGACAAGATCAATGATCGATCGTAAAAGAAAATAAATGATCAAGCCACATGTCCATGTGAAATAATGAGTGAGTTAGACTATGCATACGTATTATCACCCTTTTCACATAGAGTCGTGCAGAAAGTGACCCATTTTTGAAGTGATTTATCGACATATGATTGCAAGAGCAAACAGTAACATTCTATGCGCAAAAAGTTTCATTACATGACAATAGTTTAGTGATGATTTATGTTAAAAAAACAAAAGAAAAAAAACATAAGTTGCATAAGTTTATCGGTAGATCTAACATTCAAACAACCGAATTACATGCACATAAAATAATGGTACCTTGTAACATTTTCTTTTAGAAGGTCTATATTACACTACATCATACACATATATATAGGTTTAGAAACTGTGTCCCCTACGAGACTTAAACTCATTATCTTTAGGTTAAGGGGTGACTTATATATTGCGTTAGAAGCTCGATCTATAAAAGTATCATGTAACATAAAATAATGAAATCCAGATCCCGAATTTCAATCTCTAATCATATATCTTACTCGGCTAATCCAAACTAAAACCTATAAAAAGAAATATCTAAATTTATTATGGCATCCGCAACTTGTTTTGTTTTCTTCTTTATGCCAAGTTAGTTCCGAAACAGCATGACAAGAAGGTGTGATAGCCCATATACTTATTACGTGTATAATTTATGACTACAGTTGTATATATTCACACATGTATTTTTGGTGTTCAATTTAACAAATAAAATGTACTAATATGAATATTAATTTCAATAACCAACAAACAACTTTAACTACTCACATTAAAACCGAAAATAACTCTAAGACATACCGGTCCTCTCTCGCTTGTCAAAATTCAAGATTTACATTTTGTTAAGGAACGTGTAAATTAGTACTCGTCCAGGCCTGATATTTGAGGTTATAAACAAATGACGTTGCATACTTGCATGAAGATACTTCTATTCGATCTTTTAAACAAGATGTAAATGTATGTAATTTGCGAATACTCTCTTGTGTCTTTCTGTTAAATTAATGTTAGGGGATAATAAAACCGTCTTCGATATCAGATACTTTTTCTTTTGTTGCTATAACTAGTTATTAGTGAGGCTACTTAGGACATACAAAAAAAAGTTGAATTTACATCTTTAAGGAATGTTTTTTAAGATATTAACCATAATAAATCCAACTATAGATTTCGTACTAATGGTTTATGTGACCCCAAGGTTTTGAATAATTGAAGAAGCATTGACCCAAAGGCCAAAGACATAGAATGATAGAAGTGGCATTAAAAAAATAGATAGTGGAAATAAAACAAACAAATAAATCAGAAATTTCTAGAAATAAAAAAAAAAAAAATGGAACAAAAATATAGAAACAGGATGACGTGGCGCCAAAGGTTCCAACAAAGCGAAACCATTGTATTTATTGATAGCGTGGTGCTGACTCATATACACGTTTCTTATACCAAAACTTTTGGACCCTTGTTTTGTTTTTGATATTGTTTTCATACCTTTTTATTCGATAACTTAATATAGATATATCCTTCTAAAACTTTAGTCTAAACATAAAGTAGATTATGGATGTCACAACTATATGATTTTAGAGAAATAAGTATATAATTTACTAGAGCGATACCAGTTATTTCAATCCAGTTCACGAACAATGATATTAAAGAAAATAAGTAGGTTTTCAATCCAAATTAATTTAATGAAACAACGTTGCTTAGAAAATAAGTAGGTTTTCAATTTACGGTTCATTTTGTAACCAAACGGACATCGAACCACCAAACTGTTGTTATTCATGTGGTTCTTTGTTCCGTTCATTTTCATTTTTCAGTTTTGGTCCGGTCCTATTTTAGACCATTGCACTCCATGACTCCATAGTCAGAAAATACCTCAAATGTAAATCGAAAATTACTGAAATATAGTGACAACCTGACAGGACCTAAAAGTTTTCCGCCATAGTAAATTTACCGTCAAATTCAAAGTTTGCAACCCTTTCGTTCTTCGTTCTATTAAAAAAAATCAGACATCACTAATATCGAATGTAACGATACTTAAACACAAAAGCGTAAATTTACCCAATTTATACATGCTACATCATTATAGATATAATAAACTTATACAACCAAAAATTGAAAACAACACTTTACTAATTTTATTACCAAGACTTCTTCATGAGAACTTTTCTCCAACTCAAAATATTTAAAGACTAGTTTGTAATTATATATAAATCATTATTTTCCATGCAAGTATGTGTGAAATGTCAACTAAACATTACTATCATCTTAATTAATTCTGTTAGCAACTATTTATATTTATTTAATCTTAGTATCTATTGATAATTTATTTGATTTAGTTGACCACTAAAGTGGTAGTTTAATTTAGTTTACATATTCAAGTTGAGGATAAAATCATTTCACAAAATATCAATAGACCTAACTTAAATGTGAAGAGAAAGATATGCAAAGACCCTTAGCTTCCACATGCATATTTTGTTAAGAGTAACTTGGCTAACTTCTTTTCTTAAGAGATAGAGAAAATTATGAAAATAATTATTAAATTTGTGAAAACTTTTTGTATGGTAATTTTATCGTGAGAATTAAATGTGTGATAAAATAGCGTGATAATGTAGCTCAATTTAGACCACTCATTTCAACGCGAGAATGTAAAACTATAATATGGTACTAGAATGTGACACAATTTAAACTCTCACTTATGAGCGGAAATATGACACGAGAAACATTTAATTATCGCGACAAAAAATATGTTGAAATAAATTTTTCATGAATTTTGTAATTAATTTTCAAATATTTGTTTTGTCATGAGAGTTTTTTTGAATGATTTTCTAAATGATATATGTTAAGTTGTACTTAATAAGTTTCAATTTTATTCAATATTGAAATCTTAGTATCTCAAAAGGTTATTGAAATCATTATAGTTTATTAAAGTCTCTAAACTATTCATTGATACATCATCCGCAATTTTTTGTTGTTCTTACCTTCAAGTAGCTTTTGAAGGTTTTAATCAAGGTTCTAAATAACGTGTCATGGCGACGCCAAGACGTGTCATGTCGGCGAGGCGCGGTGAGAAATTACGAAAACATGCAAGGCGTCTTTGTTAGGCGTGGTGGAAAAAAATGTGGTCATGGTGTCCCATGACGCGCCTTAACGAGAGTTTTTTGTATCGCCTTATGAAAATTTAAAAAAAAAAAAAAAAATTAAAAATAGTTAAAAATGACTATAAAAATCATTTGATTGTAAATTTATGACTATATCTTAGAATATATATATACTTAAATGTTAAAACAGACTTTTTGATAATTTATTGATATGTATATATAACTTAATAATAGTAAATATATATATAAGTATATATAAAATTATAAAATATATTAAACCTTTTTGCCGTCTTGTCACACTTTAAAAAACGTCATATCTCGTCTTTTCTTAAAAAACTTGAAGCTTATTTATGTCGTCACGCCACGCCTTACGTTATCTTTGACGTTTGTTTTAATGCACAATATCAATGTTTGACTTTCTATTAATGAACACAAAATAAACTTTAAAACTACACAAGATTAATGTTTGACTTTATATTAATGATTACAATATAACTTATAAAATTGTAGGAGTATTTATTTTTCTATGATAACCTATATTTATTACAGCAACTTAATTAACAAAATGAATGCATTTTACTAAAGAAAGTCCTTTAGAATTTTTATTCAAGATATATATGAATATTTAGCAAAGGTAAAAAGAAAAAAAATTCTATTTTCTTATATGTTAAAGATACAAAATATTAACGGAAAAGTAGATTATGAGTTTAAATTTCGTAAGAAAAAAAAAATATTTAAATAAGTGCGTGTTTTGTGTATTACTAAACTATTATGATTTTTTTTCTTTTGATATTTTAAAGTAACAACAATTCTATAGAAAATTGTGTTACGCTTTTATTACATGTAAGTATGAGAGAGAAATTTATAGCGATAATATATATACCAAAAATAACATATCTCTAATCATTAATAACCTTTTGACTTATAAAAATGTAATCAAATATTAGACATTCTTAAAAAAAAAAATCTGTCTTTTACTACTTATTTTTAGTCAAAATAAATTAAAAATAATAAAAAAAAAAAATAATAAAAAATCAACAACATTTAAGGGTAATAAATGACATGCTTTTGCACGGTCATACATTTTATCCTAACTAACAAACATGATCTTAATCCATTTTAATCATACAAAAAACTTTAAAAAAAAAATAAAAACAAAAATACAATTAAAAATAAAATAAATAAATAAAATAATAAAATAAAAAATAAAAAATCTCTGACCATCGACAGCTATAAATAAACCCAGATTCACTATCCATATATTTCCCCTCTTAATTTCTGAATCAAAATTCCTCTAATTTTGCCCAAAATCTTCATAAATTCTCAATCAAATCCAAAAAAGAACCAAAACCCATTATAAATTTCGTATTTTTCTACAATTGGTGATCAAATGGGGTCTGGGTTTTCATTATTTTCCGGTGCGTGTAGTACACGCGCTTCTCCGGCGATGTTGCCGGAGACGGGTTTAGGTGATTTGCCGGAAAGTGTGGTGGGTTCTGTTCTGGTATATTTAAACCCACAAGATATCTGTAAAGTTGCCGGGATTAATCGGGCGTTTCGTGGGGCGTCGTCGGCTGATTTTGTTTGGGAATCGAAATTGCCGGAGAATTATGGTTCGCTTGTTTCTAGGGTGTTTGGTAACGAGGATAAGAAATTATCGATGAATTTGTGTAAAAAAGATATTTATGCTAATTTATCAACAACTAATTCCATTGATGGAGACACAAAGGTAATGATTATGCAAAAAAAAAAAAAAAAAAATTATTGCATTTTTTGAATATTTATAAGATTTATGAGAATTGATTTTTTTAAAGGGTCCGTTTGGTTCGCTGAATGTTTTTATAGAACGAATGAAAATTTGGGATTTAATTTGTTAGTTATTAATGAATACAAATACATTGGGAAAAACGGAATGCGAAATTGGGCATTTTGGGTGAAATCTTGAACCTAATGGAATATGTAATGTTGTTTTAAAATAAGTTATTCGCTACGGGGTTTAATGATATTAGATATTATGAATGTGCTTTACTTGATATCGGATTTTTAGAAAAGAAAAAAAAAGTTTCAACTTATTCATAATGCAAGATTAGATGATTGTGTCCTCAAGGAGTTGTCTCGTTGGCAATTTGAAATTGGATAAACCTGAGGTACTAAGTTCGAATCTTGTTGGTGACATTTACCGGCTCAAACATCAAAGAGTTATTAAGAAAAAAAAAAATTATATGATTGTTCATAATTTTTTATGAAAAATATTGAGGTTTATTGAAGATTTTAGCTTTTTTTATGGCCTTTTCGGTTCTGTATTTGTTAGAAACTAATTGCATGATTGATTAAAGATTTAGTTTGTTTGATTGGCATATTTTTTTATGATTTTGTTGGGTTATTTGTGTGAAATCTTGAATCCAGTAGATGTTGTAAAGTTGCTTTCAGATTAGTTAGGTTATGGGATTTTTATTGATATTATTTTTATAAATTTTGTAGAAAGTTTGGTTAGATAAGGCTACAGGAAAGCCTTGTGTGCAGATATCTTTTAATGGCTTATCGATAACTGGAATTGATGATCGTAGATACTGGAGTCGTATTTCTACCGAGGAATCTAAGTAAGTTTGGAACCTACTTATGAAACATGAAAGTACTAGCAACTTTAGCATTTTGTGAAATTTATGTAATTTTGTTTTCTTGGATGTAGATTTAATTCTGTGGCATATCTGCAACAAATTTGGTGGTTTGAAGTAGACGGAGAGGTTGAGTTCCCCTTCCCGGTAGGAACCTACTCCGTCTACTTCCGCCTACAACTTGGGCGGTCCGACAGGAGGTTTGGGCGGCGAGTTTGCAACTGTGACCAGATTCATGGATGGGACATAAAACCAGTTAGTCTCAAGCTTTCAACTTCAGATGGTCATCAAGAGACGAGACAATCCTATTTGAGCAAGCCGGGAACTTGGAATCTTCACCGTGTTGGTAGTTTTAAAGTGGTGGAGTCGAAAGTGCCAATGAAGATCAAGTTTTCGATGATGCAGATTGATTGTACACATACTAAAGGTGGATTGTGTGTGGATTCTGTGCTCATATGTCCGGAATGAAATGTTTTTTTTAATTGGATTAAGAGGTTAAAAGCAGTTTTTTTGATGTGCAAATAACCTTTGTGATAGAGAGTATGATATTAATGAGATATATTTAAGGGTATGAAATAAGATTGTTATATTTGGGTGTTTAATAAGTTACCCAATGAATGTTAAAAGTAATGATCATGATATTTGGGATGTCCTTTTATTTTTGAGGGACTAGGACACGAAACCGAATCAAACGTTCTTTTTCTTTTTTGTTGCGAGGTTTTTTCATGTTTTGTTTACCGTAGAAGGAGAGTTTTTGATACAAGATGTATGAAGCCTAATCAGAGTATCTTCATGACCGTTTTCAAACCTTTTATCTAGTTACCTCACGATGTTTGCATATGAAGATTTGTAAGTTGTTGGTTTTGGGGTCCTATTTTCATAAAAATAGTTTACTAATCCTATGAAGATTGTTATATAGGTAAACTAGATTATTGCCCCGCGATAACGCGAACAAAGATAAAAGTTGAATTTCATGTAGATTTTAAGTTATTATGAGAAGACTATTCTATGTTATACGTATAATAACATATATACATTTGCGTTTTACATGTTGTTTATAGTTATAATAACATATACACCTTTACGTTATATATATATGTTTTGATATTTTATATTAGAAGATTTTAGAATTACAATAACATATTGAACGATTTTATAAATAATTAAAATTACGTTTTTATTTAAGTTGAGATGAAATGAAAAAAATAATGTAATTATATGGTGTAAGAGGGTGTAAAGTGAAAATAGTCTTTGATGACATCATCAATCTGATCTAACGGCTGAAATGAAAAAAATTAACTCATCTAAGGGACCTTACTTCGCCATGTGGCATTTAAGGCCCCTCTTTTATTATATATTAAAGATAGTAAATTGTATATAGGTAACCGTAGTTTGGGTTTATAAGCTTATTTATATCGGCTTATCTTCTATAGTGCAATAAACTCATAACTCATAAAATAAGTAAAAGAATGTGCTGAAAAATAAGACGAAACAACTAAAAGCTTATAAACCGAAAATTAATCTAAAACAAACACACCCTTAACAAGAAGACGATTAAATAAAAGTCAAACATAGATAATCATAACTAGCCCACTTGGATTTTAGGCTAAAATAAACAAGTTTTTTAAAAGCAAGCCCACTTTTAAGGGCTAGTACTTGTAGTCATGGTATCTTTGTAACCATTTCAGTGACTTTTCCAAGATATCTATATACGGAAGTTAGAATATGAGACGAACAACATGACACATTATCACTAGGCTACCTTCTTAGTGTTTTTTGTTGAATATCGATGTCTAAATTCGATGTAAGGCTACTGACAAAAAACGGTATCTCATCACATTATACGATAGCTTTCTATAATCGTAAAAGAAAGAAAATAAGATGCACCTGATTTAGAGATGGAATGAATTAATTTCCATCGTTGTTACTTGAAAAGAAAAGTCGTTGCAACAGATTAATGATTGGTATTATTGTTATTGTAAGTTCCAAAATTATTTAGTGTTTAATTTGTATGTAATATACATAGTCTCTGAACGTCATCCAATGAGTACGTAATTACAATCCTCTTGAAAACCATCAACACTATAAGCATTTGATGATCAAGAAGTGCCTATATTAACATTTAATTTGGGATTAATGTAGGTAGAATTAACAAACGTTCTTCCAACATTGAGAATATTTGAATGACACCTCAAACATTCATTTTAATTGTCAAAGTGTATTCAAAGAGGGAAAAGGTGAGCGAGAATAGTACATACAACAAAAGTACAAGAACTGATAGTTTAGTAGAGGCGAAGTTAGGGCTGGGCAGAGTAGGCAGTCGTCCCTACTAAATATTTTTTGTAATGTAAAAATTGTTGTATTTATGTAATTTTTGACATTTTATACCCACAAAAATCAAAAATTTAAACAGTGTCCCCATATGAACTATAAAAATCTATTAACTTGATAAATTTTCTTTAGTTTGTCCCTACGTGAAAAGTTTTATGACTCCGTCGCTCTGTAATTTATGTATACATGTAACACATGTTTTGATCATTATGTTTGGGATATCCTTCCATTCTTCTTTAGGTATAAGGACAATGACCAAAATATATCTTGCACAAGTTACAAGTTTATCGATCGTTCTTTTTCTTTTCCTTTGAGTTGTTTGATCCTGTTTGGTTTATCCGTGAAGATGAGTCTTTGACATAAACGTATACATGTAACTCGGGTACAAAGACGGAGGATGCTATGGGCAAGAGGTGAGTCTTTAGATATTAAAACTTCAAGTTACATTATTTTTATTTTAACGTTTATGCCTCCCAAATTATAAAGGAATCAATTCAGCACTCAGTTATAGAGTTTGGATTCTGTTCCTGCTCGGGTATCTCATAACCATTTCTAAAACCTTTACCTGGTAATCCCAAATATTTCACTTCATGAGATTTGGACCTTCTATAAAAACATCGTTAGTTAACAAATAAGAAGTTTTTCTTAATATGATGAGATTATGAGAATGTTCTTTTTAACTTTGTCTTGAAGGGCCTACTACTATATTAAGTGGATGGGTTGAAGTCCTATGGGCATAAAAAAGTTTAAGAACAATATGAACATCGTTATAAATCGTAAGTAGTAGACACTATAAATAGGGGCAGAGCCATTGTTTTGTATTAAAGGGGATCATAGTAAAAACGAAGCTATAAATTCACATTGGTGGAGTAATTAGGGGAAACCCCTCCTACCTCTACCGCTGACTATAAGATGTGACATTTAATAGTGACGGGGCGTTTGTTTAATTTTAATAGTTTGTTTTTTGGGTTTAATAACTTAACTACAATGGGTTTTTTTTGGGGTATAAATCTATGTTTCTGACTTCTAAGTTTATATCAAGTCTAAGTTCCAAATAAACTCGTAAACATAATATATGTTGAAAAAATGGTTGATAAAAGATAGGAGGAAATAATTAAGGTTATCATTTTATACTTGTTAAAGGTAACATGTAAGATATACATATACACAACTGCCCACTTGGATTTTAGGCTGATAAATAAGTCTTGAATAACAAGCCCAATATTAAGGGCTATTCTTAGTAGAGCCCATTACAAATCAACAACCTAACAAATATAATTCTTACAATTAATTATTATTTTGAGCTAACATAAATTAAAGTCTAAAAGAGTTCAATTAATACATCAATCGAAATCAGGTTAATTTTTAAGAGAAACAAATGGTTGCATATCATGATTTGGTTATATGATTGACACTAACAAATCTTAGAACGACTACCTATTCCCAATAACTATTATAGAGTGTATAAATATGTATGTATATTTATATGAACATAAATATGGATAAATATTTGGTGCTCCTTGATCACGGGTAAAATCCCGAAAATGTTACTAAGCCAGTTAATTATTTGTATCCGTTTTTTTTTATAAGTGAGACTAGCTTGAAGTGCAAAGAAAGTTCTTAGCATCCATTGAAGTAATCTAAAACTTCCTCTAACTTCTTGGTAATGTCTTAGGTATTCAATCGTTTTCTTAAATATTATTGCTTATTAAAAAGTTCCTTACTTCCTTTAACTATGAAAATTTAAAAGTTGTTTGGAGCTACGGCGAGTGAGTTTTTCTCATAACAGTTTTCCTAATCACTATGTTTAAACCCTCGAATTCGGAATTTTGACTAATAAACCTAAATATAATACGCATCTAAATAGACATACATGATACAACTACTTATTTTGTTTAAGGAAGTTGTGATTATTGTCAAATTCATTGTAGCCTCTATTAAAACCGTAAGTGGAGAGGCTTTTTAATATTTGTGTTATCTAAGATTAGATATAAAAAGCCTAATCGGGGTATTATTGTGACCATTTCCAAATAATTTCTTTAGCACCCCAAGGTGTTTTCATACGTATGTTCGTTCCTCATACCCCAATTAAAACATCATGACGTCTTACCACTAGACTCGTTTGTGATGGTTTTTGAAAAAAAGTAATGCTAAAACTTGATATAAGCCTGCAAGCAAAAATCATATATCTCATCACATTATAGAAACAAAATAAGATTGATCTGATTTATGGATAGAATGAATTAATTTTTCGTCATTGTTACTTAAAATTTCAAGAAGTAAATACAACATTGAACGTTCTAATAAGAAGTTAGTGGCTATGTATACAAGCCCAAAAGTCATTACAACAAATTAAAGATTGAGATTGTTGTTATTGCAATTTCTAAAATGATTTATTGTTTAATTTGCTTATAATTATACAATGTTTGAAAGTCAGTATGTAATTATGATTCTCTGACAAATCAATAATATATTATCAAGGATTATCCACCCTCCAAATAATGTCACTCGCTGAAGAAACACTTTCAAAAGTCAAAGAACTGTGATAAATAATCTTTTGGCAATAACAAAAATTAGTGAAAAAGTTTACATCAACATTCAACGATGTAATAATGTCGTTAGAATTATAAAAACATTTTTCAACATTTAGAGGACTCGAGTGATATCTCATACAACTTATCAGAAGTTGAAAACTGATGATAAAAAAAAAAATCCTTTGCCACTTAAGCGGATCATCAACAAAGTTTACATCAATATATAAAAAGATCCATAAGTTCAAGGAATGACAATTTAGTATTCTTCTTTATTGCCTGATTCAAAATACAATACAAAGCTGCCCATAAATACACCGTAAAACCCCTAAACCCTATGACCCAAATACTATTATACAATTGCATTCGAACTAAATATATACAAACAAATATATATACTCTTATAGAAGAACTTCTTGAAATGTTTACAAAAGAGATACACTAATTTCCGAGAAAAGTAAAATTGGAAAACTATATGTTTCTCGAACAAAAATCTATATACAAAAGAACTTATAACAGAAACAATAAAAATGAGACGTATAACAACTAAAGAGTAAACTTATCGGATAAAGATAAACATTTACAGAATTTGGATGTTGAGACTAATCGAAACACCCCACTATTCCTTACCAAATCACAAGTTGAAGAAATTAATGAACCTTAAAATATCGAGTTTTCAAACATTAATTGGATTAGGTTTGGAAGTTGAGACTAATAACAACAATAAATCCATTGAACAAGTTTTAGATTCCTAGGAAACTCAGCCCACATTACTATACATATATCCACTCCTTGTAAACTCAGTCTAAAAAAAACAAAACACAAAACCATGGAGATGGAGTCAATGGCGTCAGCAATCGGAGTATCCGTAGCGGTACTCCGATTCTTGTTATGTTTCGTCGCCACTATTCCCGTCAGCTTCGTCCACCGTCTTGTCCCTGGCGGCGCAACCGCTAGACACGTGTACGCCGCCCTCACCGGTGCCTTGCTGTCCTACATTTCGTTTGGATTCTCTTCGAATCTGCATTTCTTGGTGCCTATGTTGGTTAGCTACGCGTCCATGGTTGTGTATCGGAAACGATGTGGCTTGATTTCCTTCTTGTCTGCTATGGGCTATCTCATTGGATGGTATGATTTGATTTTGAATTTGTGATTTGGTTTTGATTTGTAGTGGGAGATTAGGGTTTATGATTTTAGCTAATAGGGGTGAGCGTGGTACCCGTACCGTACCGCTTGATACTGTTTTGCTTTTTTTTATTTTAATAAGATTAGTACCGAATACCATACCGTATATAACCGGTACGATCCGGTACCATGATACATTTTTAGAAAAAAACTAGTATGAATATCCTTACATACCGGTACCAGTGCCATGGTACTTTTTGTCACCCCTAATGTGAACTATTTTGTTCGGAAATAGCTGGTTAGTGAATGTGTGATGTTATGAATACTTAATTTATTTGATTGGTTTTAGAACCGGTCCCATGGTTAACATGAGGGAGGTAAATCACATGTCCAGGGAAGTTGGGTGGTGTTGAGGTTTGAACGTAAGATCTCAAATTATTTGATTGGTTTTGGGTATTATTAATTTGTCTAATTTGGGCAATGCAATGATTAGAGTGATTATTCATGTGAATGTGCATGTGTGGCTTGCTAATTGAGAATGTTTAATTTGTTGTGATTAGGGAGTTTTTTTTTTTTTTTTTTTTTTTTTTTTTTTCCCGATAGTGGAACTAGGAAACTTAGAAGCAAGTATGTAGGTTTGGTATTTCTACAACGTGCTCCATTTGGGTGTAGGACATTCATGCACACACACAAATACAAATTAACATATGTGCTAATACATATACATTCAAGCACTTGCATACGTAAAAATAACAATATAACTTGTCAAAGGAATATTATCAATGCATTTAAACCATATACAAAAATAGACAAATAGTTCGTCTAAGCACATGCTGACCAGTATCTATTTGGTTAACGTAAATAGTTAAATACCCTTTTCCCCTGCCCAAAACTATGACAAATACTTTATTTGGCACTTCATTTATGGAATGTTGATCCTGTTTCTACTACTTTACAAGATTATATTGACTGAAAACTACCGGCAACATATTACAATTAAAGAGTTTGATTATATGTGTTTGCATAACTAGTTAGTCCTGTTTCATCATCTGTTATGTCTGTTCCTAATTTCTTTCGAGCATATAGCTTTCTTGGAGTTGCAAATTTGCTCCCTCAATCTGTCTTGTACATTACTCGTGACATACTAGACTAATAGTCTAATATAACGTATTATTATTGCATTGGCTTTCTGCTATGAATTAATTTTCCTAACGTGTTTAATTCTCAAATACGTTCAGCGTTTCTTTTAACGATTTGATGTGTTTTAAAGTTTGAAAAATGAAGGATTAATTATTTTGAATTATTGTAAAACATGTAGCCATGTATACTATATGAGCGGAGATGCATGGAAGGAAGGAGGCATTGATGCTACAGGTAATCACTCTTTATATATCGACGCTTATTATAATAACTCCATTTTATGCAATTTTTATTTCTTTTATATAGGATCCCTTATGGTGATTACACTGAAAGTGATATCATGTGCTATCAATTACAATGACGGATTATTAAAAGAGGAAGATCTTCGTGAATCCCAAAAGAAAAACCGCTTACTCAAGCTGCCATCTTTAATTGAGTATGTGGGATTTTGCCTCTGCTGTGGAAGTCACTTTGCTGGTCCTGTTTATGAAATTAAAGATTATTTGGATTGGACAGAAAGAAAGGGGGTAATAAACCGAGTCTTCTCCTCGTTTTTTTCCGTTTTATTTTATATAACATTTTATATAGTCTAATGGATTTATTTACCAGATTTGGACCAAATCTGAAAAAGGCTCTCCATTACCTTTTCTGGCGACACTTAAAGCTCTTCTCCAAGCGGCTTTCTGTATGGGATTGTACTTATATCTTGTGCCAGATCATCCACTTTCAAGATTCAGTGAGCCAATATATCAAGAATGGGGATTCGTGAAACGTTTAAGCTACCAATACATGGCGGGTTTTACAGCCCGTTGGAAATATTATTTCATATGGTCCATCTCAGAAGCTTCCATCATTATTTCTGGCCTCGGTTTCAGTGGTTGGACTGATTCTTCTCCACCCAAACCACGATGGGATCGTGCCAAAAATGTTGATGTCTTGGGTGTCGAGTTTGCAAAGAGTTCAGTCGAGTTACCACTCGTGTGGAACATCCAAGTCAGCACATGGCTTCGTCATTGTGAGTCTTCTAGTTCTACTTTGCAGTATATATTTATATGCTATGTTTAGTTAATGCATATTAACGGAAGTATGAGAAGTAATCTACATCTTCTAATACGTTTTTCATTGATCAGATGTTTACGACAGACTTGTTCAAAAGGGAAAGAAGCCTGGTTTTATCCAATTGCTAGCAACACAGACTGTTAGTGCTGTCTGGCACGTAAGTCCTTGAGAACATTCATTCTTTTCGTTTCGATTTTTTTTTTACAATATCTAAACAAGGCTTTGTTCTAATACGAACTTTATTTGGGATAATGACAGGGATTGTATCCTGGGTACATGATATTCTTTGTTCAATCTGCTTTGATGATTGCCGGGTCAAGAGGTAACAACTTCCCACATGACTCGCTTTTATGGTATATTTAAATGAATCAAGTTTATTTCATTGACTTACAAATACTTCATATATGTCTATGAGCAGCTATTTACAGATGGCAGCAAGCAGTTCCACCGAATTTGGCGATTGTTAAGAAGCTGTTTATGCTCATGAATTTTGCATACACACTTCTTGTTCTAAACTACTCCTGCGTTGGTTTTATGGTTAGTGAGGAATTTGATGCATTTTTTTTATTACCTTTTTGATGCATTTTTTTTTGCTTTTTAAAGCGGAACACCGATATTTATAATCTGGTATAAAATTTAATATGAACTTTCACAAAGTTAAAACCAATTTTTTTCCTATTGCAAGAAAAATCACTAGATCTTGAAAAAATCACTAATTTTTTGTAAAAAACGATTTTGCATCAGAAGATGCCAAGCATGATTGATTCGTCTTACATCTTAACATTTTCTCATGAACGATGGTAACTTCAAAATGTCAAGCCTAGTATGAGTGGTTTTAAAAACTATTACTCCTTTTTCATACATATTCTTTACACTTAATGAGAGATTAGAAGTTTAATCCGTGTTGGTTTGTTTGTAACAGGTATTAAGCCTGCACGAAACAGTTGCTGCATACGGGAGTGTATACTACATCGGAACCATCATTCCAGTGGCTTTGATCCTACTCGGTAACATAATCAAGCCAAAGCCCCGATCCAAAGTCCGAAAAGATCAGTGAGGTTTTACAACCATCTCTCTCTCCCTTAAATCCCAATGAAAAAGCAAAGGATTGAGATTTGCCAACAAAAACCATTTTTAGCTAGGATCAATGTCAAACAACTTTTTCTTAGTATCGTTTTTAGTTACCCTTTCATGTTTTTGCTATCTTGTACCGTGTATTATCATTATCCAACATCATCATTATGAAATTTATCGTGTCTTTAGTTTTTCAGTATGAAAAACTTTTTCTCTTGGGGAGCAGTGACCACCTTATGTCTCGCTCGTGGTCTGTTTGAGAAGCACGTTTCCAAAAGAAACGGTAAATGGTTTTTGAAAACCTGTAGGGTCTTTATCCTTTTGTAATTTCAGCCTCTTGCTTGCACTTATTATTAGTCTTGAAGAAGGCAGCTGGAATACTGCTGACCCGAAGCCAAATTATTGAGAAAATGCCATTTTTTTCTTCGCTTCATTATGCTTCACAAGGCCCACAGTGCTTGCATACCCATGCTCAACATAGGTTTTGTTTCAATTATGTTTACGGGTTTTACGGTTTCTTCTGTTTTCGAGTCTTTACGTGATTCTATATCGAATATTAACGACTATAATCAACTTAACATGTAGTAATAAGAGTTGGATGACACTAGAAAAAAGTATATCTGTTGTATAAAATAAATGGTACCATGATTTATCACTTAAACCCGGGCATTACTAAACTGATATAGACAGTAAACCATGACAGTTATGTGTTGTTGGGTTCGGGTTTTAGTGATTAAGCAATTATTGCTGTTTTCGGGGTCTTATTCTAGTTCTACTGTAAAGTGGTGTTTTATATGGTCCCATAGAGCGAGTAGTAAAGACTAGCTAGTATCAAATGTAAACCCCTCACATGTGGTGTTCCCGTTACTCTATTTATTGATCCACCACTTTCTTCATCAATAGGACTTGTAAATTTCTTTCATCTGTTATTTACCTTATTTATGATGCATTCGAAAATCGGATTCAGTTAAGTATTGTACATATAATAGACCTATTTAGAATTGGATATTTCATAGTAAAGTTGGATATATATATATATATATCCAAACGCTCAAAAAGTAAAAACTTTCGAAAGGGAACTCACTATTCTCAAAATCTCCGGCGTATTTTAAGGTAATTTAACGGGTATGTGGTTCGATTATAAGAAATATAATCCAAGCCTAGAAACCTCTTTGTATCCGTTTATTCGGTATATATTGGAGGTTTATGTGATGTCAACTACTATAAAAACAAAATAAGGGGTTACATGTAAATATGGAAAACCGAAAGAGGGGTCACAATAGTAGCTAACATGAAAATGACATTAGTAGTGGTGGTGTTGTTATGGGCTCACAAAACCCAAGCTGAAAACATGGGATGTTTACCACTTAAAACGACAACACTGGCTAAGCTTAATGCTTCATTCTTATGAACTCACACTCAACCAGCCTGCCTCATTTGCTGGCTTAGTTTTTTTTATGACCACTTCTTAGTCGTTTTCATTCCATCTTCACTAAAATAAAAAACATAATTCTAATATACTTCAATTTGAACAGTGATTTACGTTATTATTATTCTAAAATCTCCTAATTCAAAACATCAAAATATGAAGGGTATATACGTTATTATAACTATAAACATGAATATAACATTATTTTCTTATAATAGCTTAAAATCTACATAAGCATAAAATTTACGATTTAATTTTTATTTTTTTTCACGTTAAAGCGATCAAATTTCCTGAAAATTTATTATTATATTTATGTATATCTGAATATTCAACCATACGTATTGAGATAATGATTAGAAGCAGAGATGGTGAGGCATATTGCTGGCTTCTTTTTCTTGTCGTTTTCAATATTTGCTGGTTGTTGGGTTTTTTATTTTATTTTATTTTATTTTTTTATATATTTTTAATAGATGTATGCTGTTTGTTATAGAAGCAAAAGTGTTAAAAAAGTAAATGAAAAATAAATTTAAATCTCTCTCTCATTGATAGGCAGGGTACACATTTTTGTTATAAATTAGTTAAAAAATAATTATCTAATCAATTATAAACATATAGATAAAATGTTCATGTATCTACACACATACATTATTATTTTTTGAAGCAATATAATTATACCAAGAATCAAAATAAAGATTTGTAGTCTCTCTAACAATTAAGACTTTTAAGTTATTTTAAAATATTAAAATTGTTTAGCGTCAACGTTTAAAGGTTAATGTTCTTATTTTGATTTACTGATATATGAATGGCGAAATTGTCCTAGTATTTTGGTAAAATATATCATTCTTTCGAAAATAAAATAAAAACTCACACATGTCAACAATATATACATTTGTACAAGACGATTAAACCAACAATCTTTAGATTATAGGGTAAGAGAATACCCCTAAGTCGAAAGCCTATTGGTATTTTGGTAGGATACTAAGTTCGGAAAATCACTGTACATAACAAAAGTCATGAACTAATAGTGTAAAAAGAATTTAATATAAATAAGTATCAACCAAGTTTTCTAAAATAATTATTGATATAATTTATTTATAGACTTTTGATAACAATAGTTTCGTAGGTTGTATTTTTAAATGTTAGACATGTATTACGTTATTGTACAATACTAAAAACTGGTCCCTGTATTTGTGAAACTTACCTCCTAATTTTACGGATTACAAGTTTTAAAGCATTGTGTTTATGGCTTAACCACAACCTATAGGACTGTTGCTATCAAGACTCAAATTTACAACCAAAAAACCAAAACGAAACACATTTAAGAAAAAATAAAGCAATTTATATGATTGATTACACTTTGGTCCACGTCTTACAAAGCGTTGAATTTGAATCAACTCTTTAAACGTGCACAATGTTATTCATTGAATTTAATTAAATTGAATTAAAGAATAAGCAAAAGCTACACAATCAGCTTTTTATTAAACACTTAATTTTGATTATTATATTATATTAAATATTAAATTTAAAGTTTGCTTCATTTGTAATTCAAAAGATATTCATGTTTAAATTAAATTTTATTTATTTAATAGTTTAAAACATCAAGTAATAATAAAATTAAATGCATGTTAGTGTGGACACCCTTTCTTCCATGCCCATTCCTTTTATTCTTTGCCAAGTTCCCTCTTCCTTATATAAATATTCTCTTTTTATCTTTCCATCATTACATACTAAATATATTTCTATTTTCATCGCTGCCGCATAGCGCGTACTCTCTACTAATATATATATATATACACACAAACACACACACTAAGTGTGAATGTAAGTGTTTTTCCTTAAACCTAATACCAAACTAGATTCCTGTTTTTTGGTTGCTTTGTTCATCAGTTTTAGAATCTTGGTTCTTTCTTCATTTATGGTTTTCCTCCATCTTAAGTTTCCAAAACTTCATAAACACTTCTCAAAAACTCTTCTTTTTTACATTTTCCACTTAGAACTTTTCATATATTAGTGTGACAATTTCATCTGAATTTTCGACAAGGATGTTGAGTATGAGATCAAGAAATCTTGGGACGTCGGTTAAAGGCTTACCTAGCGCTTACACCACCGCTATGGGTGCTTCGGAACTTAGACCATGTGGAATGCTGGTGCAAAAGAGGAATTCAGATGTTAATCAAACTCAAACCCTAGTTACAACCATTAAAGTCAAAGTCAAATATGGTTCATCATATCATGAAGTCAATATTAAATCTCAAGCAACTTTTGGTAATTATAATTGAATTTTAACTTAGGATATTTGTGTTTGTTTACATATATTGGCATTTTAAGATATGTGACAAAAATGCATCTCTATTATATAATGAGTGTATAATTAGGAAAAGACAAGAATAACCTTTGATATGATATATTTTTGTGTCAAAATTCATTTGTTAATAATTCAAGGTTTATTAATCGAAATTTGACGTTTGTTTGTAGGAGAATTGAAGAAAATGTTAGCAGGGCTAACGGGATTGAACCCTTTGGATCAAAAACTAGTATATAAAGACAAGGAAAGAGACTCGAAAGCGTATTTAGATGCAGCAGGAGTAAAAAACGGATCAAGAATGTTGTTGTTTGATGATATCACCAGTCGGGAAAAAAAACTTGTCGAAAATCTAAAAACTCCAAAAATGGACAAGTCTAAAAAAGAGATAGACGAGATCAGTTCAGAAATCGATAAGCTTGTTAAACAGGTAAAACAAACTCTTCTAATTAAGTGACTCAAATTCGTGATTCATTGTATTAAGTTCTAACATTTGACATTCATTGTAAAAATGACTAGGTTGGTAATTTGGAAATAGAGATTTATGGTGGGAAGAACGTCGTAGAGAAGGTTTTGTTGAATTTGATCGAGCTATTGATGTCACAATTGATTAAACTAGATGGAATTGTAGCCGACGGTGATTTAAAAGTGCAAAGGAGGATGCAGGTACTTTTAAATTAATTCTGAAAATATTTCCCGACTATTAATTTGATTTCCTAGACTTTCACATACATTAAAGAATGGTACTTTTTCGGGCTTGTTTACTAAGGATGTACAAAGTTTAACATTTGACATTCATTTTTTTTTATATAAAATTTGTATTTTAGGTAAAAAGGGTGCAAAGATATATAGAAGTTCTCGACATGTTGAAGATTCAAAATTCCAAGTATGCAAGTTACGGTAATGGAGCTAATGTACGAGCCCCATTGCAACAATCCCCAAATAAGATTTCATTTGAGCACAAACTTGTTTCATCAATGGAAAGGCGACGAGATTCCATGAAGTGGCCAATCGTGGCTACGACTGAATGGGAGAAATATTGAAAATCGGAAAGTATCATTAGGAAGCACTAAAGACGAGAGTTGCTATAAGTTCTTAAAATTTTTGGTGTGAAATGCACTATAATCCTTTGTTCCTTTTGGTATTTTGATTAAGATGCATGCATGTTTTATGTGTCTACTCTCTTGTTTGAGTAATAAATCACATTTCTATTTTGTACATATATATAGTGGATAATCAAGAATTACTTACCACATTTCTATAAACCTACATATATTCACCCATAAACTTATCAAGTTATCATGTTGTTCTTTCTTGAATTTTAAAAATATATATTTATAGCATGCTATCTATTTGTGGGAGTTCTCGGGTTCGAGGCTCTCTCAGGATGAGTAATTTACAGCCACATGACCCTTGTATGATGGGATTGATAGATATACAAATATACACCGGAGACTAAGAGATACCTTCGAATAAACCTCTTTTTATCTATATTGAGATTTTGTTCATAAAGTAATATTTTCTTAAATA
This sequence comes from Senecio squalidus, assembly GCA_910822075.1. NCBI lineage: Eukaryota > Viridiplantae > Streptophyta > Magnoliopsida > Asterales > Asteraceae > Senecio > Senecio squalidus. The sequence goes on from CAJVGC010000065.1 coordinate 7,663,194, forward strand.
GCAATCAGTAAAAAAGAACTTAATATGAAAAGGGTGTGAGTGAGTATATAAGTCAAAATGAAATAAATATGGAAGAAAGGTACATTATGAGAGGCTACCGAACCACACCAATCATTATTTGGTAAACATAGACCACTAGACCAATTATTACATGTTTTCCTTGCAATACAACACGTATTTAAAAGAGATATAATATATAAACCTAAAAAGTAAATTTAAATTATTTCACTAATTATCTCTCTTTCTTCTTATCAATTAATTTTTTAATCAATCAATCAAACTTTTAGATTTATATTTAGACTTATATAATTATGACTTTCAAATATTTTCCATTCTGATCTAATGGGTTTTGAACCGAACCAAAAAATTAGATTTGACCCGGAACTCGATCCCCAATCTCGTCACCCTAATGTTTTGTACCATAATCATTGTATTGTGAAATACGTTAGGTATACAAGGACTTAAATTCTACATCTATGGTTGGTTACCAAGTGTCATCTTTTGCCTCAATAGAGATGGCAATATTGGCTAAGCCCAAGACCGATCCTTGGCCATGACTAGTCTCAAAAATCTCCGCCTGGTCCAAGTCCGCCCAGACTGCCGCGCATATATCAGTCCTAATATTGGTTCAGAGACCGGCCCGAAAGCACGGAGCCTGGTTACAGCCCAATTTCTTTCGGTGAAATTCTGTATTATTTACACATTTAACTTGCGTTTTTAACCGTAAATGACAATGCGAAACAAAAATAGGAAAAAGTATATTACCCAAAACTAGTAATATTTGAACCCCTTTTAGTAATATTGACATTTGCCAAAAAAAAAAATACTCCACTAATCTTATAGTTATTATTATTATATTATATTATATATCATTATAAAAGACACACATAGTATTTTCTTGATTAGACATATATTTACCTAAAATTAGGAATCATGAATGCACTTCAATTATGTTCTAATTTGTTAGTAAGATAAAAGACGTAAAAGTGCACAAGTGCTTTGAATCATGCAATGAAACACAAATTATACACTAGCAATTTATTTTATTTTTTATTTGGAGGGTTTGACGGAAATTGACATTTATATAATAGTTATCGATAGAGTTGTGAAGAAGCAGTAACGGAGCTTGAATATTTTTATTGGACATGAATCTTTATTAGTTCATTATATAAAAACATATCAGTAATCTTTTGTTTGTAAAACAATCACGTAGTGAATTGGGGAGCTTAGACCATCTTCAAAGAGTTCTCTAAAACATGAAAATACTTTATATTTTGAGTATTAACCTCAAAAACTCATCTTCAACTATACTCTATATTTAGAGGAATTTTAGGGTATCGAATAGCATTCACTTGTTTATAATACGCATTTCACCGCTCCACCGAAAATTCCCTCTACCCCTACCGTACTCCAGCTTGGTAGTTTCCACCGCCTGTCCTATTTTTATTAATATTCTAATATTTTCAATGCTTTATGATTTATGTTTATCTTGAATAAAAATCAATTTAAAAATGTAGTTACATCGAAGTTGTATTTTAGAGTTCATAATTGGAGATGAGTTGTTTTAGAGTTCCAAAATTCTAAAAACAACTTTTTCATGCTCTAAAAATTAGATTATATGGTTGAAGATGGTCTTAATGCTTTGAATCAGCTTAAAAATTCGTTAACCTCAAGTAATTGTGTATTGTGTTGAATGGAGATAAGCAAATCTTTACACAAAATACCATAATCTACTTTTCTTAAATGTATACTTTGTGTTAGTTTATATTTCTTGTAGTCTTGGCAATTGCATTTTGAAAACTATTGGCAATTGCATTTAAAAAAGTATCCATTAAGTCATTGTGTTTATTAAAACATACCTTTTTAACACTTTACCTTTGTCATTATTAGGTTATCTATCCGCGTAATATACATACTGGATTGATAAACTATTAAAACTATTGTTAAGTTTAAATAACTTAATGGAAAAATGAATTCCGAAAATCAAGAAAAACATCATTTTAGTCTTGATATATAATACTCTCGCCGTCCCAAACAAATTATCTATCTTTCTGTTGTATTTATCTTAAAACTATTGTTAGTTTTTTAAATATGAATGGTTATATCTAATAGTTTCCCATCTTTCTGTTTATGTATATCTTAAAATTATTATTTTTAGTATTTAAATATAGATAGTTATATGTAGGAGTGGCAAGATGGACCTAAATCTTTTAAAATGGGTCAAATGGGTAATTTTTATAGCTAAATGGGTACTTTTGGGTCATACAAAAACTTATATCCGGGTCCAATGGGTCACTTTAAAATTATTATCAAACTATTACGGGTCCAATGGGTGTTACACACCGGGTCGAACGGGTCATGGACTAATTTGGTATTTGCGACCTAATCATCTTCATCTCTCTGGTTATGGTATAGTTCTCTCTTCAAAATCATCTCATCTCTTCTCAATTTTGCATCACAGGTGAGTTTTGGACTCAATTTATGGTATTTTTTTTGTTGGATTTAGGTTTTATTTTTATGATGATTTTATATTTGTCAAATTGGAATTTCGTATAGAAAAAGTTGATTTTTACATATCTGGATTTGCTTCCTCGGGTATCACAATCAACTTAACTGAAGTATTTTTCGATCTTTTCGCTACAAGATTTAATCGTTTTCCTACTTTATCCCCTATAATCTCAATTACCTGTCATAAATATTAAACATCAGATATAATTCAAATGTTCCAAACTAAGTCTTGATGGCTTCTTGTTGAATTGTTTTTGGCAAATACGCGGGTTTTTACATAGAAAAATTCGTTTTAATCTACCAAAAAAAATTTGGAGTGTTGAGGGTTTTTCGTTTGGGTGAGTGAGTTTAGGAACATTGAGACAGGGCTCACCTTTTGGATTGGAAGTACATGCTCTTATCTAGAGGCAGCAAAATGGGCAAGTTAAGTAATGGGTCAAATGGGTAAAGTTTTATACAGGGTTGACTTGCAAACATGCTTTTGACCTCTTTTAAAGAAATTTAACAAACATAACCGAAACCGATTTAGGAGGTTGAATGAATTATAAATGAAGTCTATGTGATTTTCAACACGATCACTCCATTTGACCGATTCCCAATTTAATTATTCGTTTTTTAGTTGACCCATTTAGATTAATTTTAAGTGAAACTAGCCCACTCATAAGTAAATGGGTTGAACTTGTCACCAATACGTTAATCTCTCAGTTAAGTTCTAGTTTCTTTATCAGCGCACGCCACTTTTTAAGTTTAAACACTAAAAATGCTTAAATATGCAGTTAGTTGTGTACTTTTCTGGTAGAGTTCCGTTCATGTTATTGTTTCTCATTTTACTTTGCTAGGGAATAAGAAACGTAACAAGACACGCATATGATAACTTTTAAGATTATCTGACCACAAAGTTTAGTTATTGTGTTTTCTGTACATACGTTCAATTATTTGGTTTGGTTTCTTCATAAGTAGGGGATCCTGGGCTTACATGGTGTAAAACAAGTTAATTAGTTGCTAAACCAGAAACATGACATTCTTAGGAAATATAATAAGACATTATCTTATGATAAATAGTTATATAAACTAGAAATGGGTCAAATGGTAAAATTAAACAGTTAGCTAATCAGAAATGGCTGAAACGCATCGAAAATCGCCAAAAGTATATTACTTTTGTAATAGAATTGTTTTTGATCTCATATTTAGTACTTCGATCATTTAAGAAATCTGGACAAAGAAGTGTTTTTTTTGTTGATCAATTGGGAATTTGCAAAATGGGAATTTTTCAAAAATATATTTTTTTTGTCTATGACAACAGGATATGGGAGAAGAAGAAGATGTTAGTTCATCAACAACAAGTAAAGAACGCTCTTTTGTTTGGGATTATTTTGTAAAAGAACCGGTCGGGGAGGATGAGATTAAAAAGGCGAGTTGTACATCATGTGGGAGGTTGTATAGCATTAGTGGAAATTCGGGAACATCTAATATGATACGGCATATCCCCAAGTGTTTTACTATTGACGAGTCCCTTCTAGCCCGAAAGCGTATTAAGTTGGACCAAGCAATGTATAGAGAAAAAATGGCGATTGCAATAATCAAACATAACTACCCTTTTTGTTTTGCTGAACACGAGGCTACAAGAGAATTACATAATTTCTTACATTCAGACGCAAAACATATAACAAGAAACACCGCAAAGTCAGATGTGCTAAGAATTTTTGAGAGAGAGAAGGCGATTTTGAAGAAAGAGTTGGAGAAAGTTACAAGTAAAGTATGTTTGACATCAGACTTGTGGACCTCTATTACTAGTGATGGATATATGTCACTGACAGCTCATTACGTTGATGAAAGGTTCCATTTGAAAAAAAAAGTTTTGAACTTTCGGGTTATTCCCCCTCCACATAGTGGTCCTATTTTGGCGGAGCACATGATAAATTTTTTAAAAGATTGGGGCATCGAGAAAAAAGTGTTTACCATCACTTTAGATAATGCGGCATATAAAAATGGGTTTGTAGATTCTTTGAAAGATCATTTGCGTTTAAATAACTCGTTAATTTGTAATGGGGAGTTTACTCACGTTCGTTGTGGAGCACATGTGTTAAATTTGATCGTTCAAGCAGGAATGAAAGCAATTGAAGGCTCTATTGGAAAAGTCAGAGAATCCGTGAAATATGTTAGAGGAACTTCATGAAGAAAGTACAAGTTTGCTGAATGTATTGCACAACTTGGAGAACAATGCGGTAAACATGTGCGTCAAGACATCGTTACAAGATGGAACTCAACATTTGATGCTTGAGTGTGCCTTGAAGTATCGTCATGTTTTTACTCGGTTGCAATTAGTGGACACTAAGTTTAAAACTTGTCCAACACACGAGGAATGGGTAAGGATAGAAGTAATCACAGAGTTTTTTGGAACCATTTTACGAGATGACAACACTGTTTTCTGGAACCTCATATCCGAGACATCTGATTTGTACTTTCACAATGTATCCAAAATCCAGTTGCTTATTCAGGAAAATATGTTGAATCCCGACCCTATTATAAGAAGCATGGCAAAAGATATGAAAACAAAGTTCAATAAGTATTGGGAGACTTATACCAAGATTTAGCTCGTATGGCCTGTGATATTTTGAGTATACCAGTTACTACAGTTGCTTCAGAGTCGTCTTTTAGCATTGGAGGTAGGATTATAAATAAATATCCGAGTTCATTATTGCCAACAAATGCAGAGGCTTTGTTATGTAGTCGTGATTGGTTGTTCGGTCTAAAAGGTAAGTTATTTCATCTCTTTATCTATGTGTAGTGTTCTTTATATTTGTTTTCAATATTCAGATTCTTTTTTTGTGTAGATGATGACGAAATGGACGAAGACGAATTGATAGAGGATGTAGAATCGTTGATTCCAGTTTTCGAGAATAGTAACTTTTAAGGTTTTTATTTTATTTAATTATGCGATGATATATTTATACTAGGAGTGGCAAAATGGAGGGTCGGGTTGGGTTTACGATCATGATTGCCACTTCTAATTCATAACGACATATGTAGATTTCATGATTAGTTTGAGTGGTTTTAGGGTCGATTCTTGACGGGGTTTGAATAAGTGTTCAAATCTTTTCCAATTTTTTTTAATTTAGTTCTGAGGAAGAATGGTCTAATATAAATTTGGAACATTTTACATAAGTTTGGGTGAGTGTAGTATTTTGTTATACCACTTGGTAACTCACTGATCAAGTTTCAAGTCACTGGTCAAGTTATAGATGTTGATCATGTGCGAGATGCTGAACAAAGTGACTAGCTGATAGTGCATTTGCTTATTACTTAGCCGTTTAAACAACTTGTCGACCAATGAATTTTCAGATCAGCTGGATAATAGGAATCAAATATTTTTCTTTCTTGATAAACTAGGTAGCAAGCCGGTTCATGTACATTGCTGGAAATACAAATCTTTCTTGTATTCAACGTTGGATAGGTCTTGATGCTCATTAGCTTTGCCTACAACTTCTTTTTGGTATGTTCTTAGTTTTATGTTTCTCTTGTTTCCATTTTACTTGTTTCAGGTTTTTAGTTTGATGCTTGATATGATATTTTATCGTAATATGGTTGTTTGTTATCGTTCAATTGAAGCAATTATCGTATCTCGGCGGATTTTGGGTCGGTTATGGATGTTTTGAAGAAGTACTTATTGAGCAAAGATTCAAAGCATTAAACTTTGTTATATCTTGTGTAATGTAGGTTCTGTTATTAAACATTTTATGATTCTGTTTGGTGGGATCTGCTTCTGATTTGTTTTCTGTTTGACTTCACTTTATGCAATATTCTCGGTGGACTTTTCTTCTTTTGATATCGTCATATTCGATTGCTGTTTTGATTAGGAATATGTTTTCACTGAAACTAAGGATTGAGTACATTAATTGTGGTTCTTTGAGCGATAAATCCGTTCTAAGTATGCTAGTAAATGAATATACACTCGTTATATAATAAAAATTGCTTCACACGAATCCAATAATAGGGAAGAAAAAACAGTTTCATTCATTTTAAAAAAAAGGGTCAACCCGACCCGACCCTACATGACCCGTTTGACCCGTGACCCATTTGACCTTTTTCATATTATGACCCTTTTTGACCCTAACCCATTCTAATCCTAACCCGTTTTGACCCATTATTCAACCCGACCCGACCCGTCCATGTTGCCACTCCTAGTTATATGTAACACATGACTAGTCATAGTTTTAAGTATAAACATTTTAGTACTCTAGAAACTTACTGTATATATTATCATTATGTATTCAAACGAGGGAGGTTAGTCCGCATGTTGCAACGGATATCCAGAACTAAAAGAATAAATTATTTTTGGATAAACTAAACACTTTAAACTAAGAACCAACCGAAACATTCATTGAGAAAAAAAAAAATCTTACTATATATATTATCATTATGTATTCAAACGAGGGAGGTTAGCCCGCGCGTTGCAACGGATGTCCCTTCGAAATAAGAACTAAAAAAATAAATCATTTTTGGTTAAACTAAACACTTTAAACTAAAAACTAACCCGAAACATTCATTGAGAAAAAAAAAAATTAATTTTTTCTTTTTTATTAGAAGAAAGAAAAAAGATTATTCTTTTATTCCGATCTGACCCAACTCGAGCAGACCCACCCGAGCCGGCAGCTCATGGCTTCATGGCTTAGAAACAGTGCAACCCCAATTTGCAAAATGTTATATATTACTATATTAGAAACAATGCAACCCCAATTTGCAAGATGTTATATATTAGTAAAAGTGTAACCCCAATTTGCAAAATGTTATATATTGAATGAATGAGGTGAAAGATATTAATTCAAAATGCACCTCGAGTCACAAATATTTTAATATGTAATGTACTAAAACTAAAATTAATTGTTATACGTTTATTCGTGTTGTTCTCATTTTTTTGTTTTATTTACTTATGTAGTAAATCAAGGATTACACTCATTAACCATTTTGTATGTTTGTAATTTATTTGAGATCGAACAATTTATGTTAAGCTCAACCACACGTTAGGAGATGGAGAGGTCACACTTATACGTGTAAGCCAACCTGATCCCGCTTATGGCTTAATAGTGGAAAGGTCAATGTGGTTGTGCGCCCTTGCATTTTCTTGCATTTTCAGGACAACATCCCAAGTAATGGAATCTACGATAGTGAGTCTAAAAAAGCGTTTATAACTTTTGAAGAAGTTTATCTTTTTATAAACCATAATTAGTGAGTGATTCATGTTTATGTGGTTTGACAAAGTTTATGATTATAAAATATTACAAAAATTAATTCTCACTTAAAATCAAAATTCAATGCAAATATTAGGGTCTTATTTATAAAGATTTATAAGGTTAATACATATTGAATATAGATTTATAGAAATAACACCTTTATAAGTTGATGAAGTGTCAAATTATAAACCTTTGAAAAACTTAATGATAAGAGACTTTCTAAATAAATATCCGTTTTATATTAACATATTATTATAATTTTTTATTTTATTTTTAAATATTTTTAATACATTTAACTCTTTTAATACGACAAAATAATAAATCTAATAAAAAATATATTTTATTAATTACACACCGCTTTTAGTTTTCGAACACCTTTTAGAGCATCCGGAGTGGGCTCGTTGTGGAGCTCACAACGAGCGTTGTGCTCGTTATGACACCGCCTACCTTCGTTGTGGGGTCGTTGTGGAGCGACCGTTGTCTCCACAACGGCTCGTTGCGAGATTTTTGTTTTTTTTTTTTCTTTTCTTTTACTTTAACGGCAATATTACCGTTTTATATTAATTTTTTTTTTTTTTTTTCCAAATTTCATCTATAAATACAACCCCATTTTAACCAAAAAAATCACACCTTCTTTCAACAATCTTATTTTTAATCCAATTCAATCTCATACCAATCCCAAAACAAACACAAAATGTCTTCTTCTTCCTCAAACGCTCCCCAAACAAACACAAACAATCCTTCGACGCCGCCATCACAAACACCATCCGGTTTCGCTAACTACTACGGCACAACAAACGCTCTTTTTTCTCCCCAAATACCAAACTTTAACCCACAACAACAACAACAAATTCTAAACACTTATTTAACCCAACAACCTCAACAACAACAACAAATGTTCACTCCCGAACAATTCGCAAAGCATCAACAACTTATGATGCAATATACCCAACAATCCCAAACTTTTTTTCCCCAACAAACCCAATTTCCAACCCAACAAACACAAACCCGAGTTGAAGAAACTCAAGAAATCGTCCAAGAAACGGACGATGTGGTCGAAGAAACCCCACGACCGTCCACGTCTAATCCGAAAAAGAAAAAGACGTGCAAAAAGGTGCAATGGACGGAAAAAGAGGAGGTCCTTTTGGCACAGATGTGGTGCCACATCTCGGAAGATGCCGACAGAGGAAACGCCCAACCCGAAGCGACATTTTGGAGACGGATCGTTGCGGGTTACAACAAAGAAGCGAATGAGCAAGGATTGGGGGAGAGAGGCAAGGAGTCCATCAACTCCAAGTTTACGGCGATGAGTGCCTTGGTCAAGGTTTTTATCGGCCACCATGCGGAGGCGGTAAGAAATCGGGAAAGCGGGACCGACGACGCGACGCTTATCCAAGCGGCTCGACAAATGTACTATGAAGCCGAGGGTTCGCAGTTTAAGCATGATAAGGCGTGGGAAATCTGGAAGGATCACGACAAATGGCGTGCATTTGTCAAGTTAGACCCTCCAGTCGATACCGTCAACCTAGACGACGTTGACGTAGGGGGACGATATATTTGCGGATGATGTAGAACAACGACCTCCAGGAAAAAAAGGAGGTAGTAAAAGAAAGGAATCATCCGACGCCTCCGATAAGGCGCAAACATCTTCGTCGTTGACGCTTTGCGGGATTATCGCGACACACTTGAAAAAGATTACGAAGACAAAAAAGCAAACCGCGGAAAAAAGGCGCAAACCCTCCATGCTCAAGAACAAGCGGCTCTCCGACAAGAAGAAGCGGCTATCCGACAAGAAGAAGTGGCTTACTCTAGTGCAAGAAGAGACGATATGATGTTTCTTCAACAAAGCACGGAGGGGATGCCGCCGGCACAAACGGCTTGGATCGAAGCGGAGAAAATAAAAATCCTAGCAAAATACGGGATGAATTAGTTTAGTTTTTATTTGTATTGTTTTAATTATTTGTTTTTGTTTTAATTATTTGTAATTTTTTTTATTTATCTTATTTAATATTTTAATTATTAAGTTTTAATATTTTATATTCTTTTAATTATTAATTTATCTTTTATTTAATGTTTTAAGAAAAAAAATAAAAATAATAAAATAATCCCATAACCTCCACAACCCTTATTATCATACCATCCAACAATCTCACAATCCTCATTCTCACTGTCACGTCAGCAACTTTTTCCCCACAACCCCGACAACCCACATTGTAGAGCATTATCACTCCGGGTGCTCTTAGAAAGTAATTATTATATCCCAAACACAGATTTCGTGTAACCAGTGCAATAAGACATAGTAGGGTCGTTACCCACTTTCTAGTAATTTCTCGATCATATATATGCACACACATGCATAAGGTTTGTATCAATGTTTGTGTATACAAGGCTGATCCTCTCAACGTGTGATAACTAGAGCATTATATTAATCAAACTATAAAGTTAAACCACCACCATGAGTACCTCATATTCTACCGGAAACTCCCTAAACACCAACGGTAAACACCCTACTTTACATGGAATACGTAGCCGAAATGGGAAGTGGGTGGCCGAGATTCGTGAACCACGTAAAGCATCTCGTATTTGGCTTGGGACATACCCTACACCCGAGATGGCTGCAGCTGCCTATGACGTAGCAGCTTTGGCACTCAAAGGTGGTGAAGCGTCATTAAACTTCCCGGACTTTGTTGGATCATATCGAGTGCCTGAATCCCCAGAGCCTTCCTTAATAAGGACCGCCGCAGGGGAAGCAGCGGAATTGATCAAGTTAATCAAGGAAAGGGAAGACAACAACCATGCCCATGACAGTTGTGGGAATAACGAGTTCATTGATGAAGAAGCAATATTTGATATGCCGAATTTGTTAGTGGATATGGCGGAGGGAATGCTGGTTAGCCCGCCCCGGGAGACCACGACGAATGACTGGTCGCTGGAGGACTCGTCTCATTGTGACAACTTGTGGAGCTATTAATATTGAAGTTTAAAGGAATAATTGTTTCTGTAAGACATCTATCTTAACTTCATGGACGATATAGGTTGTATCATATAAATAAATCCATAATATAAAAATATGATCTAGATTGGATCCTAACTTACAGTTTACTATATTTGTAGCATGTACATATCTTTTGTTTGATATTATAAAGTATAAATAATTTTAGGAGGCGAAGCCGGGAATTTATGTTAAGGGGCTGGTATATAATATTGGAACAATACATAAAACATTGGTTGATTACGGGAGAGCTCGTTATGTGTGTTTTTTCTGTTAGAATTTGATAAAAAGTAAAAGTTTTTATATAAATTACCCTAAAAAAGAAGCGCCGAATATTGTCTTTAAGTGTCTTTTAATGATTAAATAGTTATCAAAACTTCATATAATTAGTCATGACTATGCAAATCGGCACACCAAGACAAAACTTTGATTACTTTTCAAATTTGTTATTTGACCAAGTTAATTATTTGGTATGTTGTGACATGAAAATGATGGTTTATAGTATGCATGAAACATTGGAAAAAAGTGATTGGGACGAAGCGACTCAAATAACCTGATATGTTGAAGTAACATGAAACACACCACCTGCTTCTGATAAATGAGTGGGACTTATTCATGTCAAGTTCAATTACACACCAAATGCAACTAGTATCAAGTATGAACCGTGTCTTTTTTAAATATCATATTGTGATATACCACTCAAATAAATAAATAATCGCGTGAATATAGATACAAACAATTCGAAAAATATCAAGGTTCTTCTCACATTCACCTTGGAAATTGCCATTTTCAAGCGACGTATAAATCCAAATAATTAATGCCTCCATTCGTACAAAACCCCAATCTGAGCATGGATTTATACCAGCATGCTTAATTATTTTGGAGCCTTGTATCGATCGGCATAACTGAATGCCTGTCTGATTGGTCGTTCTCATTGCCATCTTTAACCATATTTGGTTAGGGTTCTATGATGTTCTAGATTTCATTCGAAATAGTTCAATTTGGACCGATTCCGTTTGTTGACTTGATCAAAATTTTGATCAAAAATTTTTCCTAATTTATTTCGTATGGGTTCAGTGCCCTATATGATTCAATTGTTCAAGAACACCATGTATATTGTTTGCTGGAGGTATTTGGGTTGTAAATTGAAATTGAAAAATATATTGTTGCCAATATGTATGAGAAATATAAGGAGTAAATTTATTGAAGCAACTTAAAGTAATAATAAGGGTAAAAGGGTCAGTCTATATATAATTGTGGTAAATAAACAAACTTTGTTGTGTAAATATCAATACTCATTAACAATATAGATTATAATTGACCTAAATGAATGTATCTGGTTTATCATATTAGATATGCTTTATCATGAAAAACTAATAAAAATTACATGTGCTATTATTAGTTACTTTATAATTTATAATATTTATTTATATTTAGAGTTAAAATTTAATATAATATTACTTCACGAATTTATGGTTAAAATTTGTTTTTTGTTTTTTTTCTTGAGAATCTATCTATCTATCTATACTAATAAATGGGAGATATTGCTGACATCATAAAACTGATGTGACAATTTCCTAGATTGTCCACTTACACAAATTTGTTAGTTGATGATGTCATGTGTTCATAATAAAATTAGTAAATGTCTATACCTAAACACATGACATCATCAACTAACAAATTTGTGTAAGTGGACAATCTAGGAAATTGCCACATCAGTTTTATGATGTCAGCAATATCTCCCATTTATTAGTATAGATTATGAATGTCATTCTAATGTAACTTAATTATACAAACCTCGTGTATTACACGGGGAATAAACTAGTATACATCATATATTACTTATGTTTCTTACATATTGGAGTACCGTAATATACTTGGCACTATTGGTGTATGTGTGTGACGTCTAGTAGTCTACCTAATAATACACAATTAAATTTTCAATAAATACCACATGTAATTTAAAGGAAATAATGAAATCAACATGAATATCTTTAATCAATTAGTATTTAAGATGGTTGCGGTTAAAAAATCGTCTTCAACAAATATATAAGATGGTTGCGAGTTGAAGAATTGTTGTCAACACAAAACCATCTTAGATACTAATTGATTAAAGATATGGAAGTCTAGTAGTCTACCTAATAATCCACAATAAATTTTTCAATAAATACCACATATAGTTCAAAGAAAATAATGAAACCAACATCAATATCTTTAATCAATCAGTATCTAAGATGGTTGCGGGTTGAAAATTCACCGTCAACAAATACATATGATGGTTGCGAGTTGAAAAATTATCGTCAATCCACAACCATCTTAGATACCAATTGATTAAAGATATAAATATTGGTTTCATTATTTCCCTTTGAAACTACATAAGATATTACTGAAAATTTATTATAGATTATTAGATAGACTACTAGACTTCACACACATACACCAATAGTCATTAGACGCAAGTGTTGGATATTTTAATGGAATTCTTGAGTATTATAAACTCAAAATTTCTAAACATATATATAACTATTTCATTAATAGTGTCTAAATCGGTTTTCTCTTTCTTTTTTTGATAATAAAGTTTGATAATGGTTACTTTTATAAAGATTTAAGTAAAATGAAATAAAACATTTATAAACACATATATAACTATTTTATAAATAGTGTCTGAATTGTTTTTCTTTTAAAATAAAGTTTCATATTAGTTACTATATAAAAATCTAAGTAAAATGAAATAAAATAGAATAAAAACAACAAAATTAGTTTATTTTGTAGTCATTGTTTATATATACTTGCGGGTTTTTGTTTGACATAAGAATAGTTATGTTTTCATATTCGAAGGTGTGTCACTCAGTTTTTAAAGATCTTTAATGTAATGAGGTTATTATTGTGTGTTCTTCAAAAGAAAAACCCTAGTTATTTTGTTGTTTTTAAATTCTTTAACTTATAAATTATATTATAATCTATATACATTATAAATCATTTTGGTATAAAATGTTGAAATTTAAGCATGGTAAGATTATTAAACTACCCTTTTAACTAAACATTTATTAAATAATTACAAATATAACTCCATAAAACACATACCATATATATTTAAAATGTTGCTATAATTAAATTTCTTTTACTATAAACTTAAAACAATCAATTTATAGTGTTTAAAATTTCAAATAAATAGAGTTAATTTTTAGAATTTCTAACTAATTAAATATTAATAAACCGAAAATCATTATTGTTCGTAAAATTATTTGTAACAAACTATGTACCATCGATTTATATATTTATTATCGTCGCTGCATCGCGCGGGTATTATACTCGTTTAATATCATAAATATTACTAATCTTTTGTTTGTTTTAACATTCAATTGTATAACTTTTAAAATCACACAACAATGTGCAAGTTTAAAACCTTCGTTAATAACCCTACCAAAATAAAATAACTACTTGGTGCAGTGGCGGTAGTCATGTCGAAAAAAACCGAAACCGAAAAAAAAACCGAAAAACGAAACCAGTCCAAACCGGGTTTGACCTAAACCGGTTCGGTTTTGACCCAAACCGCCGGTTTGGAACCGGTTTGGATATTTAGCAAAGGGACCGGGTTGAGACAAGTTTATCCCAAACAGGTTTGGGAAACCGGTTAAAAAAACCGGTTTAAGCATCTAGCCGTTGGAAAAGTGTTTATAGCCGTTATTTGACAAAATAGAGGAACTGATATCAGTTTCGCTAACGCAACTATAGTTACGCTAGCGTAACTACAGTTGTTTATAGCCGTTATTTGACAAAATAGAGGAACTGATCTTAGTTTCGCTAACGTAACTATAGTTACGCTAGCGTAACTACAGTTACGCTACGTAACTAAGATCAGGTCCAAACCGGTTTTTAACCGGTTTTTGAACCGAAATGGTTTGGAACCGGTATGAAACCGATTTGAGCGGGTTAGTGTTTAACGTTTGAAAAACCGGTTCGGTTTCCGGTCAAACCCGGTTTTGACATCTCTAAGTGGCGGATCTAGGGACGAATGTGAGGGGTATCCAGAATTTTTTGTGCAATATAACTTTTCTTCTTAAAAAGTATGATTTCATCAAAAAAAAAAAAAAAAAAAATTCAAAAATAGCAAAATTCTCTTAAAACATAATTAAAAAATATTGATCAGTATCAAACCCGAACTTTTTTTTCACTTTTTTAAAAAAGAAATTAAACCTATTAGATTAACGAATAACAATTAATTAAAGTTTTTCTTCTACCATATATTTGTAGGTAATAAAATTAAATAGTGTAATTATATGATTTTTAGTAAAAGAAATATATTTATTACACGTATTGCACGGATATTCTTATAATATTCAAAGAGAAAACTATAATTTTTCATAGAAAATGTCTATAATATTATTATATGTAATAGTAAGATTTTACTATTACAGAAAATGGCCATTGCAGAAACTTAACACCATTTAACCTTCATCATTACACATATTTATTGTCATAAATGAACTTTAAATTTTTATATAAATATGTAATTATTTTGTCAAATTACAATACCATGTGATATCTAAACCAATTTTACTTTTTCAGAGTATAGGTTAAAGAAAATAATTAAAAAACATATTTATAAATCTAAATTTAATATATAGAGAAACTTGGTAGCACACTTTTTAAATAGGTCAATTTATATTAATATTAATTGCGCTTGTAAAATGAGAATCGGTACCAGTAGGTCATAATAAAGTAAATAGCCACTTTTCAACATGTTTTTATCATCTTCTTCAATTAGCTAAAACCTGCAACAATGGTTTACAACTTCTTTTCGATCTCCAGAGTTTCGAATTATTTTAAATGTTCGATTGTTTCTTCTTGAGGGTTATCCAATGTTTAGGTGAGAGGTATCCATAACAAAGAATCGGAATTTATTTTTTTTACACTTGTGTTGTATGTTGAGGGGTAGCCATGGCTACCTCTGAAGACAACATAGGTCCGCCCCTAACTTGGTAAATAGTGTTTAATCTCTCTCTCTTTCTCTCTCTCTATATATATATATATATATATATATATATATATATATATATATATATATATAGGGGTGGGTTATTGTAAAAAGTTTTTAAAATAAAAAGGATAGGGAGGATTCTTGTCCACTCATTTAGTCAACAAAAAGGAAATCAAAAAAAGTCAACGCGGTGGCATTTTGGTAATATTTTCGAACTTTCATGCCCTTTTCGTAATTTGCAGAAATCTGGTTTTTTTTTTTTTTTTTTTTTTTTTTTCCAGATTACCAATTTTTTTGAATCTTTGTGCACACTATTTTAAATCTTTGTGCATAACTATTATAAATAACGTGTGCATCGATTTTATGTGCAACACAAAATTCTATATAAAAAATTACGAACATTGTGTATCGGTTTTTTTAAAATAACTTGTGCATTAATTTTATGTAAGTTTTTTATACAAAAAAATTACAAACCATGTACGTAAATAATAAATATATCTGTGCATAATTATAAAAAAATTGTGCATAACTTTACAAAACCCATTTGTGTATAACTTTACAAAAACCATTTGTGTATATATGTGTGGTTTAACCATATGACATTTGTAAGCAGAATAGTGATCTTTTTAGATGTTGATTTTGGCACTTTCCAGATATAAAAGAAGGTATAAACAGAAAAAAAAGGTAGCTAGCTTAAAACTAATCAAATAAAACAAGATCAAGTGGATGCCAGGATACATAATTCATAATCAAAAGGGACCCACTTTAGTCACCAATTTCAAAGACCTGTGCCTTTTTCGTTTTAACCCTTCGTGATCATGCATGTCAACTAAATTACAGTCGATCGGAATGTTCGCCGGAAACCACCACCATCTCCGCCGCCGAAACCGCAGCCGAAACCACCACCATCTCCGCCACAGTCGCCGTCACCACCAGCCACAGCCACAGTCGCCGTCACCACCAGCCACATTAACCGCCGCAGTCACCGCCTTCCGGAAAACCACCACCAGCCTTCCGTCGTCGCAGTTTCATTTTAAAAGAGAGGGAGAGATTTGTTAGGGTGTTTGCCGGCGGGATTCTTGAGAGAGAGAGAGAGAGATTTGTTAGGGTGTTTGCCGGCGGGATTTTTGAGAGAGATAGAGATTTGTTAGGGTTTAGATTTAAAAGTAAAAAGTGTGTATTGTCAAATGACCATTATACCCTTATTGATATAATTTGGGATTTTTTTCCCCTGACACGTGTCACCTCCTCCTTCCTTCCTATACTTTTTATTTTTAATTCCTTTTTATTATATCCTACTTCTATATATATATATATATATATATATATATATATGGATGTAAAATTTTATGAAACAATATTTCCTTTTGTGTTAAACACTGATCTCAATGACCCTACAGTCAACAACAATTTCACTCACTTAAATTTCTTTGATAGTCCTTACTTCTCTAATGAGGAACCTCCCTATGATGAGTCTAAGACTGGACCCTGTTCTAGAAGTAGTCCATCAAGGTTAGGCAGTCTTCCTGGACAAAATGACAGTGGTTTAGGTAGTGGTCCTGAACAGAGTCATGGTTCAGTAGAAGAAACCACCTTTGAGAGTGACCTCAATAGCATTAAGAATGCTTAAGAATGATATTAGAAGCCATTTAATCCATCAAAAACTTAATCAAATCCAAAATACCATTTTAAAAATCAAAACCCAAATTCTAAAAAACCATAGGTATTTTAAAACACTAATTTAGAAAACACTATATATAATACATATAATACATAACAGAAAGCTCCGAGATTTTAGGGCGATCAGGAATCTCGCCGGCAGACTGCCGGCAACGTGTTTTCACAGTCTCTAGCGGTTTATGGTAGGAGAATCACGGAGTAATCGTAAACCTTATTCTAAAAAACAATACGAATCGGTTCCTAGGGTTTTACGAGGGAGGGTTGTCGTAGCTGGCCGTTCTAATATGGGGAAAAGGAAAAAAGGGAAAGGTAATAGTAGTGGTAGAGTTAACTTTCCACACAAGGACGGAACATCATCTGAATCAGAAGCATGTCAGCAAGGAGGGTATGGGACGTATACGCCGGTGAAAGGAAATCAGGTGGAGGATAATGCTGGTGATCCTAACGTGCTGCTGTGTACTCCGGTGCAAGGTAATCATGTGGAAGCAAGGCAGCAAGAGGGGTCGTTTACTCAGGGTTTGCATGTGATTAATGGTAATGGTGCATGGGTAGGTTATACAACTAAGGGTTTGCATGGGGTACCTAATGAACCGGAGATGATTTCAGATAATAGCAATAACCAGGGTTCTATGAATCAAGTGAAATCTCCGTGTCTCTCTAGTTTGAAGGGGTTTAATGAGGTTGAGTTTGCTATTCTGTCACCAAGCGCAACTATTAATTTAGAAGAGGAATATGAGTTGAATGTACTTCCTGGAGAATCAATGGAGGCATTTATGCTTCGTTGGAATCACAGACCGAAGGATAAGGGTTCTAATAGTCATGTTGCTGCTGATGATACATCTAGTTCTTCTAATCCTCCAGAAACCGGGACTAAAACTCCCTTTGTGGAGGTTATTCAGGAGAAAAATCAGGCTAGAAGGGTAAATTTTCGGTTATTTCCTACGAATACTGGGATGAATGGTGTTGATTTGGAAATACCTCAGGAAGAAGTTAAAATTGCCAGTAAACGTTATGAGCATATTGTATATGGATATTTTATAGGGAAACGATTGCCTTTTCCTGTTGTTGACCGCTATGTATGGAATGTTTGGAGGAAATTTGGATTGGAGAAAACGATGATGACTGCGAAAGGTTTTTTCAATGCAAAAGGGGTTGTTGATGTGTTAGAAGGGGGACCATGGTTGATACGGAACATGCCTATTATCTTGAATAAATGGTCTCCGAATATAAATGTTGTGAAAGAACAATGATATAGAGCAACGGGAAGAAGGTCGTCGTCTCTTTGGGAAGAGTCCAGCTCCAAGTACGCGGTTCAAGCACAGCTAAATGCACAGAGACAACAGAGCACCCGGAATCAGCAAGCCATCCAGGGGGCCGGGGCCGTCCCCCACTTAACAACCTCAAAACCCTCCTACCCAATCGCAACCGAAAAACCCAGCGCAAGCTCCGCCCAGACCCGCTTATAACAACGCTGCGCCTCCGGCCAATTATGATCCTCAGCAGCAACAAGGTGCTCCCAAGCGACCCTGGGGACCCAATAGAGCTCACTACCCGCCATTAGCCCTACCCATTCCTACCCTATTCTCCATCCTTCTGACCTGTAAAACCCTTTCTCTGCCCAGAGATAAACCACTCCCCTGGCCTCCTGGTCTCGACTATTCAAAGTTCTGTCCATTTCACCGATACGCAGGCCGTACCATCGAAGAGTGTCATACTTTGCGTGATGTCATCTAGATGAAAATCTTATCAATTGGAACGAAGTTAAGGCATACCTTAAAGCCGCCAATGTCACTGAAGCTACTGGGGATCTATACTAATCCAATGCCACAACATCAAGGGGGACAAGTCACCACTCAGGGACCTACACCGGTACAAACTAATCCAGGACTTTCTGCCAGCGCTAACACCATCCGAGCTTGCACTGCCGCTCGAAGAGAGATGCCTGTAAGACCCTCTCAAGTTCTTTAATTCGAAGGAGGTTCTGAGAATTCAAAAGTCCGAAGTCACTTTCTTTGTCCCTAGGAATCTAAGTTCCAAAAGCAGACGAAATCACTATGGAACCGGACCTCCTCGCTGCCGCTTAATTCATTACCAGGAAGAGGCAAATTCGCTTTTTTAGTAAGCCCTATTAGCTAGTAAGGGTGGGTTTGAAAAGGTAAAGAAGGAATAATGGATCCGAACGAATGCATGGGCAGGTGAAATGAGCCCTGACAAATCAATAGGAAATGCTACAAGCCATTGTTGTTCTTTTGACGATGAACCACTCCGGTACAACAAGCTAAAGTGACCTCTACGCTTCGTCCCCGGTGCGTAGGGCCGATCCCCGTGTGCTAGAGGGAGGACCAGAAAGTTTGTGTTAAGCATATAGTTGGTTCTTGTCTTGTTTAGGCATTTGGTGCCCTCTCTGCCGGCCTGCTTAGTGGCAGAGCCACCTTCTTTGGGGTCAGTGAGGAGGACAGGACAATCCCCCACTCCGGCGGTTTCTTTCTTTCCAACCGGATTATACCCGGCCCGGTCCTATTTCAAACAAAAGAAGCAAAGAAGGGAAATCCTCGTAAAGGCAGCAAGGCGTGTCGCCTTCGAATTGAGTAGTGAGTCTTCTTTCTACTCTACTTTTGTAATAGAAAGTAGACTCAAGCCTCACCCCTTCATGTATGTTAATTTTCCGAATCTAGTTATATGGACTGATCTTTTTCCGTTTAAAAGAGGGTCTATTTTGATAGATAGAGATAGACAGGAACTAAGCAATAAGAACAGAATACCAAAGGCTTACTCCCTCCCATTTCTCTCTACTCTATCTATGAAGGCTATGAAGGAATTCGTTCATAGAATGCTTTTTGATTGCACAAATTTTTTTTTTAAAACAACCGTACGGGAACTTCTATTCCGGTCTGGATTAAAATGCATGATGTACCGTTTGTGGGGTACACGGATGATGGATTGAGTGCTATGGCTACTAAGATTGGTAAACCATTGATGTTGGATTCTTACACGAGCTCTATGTGTATAGATTCATGGGGGCGACCAAGCTATGCGAGGGCAATGGTTGAGGTATCTGCAGATGTTAAACTTAAGGAGAAACTCATTATTGCTACGCCAAGATTGGATGATTCGGGAAGTACCACGCATGAAGTGAGAATTGAATATGAATGGAAGCCGCCCCAATGCCTTGGGTGTGGAGTGTTTGGCCACTCGGATGGTTCGTGTCAAATAAAAGTGGTAGATAATAAAGGGACAAATACCATGGATTCCGAGGGTTTTCAAGAAGTAAAAAAGAAGAAGGCAAAGGGTTTCAATGTGGCTATCCCAAAGCCGCCAGTTTATGAGTACCGTCCTAAAGTTAACGCTACAATTCCGAGTTCTTCGAGTTCGGGTGCAAAATTTGGGGGGGATATAAACCTGGACGGTATTGGTCATGCAGGGGAGATGGATAATGCAACGGATAACGTAGGTACTTTAGCCAAACAGATTGTTGATTCTTTCAAGTATCATTCTTACTCTTCTTTTAAAAAGACGGGTTCGGGATGCAGATTCTTTCAAGTATCATCCTAAATGTGCTAAACTAAAATTAATAAATTTATGTTTTGCGGACGATTTGATTATGTTTTAGCATGGGGATCGGCATTCTGCTTTGGTTCTTGTGGAAGCGTTAAATGAGTTTAGGCAGATGTCAGGTTTAGTTCCTAGTATTCCTAAAAGTACTGCGTTTTTCTCTTGTGTGTGTGACAGGGTTAAAGCGGCTATTTTTGATGTATTGCCGTTTGATGAAGGTACTTTTCCTATAAAGTATTTGGGGGTTCTATTGATCTCCTCTCGGCTCTTAATTGAAGATTGTGTCTCGTTAGTTGAGAAGGTTAGGAAGCGTATTAGTGACTGACGGAATAAATCGTTATCAATTGCAGGGAGATTACAGTTGGTGTTATCAGTGTTGTCTTCTATGCATGTCTATTGGGCGTCAGTTTTTATTCTTCCTACATCTATTATTTGTGACATAGAGAAACTTTTGTGTGGGTTTTTATGGTGTCAAGGGAGTGTGAAACCAGGAAAAGCAAAGGTATCTTGGGTGGAAGAGTGTCGGCCGAAGAATGAAGGAGGGTTGGGCATTCGGAATATTTTTGATTGGAATTCTGCTCTGATGTGTGTTCATATTTGGAATATTTTAACTCGGAAGGATTCCCTATGGGTTAAGTGGATTCATTCGTATTATCTTGATGGTAGGAATTTTTGGGAGGTCTCGATTAAAGCTAATGCAAGTTGGTCTTGGCGGAAAATCTTACTATTAAGAAACAATATTCGTATGCATTTTAAGAGTACAATTGGTGATGGACGGTCTATCTCGGCTTGGTTTGATACATGGTGCGAGTTATGTGACAACCGTCTAAACTAAGGTCGAGAACGCTAACTTATAACTTCTAAGTGTTTATTTGATGCCCGATATAACTAATTCTATGTGCTATGTGGTTACGTAGACATAACTCTTAAGCTAAGCTCGTTGTAACTCACGCAAAACTCTTAAACGAAAGTTACTATATTTTTAAGCCTTTAAGCGCGGATCGGGATCGGAATCATAAAACAACTTCGGAATCAAATTATATAAGTCCTAATACCAAGAAAACACCTAATGAACTTTCCTAAGTTCACAACGTATCATAACTAAGAACTTTCGGTTAACAAAAAGGTCCAACGAAGCAAAAACGTAAAAACTAAAAATCAGAAAATGCTGAAAATTGGCCCGGTGGGCAGCACCAGTTGCTTGGTGCGCAGCACCGGCTGCCAGAATTCAAAAATTTACATATTGAGTCCCTATCTCGTTTTTGCAATCCAACACCCAATCAAAATCGACCTTGGCACATGGTTACTGCAACTTTGGCAGACTCTAACCCCCTTTCATCATTTCTATACTTTTCTTTTCCTTTTCTTTTTCATTTATCAAAAACACAAACACACACTCTTTACACACACATAACAATTCTCTCCAAAAACCCTCTCCCCCTTCTTCATTTCCAGCAACAAAACACAGAGAAAACACCACATAAACACCATCAAAAAACGTTTATCATCAAAAGGAAGCAAGGGGATTAAAGCTATTTCGATTACAAAACGTTTTCTTCACTTTTGGAGCTCAAAACTCATCTAAAACATCATCCAAGCTTTTCATTCGGTAGAAACTCTTTCTTTTTACTTATATTACTATTATAACTCATTGCATGTAAGATCTAGTAACTAAAAATGAGTTTTGATGAAGTTTTATAACCACTTTTATGCAAAAACGGGTTTATAAGAAATGATGCTTAAATCTTTGATTTTATGGTTAAAAGTTATGTATAAACTGATAAAATAACATATTATGAAGTTTAAACCGAATGCATGTCGAAATCTATGGTTGGAATAAACGATTTTACAAGAAAAACTCGAAAATGGGGAAGAACAGCAGGGCAGGTGCGCAGCACCGGCCTGCTGTCCTTCCCGAAAATCGTCGTTTTGGCCGTTTGAAGCTTGGTTACACATTCTGACTTTTAAGACTTAATATATATGACTGATTTTGGATAAAACAATAACATTGGTGACTTGTAATGGACTTGATATGATAATAAGAACATGTTTAAATATTATTATGTGGTATATGTGATTGGTGAGCGGGAAAGTGACTTTGAAATTTGGAAGTGAAATTTGGGCGCGGAAGCGCTGCCCAAATTTCAATTGAAATTCCAAACCACTTCAGCGACCTAATTATACATGTCATATTAATAAAAACGCTAATTTTAGACTTTTGGACTAAAACAAAACGATAACCGTTTCGGACAATTTTTGGACAAATTGGACTTTGACACTTAAAGTTTAACTAAAAACTACCTATTATATTATTACAATAACGTAATAACACTCGAACAAAACTTGGTATTATTAGGCTTTCGGTGATTCCCGACACGCGTTCCGACCGTTCCCGCTTACGATTATCTTCGCAAACAGTGAGTTACAAACCCCTACTCTTTAAACGCTTTTAATACCTTTTTGTGGTGAAATGCGAGTCTTAGGCTTAGACACTATATCTGAGCTGAAGCAAACTATGAAACGCTTTATTACTTGAATGCTAAACGAAAACGATTTGATATGCAATGCTATTACGAAAACATTTGTATACTTTGAAAGCTATTATGAAATACTTTGATATTTTGAATACTAAAACGGATAACTATTTCGCCGGCATTGTTGAGGATATTGCCAACAATGTCGAGGACACGAAAAACTATATTTGCCAATGACTAAAACAATCGATCGTCATGTTGCGGACTTTGTACAACATGGACGTGAGAAACCATTGAAAACTCCCGAAAACTACCAAGGACATTAGTTGCTATTAATCCCTTTGGAAAGGACCGTTAGTAGATATGGATAGCGCTATTAGGGTAGATTGACCCTCACCACAACGACCTATAACGATGGTGCATAATACTAAATGGGTAGGCTTTAGGCTTAGCAACGATCATTGGGCAAAAACTTAGGATTGTCACATAGTCGCGCTATGTGGTCAATGCCTATAAACACAATTGCTATAACTCTATACATTTTTATGTGATAACTATTTTGAATGCGATACTCTATGAATGGCTATGCTATTACAATTTGAAAACTATGCTTTTACTTAAACTTGTAGCTCACTAACTACGTCTCCCGTAGTTAACACTTGACTCGTATTTTCAGGTAACGAGTAAGCTAGCTGATGACTTATGCTTTTGGGGGCGAATGACTTCAAGAACGGGATGGGTCTGGGTGGTTGGGTTGAACACCCCATTTTGTAATTCGGATATGTAACTTTGTTTAAAACCTTGTAAAACTTGAATACTATGTTTTTCCTTTAATGACATTTGGCGTTTATCTATATCTTGTGTATCGAATGCTATTGCTCTTCACATCCTGCGTTCCGCTTTAGCGGGGTGTGACAGACTTGGTATCCGAGCGCAAGATTATAGTGAATACCGATTTTTCAAAAATCAAACTATAACCAATTTCTAAAAACGAAAGATTTTATTTAACCAAAACGTGAAGGCATGGTTTAACTTGAATTATTCGTAGCCTGATCACCTATGAATAATTTGGACTAAGTTATGCCGAACGGGATTGGTAAAACGTTAAACGAACCTCCCCGGGAATTCTTGAAGTCATACCCACACAGACCTAGATGCTATACTTAAGATACTTTATGTGCTCAGCTTATTACTAACACTAACATGAGCCGTATCTTCGAGCTAACGCGTTACCGATTTAGGGTATGTCGAGAGGGAAAGAGATAGCTAGGTCCGACAGCGAGACCGAACCCTCCCACGATTCTCAATCACGCTCTAGGAGTCAACAATCGTCACCACTCACCCTACCTTACCTCCGTCGGGACGGTGAAGGAAGTTCACGATTACCAACACGCCGAGCACGACAACCACCGAATCGTCAATCGAGACCTCAGATAGCTTCGCCACCACCACCCCCTGTTCGCGGGTTGACTCCCGAAGAAATCCAAGCGCTTTGTAACATGTCCGTCGACCTCCGCGGATACACTCAAGTCGTGAGAGATCACTCCCGCCAGATACGTGGTTTGTACACCGAGGTGTTACGCACAAAGGCAATGGCACGAAAGGCAATCCGAGCAGCACGCAACTTGATGTTGATTAGCATAGTACTAGTATTCCTTATGGTTGTATTGGTTGCATTTAAGGTTTAGAGGTTGTTGTAAGATGTCTTTTGGATTGTAAGCGTAGTACTTTATGTGGTTGGTAATGTACGACAATAGTCGATGATGTTGGATTTTGTAAGAACATCAAATTTTGAGCGATATATAAATGGACGGATTATATTACGATTGTTGTTGTTCTTGTTATTTCCCCTTTATTGAATCTGAAGTTATATATCAAAACCCTAAACCCGAGTTCTCTCTTGTGTAGGAAAATGGCTGAACCCAACGATGAGCGCATTGTCCAAAGGATCAACGCCCGACTGAACGAGGCGATACCCGAAATCATAGCCCGAATCAACGCAGGCATTAACCAGGGAGGACCAAGGGGGAATAACAACAACCAAGAAAACAACAACCAAGGAAACAACAACCAACGAAACAACAACCGGGAAAACAACAATCAGGGAAACAATAACCAGGGGAACAACCAAGGTTGTAGCTACAAGACCTTCATATCTTGTAGGCCGAAGGAATTCCATGGCACTGAGGGCGCCATCGGACTATCGCGCTGGATCGATAGTATGGAAGTTGTGCTGAGGATCAGCCAGTGTGCTGAAAACAAGAAGGTGGAATTCACTTCTTGCATGTTTCAAGGACGAGCACTAACCTGGTGGAACAGCCAGCTGCAGGTCCAAGGTCCGGACGCTGCATACAACATGCCATGGGCAAGGTTCAAGGAACTACTAGTGATTGAGTACTGTCCCAAGGAGATCTTGAAGAGGCTTAAGAACGAACTCTGGAATCACTCCATGGTAGGAACTGACATCGACACCTACGTCGCGCGATTTCACGAACTCGCAAATCTAGTACCTGAACTAGTAACCCCCGAGGATAAAAGAATTGAGCACTTCATTTGGGGACTCTCACCCGAGATCAGGGCTATGGCGACGGCTACCGAGCCAGCTACGATGCAGCAGGCCGTGAGCTTGGCCAACCGCCTAACCAAGGATTGGATAAGGAACGGAGGAGCGCCAAGGACGGGTGCAGAAGACACTAAGGGAAAGCGCAAGGTTGAGGACACATCGGGAAATAGGATGGATCGTTTCAACAAGAAGACTAAGACAGTTAGGAATTATGGAGTGGCTGCGACAGAGAACGCCGGCTATCAGGGGAAGGCTCCGAAATGCGATAGGTGCGGTTATCACCACGGAGGTGAATGCCGGTCATGCACCAACTGCAACCGCCTTGGTCACTGGACCCGACACTGTAAGGCAGTAAATGCTGGACCGCAGCAGGCGGGAAGGCAGCCGATTGAAGGACCGCGACAAGCGGGGAGGCCACAACAGAACGATAGGCCTCGCCAGGGAGAATGTTATGAGTGCGGTAGTAGGGATCACTACCGAAATGCTTGTTCTAGGCTAAACCCTGCCCGAAACCCAAACCAGAACCGTAATCAAAACCCTCCGCAGAACCAAAACCAGAACAACCAGAGGGGAAATGACGGGGGACAAGGCCGTGGAAGAGCCTTCGCAATTGGTGCCGAAGAGGCAAGAAACGACCCCCGAGTGATTGCAGGTACGTTTCTCCTTAACAACTATTATGCCTCGGTACTGTTTGATTCAGGCGCGGACAAAAGTTTTGTGTCCCTACAATTTAGGCCCTTGATTGCATTAGAAACCGAACCTTTAAGTGAAAAATTTACAGTAGAATACGCAAATGGTCAGGAATACCAAGCTAGCGACGTAATTAAGAAATGCACGATAACCCTAGCTAACCACACTTTCGAAATAGATCTAATCCCTATCGAACTTAAGAGCTTTGACGTAGTAATAGGAATGGACTGGTTGACCATCAGAGACGCGAAAATATTTTGTTTAGATAAGACGATACGAATGCCATTAGGAGATGGAAGGGAATTGATAGTACAAGGAGATAGGCCGGGCCAAACTTCGAAGCTTATATCGGTGATGAAGATGCGCAAGTACTTGAACAAGGGCTGCTTTGCATTGTTAGTGAACATAAAGGACAAACAGGCAAAAGCAGTAGACCTTAAGGATGTACCGATAGTTAGGAACTATCCGGAAGTATTTCCTGAGGAACTACCTGGACTACCACCTCAGCGGCAAGTCGAGTTTAGAATCCAGGTAATTCCTGGGGCGGCACCGGTGGCAAGGACGCCATATCGACTAGCTCCGACTGAGATGCAAGAATTATCCAACCAAGTTCAGGAATTATTGGATAAAGGATTTATCCGACCAAGCTCATCGCCATGGGGCGCGCCGATTCTATTCGTAAAGAAGAAGGATGGATCGTTTCGCATGTGTATCGACTACCGAGAGTTGAATAAACTAACCGTCAAGAACCGATATCCTCTTCCACGAATCGATGACCTTTTCGATCAACTTCAAGGCGCAACCTACTTTTCAAAGATTGACTTAAGGTCCGGATATCATCAAGTGTTGGTTTCTGAAAATGATATACCGAAAACCGCATTCCGCACTAGATACGGACACTACGAGTTCCTGGTAATGCCATTTGGGCTCACAAATGCACCAGCAGTATTCATGGATTTGATGAATAGGGTATGCCGACCGTATCTAGACAAGTTCGTTATTGTATTCATCGACGACATTTTAATCTACTCGCGTACCAAAGAAGATCACGCAGGGCACTTAAAACTATTAGTGGAACTACTCAAGGAACAACAACTCTACGCAAAGTTGTCTAAGTGTGAATTCTGGCTGCGTGAAGTCAAATTTCTCGGTCACGTAGTTAATGGATCTGGAATTCACGTTGATCCATCAAAGATCGAGGCAATAAAGAATTGGGAAACCCTCAAAAGTCCGACAGAGATCCGCCAATTCTTAGGACTAGCTGGGTATTATCGGCGATTCATTCAGGACTTCTCTAAGATAGCTAAACCCCTAACAAAGTTAACCCAAAAGAACGAGAAGTTCAACTGGGGAGATGCTCAAGAACAAGCCTTCAATATCCTGAAAACGAAACTATGCAACGCTCAGATCTTAACTCTTCCTGAGGGAAACGAAGACTTCGTAGTTTATTGTGACGCATCTAACCTAGGATTAGGCTGTGTATTGATGCAACGAAACAAGGTCATAGCTTACGCATCACGACAACTTAAGAAACACGAGGTCAATTACGCCACCCACGACTTAGAACTAGGAGCGATAGTTTTTGCCCTAAAAATCTGGAGACATTATCTCTACGGAACCAAATGCACGGTATTCACGGACCATAGGAGTCTGCAACATATACTAGACCAGAAGCTACTCAATATGAGGCAAAGGAGATGGTTGGAACTCCTTAGCGACTACGACTGCGATATTAAGTATCACCCTGGCAAAGCAAACGTCGTAGCAGATGCCATGAGTAGGAAGGAGAGGCAACAGACGACTCGAGTACGTGCATTAGGAATCTACCTTAGACCCGATTTGAGAACGCGTATAGCAAATGCCCAGCACGAGGCTTTGAAGGCAGATAACATAAAGGTCGAAACCTTGCACAATCACGACAAGGACTTTGTGAGGAAGAGCGACGACGTCTATTATTTTAAGGATCGAGCCTGGATTCCTACGACTAACGAATTAAGGAAGACCATTATGGATGAAGCACACAGAACGCGATATTCCATTCACCCAGGGTCAAGCAAGATGTATAAGGACCTCAAGCAACATTATTGGTGGCCTGGAATGAAAAGAGACGTTGCTTTATGCGTAGAGAAATGCCTCACTTGTGCGAAAGTGAAGGCCGAGTATCAAAAACCATCTGGATTGCTACAACAACCCGAGATTCCCGAGTGGAAATGGGAACAAATCACAATGGACTTCGTCACAAAGCTACCTCGAACATCGAAGGGTAACGACATGATATGGGTTATAGTAGACCGACTAACGAAGTCAGCACACTTCATTCCGATTAAGGAAAGTTTTAACGTAGAAAAACTTGTCCAAATATACATCAACGAGGTAGTGACACGTCACGGAATACCCACGTCAATCATCTCGGATAGAGATACTCGCTTCACTTCCGGATTTTGGAAAGCATTCCAAGAGTCGTTTGGCACACGACTGGACTTAAGCACGGCTTATCATCCACAGACCGATGGTCAAAGCGAGCGCACTATACAAACATTAGAGGACATGTTGAGGGCATGCGTTATCGACTTCGGAGGAAGTTGGGATAACCACTTACCGCTAATAGAGTTCTCGTACAATAACAGCTACCATGCTAGCATCAAATGTGCGCCTTTCGAAGCTCTCTACGGAAGGAAATGCAGATCTCCACTGTGTTGGTTGGAACCGGGAGATCGACAACTAATTAGCATGGACGTAGTGCAAGAAACGATTGATAAGATCACAACGATTAAGGAAAGACTTAAGACTGCGAGAAGTCGTCAAAAGAGCTATGCTGATATGCGCAGAAAGGATCTAGAATTTCAAGTCGGCGACAAAGTACTTCTAAAGGTGTCACCTTGGAAAGGTGCAATACGCCGCGGAAAGCGAGGAAAACTTAGCCCGAGATATGTGGGACCATTCGAGATCCTCGAAAGGGTAGGTCCGGTGGCATATCGGTTAGAACTACCGCAAGAGCTCGGTAACATGCATAACACTTTTCATGTCTCGAGATTGAAAAAGTGCCTATCAGACGAAACACTCATCACACCTTTGGAAGAAGTACAACTAGATGAGAAGCTCCAATTTGTCGAGGAACCGATTGAAATCATAGATCGCGAAACTAAGAAGCTAAGACACAGTAAAATCCCGATAGTGAGGGTACGATGGAACGCAAAGCGAGGCCCCGAATATACCTGGGAACGAGAGGATCAGATGATGCTTAAGTATCCTCATCTCTTCACTTCTCCCACGACGAATACCACAAGTTGAAATTTCGGGACGAAATTCTTTCAACGTGGGGAGAATGTGACAACCGTCTAAACTAAGGTCGAGAACGCTAACTTATAACTTCTAAGTGTTTATTTGATGCCCGATATAACTAATTCTATGTGCTATGTGGTTACGTAGACATAACTCTTAAGCTAAGCTCGTTGTAACTCACGCAAAACTCTTAAACGAAAGTTACTATATTTTTAAGCCTTTAAGCGCGGATCGGGATCGGAATCATAAAACAACTTCGGAATCAAATTATATAAGTCCTAATACCAAGAAAACACCTAATGAACTTTCCTAAGTTCACAACGTATCATAACTAAGAACTTTCGGTTAACAAAAAGGTCCAACGAAGCAAAAACGTAAAAACTAAAAATCAGAAAATGTTGAAAATTGGCCCGGTGCGCAGCACCAGTTGCTTGGTGCGCAACACCGGCTGCCAGAATTCAAAAATTTACATATTGAGTCCCTATCTCGTTTTTGCAATCCAACACCCAATCAAAATCGACCTTGGCACATGGTTACTGCAACTTTGGCAGACTCTAACCCCCTTTCATCATTTCTATACTTTTCTTTTACTTTTCTTTTTCATTTATCAAAAACACAAACACACACTCTTTACACACACATAACAATTCTCTCCAAAAACCCTCTCCCCCTTCTTCATTTCCAGCAACAAAACACAGAGAAAACACCACATAAACACCATCAAAAAACGTTTATCATCAAAAGGAAGCAAGGGGATTAAAGCTATTTCGATTACAAAACGTTTTCTTCACTTTTGGAGCTCAAAACTCATCTAAAACATCATCCAATCTTTTCATTCGGTAGAAACTCTTTCTTTTTACTTATATTACTATTATAACTCATTGCATGTAAGATCTAGTAACTAAAAATGAGTTTTGATGAAGTTTTATAACCACTTTTATGCAAAAACGGGTTTATAAGAAATGATGCTTAAATCTTTGATTTTATGGTTAAAAGTTATGTATAAACTGATAAAATAACATATTATGAAGTTTAAACCGAATGCATGTCGAAATCTATGGTTGGAATAAACGATTTTACAAGAAAAACTCGAAAATGGGGAAGAACAGCAGGGCAGGTGCGCAGCACCTGTGCCCAGGTGCGCAGCACCGGCCTGCTGTCCTTCCCGAAAATCGTCGTTTTGGCCGTTTGAAGCTTGGTTACACATTCTGACTTTTAAGACTTAATATATATGACTGATTTTGGATAAAACAATAACATTGGTGACTTGTAATGGACTTGATATGATAATAAGAACATGTTTAAATATTATTATGTGGTATATGTGATTGGTGAGCGGGAAAGTGACTTTGAAAT
The DNA here is from genome assembly GCA_910822075.1 of Senecio squalidus. Classification (NCBI taxonomy): domain Eukaryota; kingdom Viridiplantae; phylum Streptophyta; class Magnoliopsida; order Asterales; family Asteraceae; genus Senecio; species Senecio squalidus. The sequence goes on from CAJVGC010000065.1 coordinate 7,694,503, forward strand.
TTGGAAGTGAAATTTGGGCGCGGAAGCGCTGCCCAAATTTCAATTGAAATTCCAAACCACTTCAGCGACCTAATTATACATGTCATATTAATAAAAACGCTAATTTTGGACTTTTGGACTAAAACAAAACGATAACCGTTTCGGACAATTTTTGGACAAATTGGACTTTGACACTTAAAGTTTAACTAAAAACTACCTATTATATTATTACAATAACGTAATAACACTCGAACAAAACTTGGTATTATTAGGCTTTCGGTGATTCCCGACACGCGTTCCGACCGTTCCCGCTTACGATTATCTTCGCAAACAGTGAGTTACAAACCCCTACTCTTTAAACGCTTTTAATACCTTTTTGGGGTGAAATGCGAGTCTTAGGCTTAGACACTATATCTGAGCTGAAGCAAACTATGAAACGCTTTATTACTTGAATGCTAAACGAAAACGATTTGATATGCAATGCTATTACGAAAACATTTGTATACTTTGAAAGCTATTATGAAATACTTTGACATTTTGAATACTAAAACGGATAACTATTTCGCCGGCATTGTTGAGGATATTGCCAACAATGTCGAGGACACGAAAAACTATATTTGCCAATGACTAAAACAATCGATCGTCATGTTGCGGACTTTGTACAACATGGACGTGAGAAACCATTGAAAACTCCCGAAAACTACCAAGGACATTAGTTGCTATTAATCCCTTTGGAAAGGACCGTTAGTAGATATGGATAGCGCTATTAGGGTAGATTGACCCTCACCACAACGACCTATAACGATGGTGCATAATACTAAATGGGTAGGCTTTAGGCTTAGCAACGATCATTGGGCAAAAACTTAGGATTGTCACATAGTCGCGCTATGTGGTCAATGCCTATAAACACAATTGCTATAACTCTATACATTTTTATGTGATAACTATTTTGAATGCGATACTCTATGAATGGCTATGCGATTACAATTTGAAAACTATGCTTTTACTTAAACTTGTAGCTCACTAACTACGTCTCCCGTAGTTAACACTTGACTCGTATTTTCAGGTAACGAGTAAGCTAGCTGATGACTTATGCTTTTGGGGGCGAATGACTTCAAGAACGGGATGGGTCTGGGTGGTTGGGTTGAACACCCCATTTTGTAATTCGGATATGTAACTTTGTTTAAAACCTTGTAAAACTTGAATACTATGTTTTTCCTTTAATGACATTTGGCGTTTATCTATATCTTGTGTATCGAATGCTATTGCTCTTCACATCCTGCGTTCCGCTTTAGCGGGGTGTGACAAGTTAGGTCCTTTACAAAAGGTTGTTTCTAATCGTGATCTAACTTCAGCAGGGTGGAATTTTCAAAGCAAGGTGGCTGATTTGCTAGCAAACGGGACATGGAGATGGCCGGATAGTTGGTCTCGGAAATACCAGGCCCTCTGGAACCTTCCTGTTCCGAGGCTTGCTGGTATTCGAGACAGGTTAGTCTGGTTGGATGCTAATGGCGCTGAAGCTGGGTTCTCGGTGGCGGGCGCATGGGATGTTATTCGTGATCGGGCTGATGTAGTGTCTTGGCGAGACGTGGTCTGGTTTCCATAGGGAGTTCCGAAGCATTCTTTTTATGTTTGGCTCCTAGTGCTGCGGAAACTTAAAACTCAGGATCGGTTACATGATTGGGATAAATCAAACAGGTTTAATAGAGTAAATTGTCTCTTTTGTGACTCAATTCCAGATTCTCATACTCATCTATTTTTTGAGTGTGTGTTTACAAAGGAGGTTTGGCAAAAGGCATGCGTGGAAGCTAATATCCCAATAAATTTGAGTTACTTTAACGATGTCATAGATTTTTTGCTATCTCGTGCAAAAGGATATGCATGGGGATTAGCAGGTAGATTGATGTTTGGTGCTTCGGTTTACTTTATCTGGCAAGAACGGAACAATCGGATGCATAATAAGGGGTCCAGAAGTGTAGATCGTCTTTTTGATGTTATTCTTAACTCGTGTCGGTAAGCCTTGTCTATTCAGATTAAAAATATAGCTAAATGGAAGGAGGTTTGCTACAAGTGGAAGATTGTCGACATGATGGGAGAATAGGTGTGCTCGTTTTGTCTGTTTTTCGTGGGTTGTTGGGTTTAGCGGGAGTGGTTGTGTTTGTGGTTGTGAGTCTAGATGAAAGCCTGTTTTCATCTTTGATTTCTTTTAGAAGATAGTTTTTATCTTCTTGTTTTGTAACTTTATTTGTATCAGTTTTGCCGGGGTACCGTCCCCATTGAGCGAATATATATATATATATATATATATATATATATATATATATATATATATATATATATATATATATATATATATATATATATATATATATATATATATATATATATATATATATATATATATATATATATATATATAGAGGTTGGTTCTTGTAAAACAAACTTTAAGGTAAAATAAGTAAAAAAAGATTAAAAACTAATTTATAACGTTAGATATTTTGGATTATCGTTCATTTTAACCATATATCAAACTTTAAAAAACGAAGTTTTGTTGTACATCAAAAAATGGGTAGTTTTATCGTTGTGCATCAAATTTGAATATTTACTACACAAAAACAATGAATTTGATGCACAACCCCTAAACGACATATATTTTGATGCATATCAAAACTTGTTTTTTTAAAGTTTGTTATAATTGAATAAATAAACATAATACAAAATTACACATATTATAAATTATTTTTTCATATTTTTTTATTTAATTTACTTTAAATATTGGTTTATAAGAACCTCCTCCTATATATATATATATATATATTATGTTAAGCGTAACTAAATCAACTTATCAGGGATATTAGTTTTTTTGGCAAATAAGTTAAAGTGTAAATTACATAAATCGTCTCTATGGTTCACTCCAAATCTCAAATTTTATGTGAATGTTTAATTTTTTTATACAACTCGTACACTTGGAGAAATTAATGACACTTTTCGTTCCTAAATTCTAACCTTTTATATATTGGTATACAACACGAGTCATATTGTCAAATAATAAATGACAGCAGAAAACAGGGTCACATAGGAATAATTAAATCGGATTAAGTTATACCTTTAAGCCTAGAATTATATGTATGAAAGCATTAGATCTAAGTGTAAGATCTATCTTTGCTTACGTACACGACACCGTCTTTATCGATATGCTTGTGTGCTAGTCCTTGCCCCTATCTGGTCAACAATCTTGACTTTCTTTCCCTTGCTTGAATCAACGAAAACCGAAAACCCCTTTATTTGGGTTGTTCGGCCGAAACCAAAGGAAGAGAAGTAGAGATATTTTTTATGTATGATAGTTTTAACCTAATCTATAAAGGTTAATTTATAGATAGACAAAACTTAAACTCCAAGTTAACCATTAATTTATAAAAACAATCCGTCTTGTTATTTAATTATTAACTTTTAACACTTAACTAATAATAAATAACTTAAAGGCAAATAAGCAATATCTCAATGTTGATGTGTGCGTTCCCAAAGGCTTATATATTTACGGACACATATTTGCTAAAACTATTCAAATACCAACATTATAAACTTCCGGAAATCGTCACGAAACTGTTATGACGATTGTAACCGGCCATAACTTGCAAAAGCTGAAAATTATATAAATAGAATGATCACACCAACTATTTAAAAGTTCACATATATGTTCTTGTGTAGTTGAAATACATAATGTTTTTCTCTTATCTAAGAGAGAATTTCGTGAACCCAAACAACAAGAGAGTAAAAAAAATTATAATAAACAGTGATTTATATAAACTTAAATAATTATATCAAACTCAGTGATATCAAATCACCTAGTTACACAACCCCACTATCTAGCAGCAAGTGTGTTGTTACAAAGGTTGTAATTATTATCACGAGCAAACTAGACATTCCCATTTGATGCTATTGACGTAGATCTTCTTTCATCATCTGATTGTTCAATCATGTATTTAATAAACCTAGCTTGTAAACACATGAACATGAAAGAAGGGCAAAGAAACTAAAAGCTAGCAAAGAGACAAAGTGACAAACGATTAAAGGAAATACTTTGAACATGAGTGGATAATAAACATGGCTTTGTAACGAAACTAATGATCAAAAAGGCTTTATCGTGTCATATTATTGGGTCGGCCTCAATCGTTTATGTTCACTTGCATGACACGTCGTTGATCAACAAGTTTCAATTGTTTTATTAGGAAACGTACAATAATTATCTTATTTGAGATTAAAAACGGGAACTTAATTTTTGTTAAGTCGATAAATCGTTAATAACAATTCCACGAGTAATATGTAAGGCTAAATTTATTTATTTTAGATTACTTATTACTCATGGTTCTTGTTCATAATGTTTTATTACTTGTATCATCAATTACCTTTTGAAACTTATAACAATCATAGTCCCTAACATTATCGTATTGTATATAACATGTTAAAGTTAAAGTGTACGTGAGTGTATTTGTTTTCAATTTTGAGCATTCTTTGTTTCTATCTCGTAAGAAAGGGAGAATATGAAATGACATTATGATATTATAATAATCTTACATAAAATTGGATAAAATATTGTTACAAAATATCATTTAAAGAACAAAGGATGTAAAATGTTATTAAACGTAAGGTTAGAAAGGGATGGGATCAGAAAAATCATTAAAAAAGTTGAGACAAGATCATTTAATCATAACTCTTTATTTCAAAAATCTACTTAAATTTAATTTTGTTTAAAAACTAAGCGGCTGTTTGCATGCATCAAAGATTACGGACTCGGACTCGAACTCAGTCCGTGGTCAGGCAAAATCACGGACTCGGTCCGTGGTCCGAGCTTTTCATGAACTTATCAAACGCTCGGACCACAGACCGAGTCTGAGTCCGTAGTCCGTAGTTCGAGTCCAAGTCTGATGCTTGCAAACAGGCCCTAAATATCTCAAAAACCATAAATGTATTAAACGAATAAATTACCCCATTGTAACCAGCATTAAATTACCTTTCTACAGGGTACCCACTTGACGGATTTTTTCCCGAGTTTTTTTATTGGTTTTGAAATTTTATATTATAAAATCACGATTTTATAACATATGATTTTAGAAGTTTGAAATAGTATTTTTACGTTTTTTTTAATCTAGTTGAATATATATAATATAACAAATATATGTATTGAAATTCATATTTAGTGTTCAAATCATAAATGATTGTACCTTACGAATATCAACATTTGTCCGGAAAAAAAAATCATCATTTTTTGATTTTTTTTTTCCGGGCCTATATAAATTATACCTCATATAATATTGTTGTGTTTTAAAATTCACAATTAAATTTGAAAATCATGTATTTTATTGCCTTATAAATTTTCGAAATTTTACATACATAATAAAATCACATATAATATACAATACAATCAAATGTGATATGTGTACTATTACATGTGATATGCGTACTATCACATTTATGTCAAAAAAAAATCGTCACAATTCTATATTTTTTATAAAATTTAGGTAATTTATACATTTTACAGTAATTCTCTTTTATAAAGTTTTACGAATTGGTGTTAATAACACATGCGATATTATCATTACAATTTCAATACCCACCAAAAAAGAAGAAGAAAAAGTCGTCGAAAGTATATAACAACAATGCTCTAATTAAAGATAAAAAAAGAGACGATCGCAACGGTGTAATTGTTTCGTCTAACGATTAACGGTTTGTGAGATAAATTAATTTTAAAAATTAAAGAAAAGTGAGTTTTGTTTTAATCTTATCTATTAGATTAAAATAAAATGAATGTCCAAGATTGTGTCTTTTGATTATCATCTTCGTCCAAGGCTCGTGTAACCCACCAATAATCTTCGTCACTCACCTCTTCGTCTCCATAACCTTCATCATAAATTGGAAAAAAATGATTATCATCGTACTCATCATCATCTGAATCAAAGACCGGACTAGATTAGTTAGTTAGAGATTCACAATCATCTCGAAATGAATCTGATTGAGATGATTTCCATTCAGAATAGGTTACAAAATTTTCATTAGGACATTCATTGATGGAATGACCAAAACCCCAACACTTGTAACACCTAACCACGATCTCCATTGATTCCGATTCAAAAGCCATGGAAAAAATATAAGAACAACCACCATTTTTTAAAGCGAAAACAAAGAACAAGAAAAAAAATTCAAGAGTCAATCATGGCTCTGATACCACTTATGATACGTATTCACAGCGGAAAATCGAACCAATTGGCAATTAAGAACCAAATTGATATGAAAAGAAGAAAAGTGGTAGTATGTTAATTGATTTAGAACTATAAATCAATCAATGAATGATAACACAATCAAGACCTATTGATTTGTCATTGGATCAAACTAAATAACGCAATCTAATATTGAAACAAAGACGAATTGAAGCAACCATTCGAAGAAAAAGGTTAAAACCTTAACAAAATTCATTCATAATCTGAATTACAATGAAAGAAAACAATTACATATATAGGAAAACATACTAAACCCTAAAATGCAAAAGGAAAGTCCAAAAAGTCGGTTTTGGTCCGTAGACCAGCTACTGCGCTGCGGTCTTTTTTGGTGCGCCGCATTGGGAATAATCTAGAAACAACTCGACCCTGAAAATCCCTCACTGCGCCGCAGTGAGGCTTCAGCCTATCCCAATTCTATGGCTAACTTTCACATGCGTCGTACTGAGGTCTTGATGCGTTGAGTTCCAAATTGAAGTCTTGAACCAAATAACCTCCCAAATCATCGAACAAACCCAACTAGCCATGGTTTCTTCGTATGTTTCGTTTCTAATCACAGGTAACAACTTTTCACCATCCCAATTCGCATCAAACAGCATAGAAATATCACGATATAACGTGATTCGTCTTTCGAATATGATTATTCATCGTACTTAACCTTCTACGTCGGTCCCATGAAGGCCAATGATGGGACTAAGCCCAATAACAAGTTCCACCCTAAATTCGATTGTATAAATATCGATTATAGGAACCAATGCAAGATATTCAATTGACATCACCTCTCATATCACTCTTCTAAAACATAGTACTATGTCAATAACTCCCATTATAGGCTAATCTTCAATAATCGTAGATTCGTCAATAGTATGTTAAGTTTGCATTGTTGGTTAGGAGATTTAGAAATTAACACGATTAAAGCCTTTTTTGTCATTGAGTTGTGAATAATTTCTCAAAGTAGGGGTATAATCATAATTAGCCTTAAGAAGATTGAAATTATAACGAACAAATGATGGAACGTAACTAATAAATATAAAAAACTAGAAAACAAAAATCACCACTATTAGAAAGAGCCTAGGTTAAAGTTATTTATTAGTGGATAATAAGTAGGTTTAGCATGTACGTTGTGACACGTCTAAAGTAAATTTAAGGAAAAAAAAATATTCTTTTTTTGTCTAATAAAAACACACATGTAAAAAGGGCTTTATGTTATAAAAGAACTAGCTTATTGTCCCGCCTAATACGCGGATAATTATATCAAATAATATATAATATTAATAAAAAAAACATATAAAAATGATTATGTGAGCAAATATGAAGTTAAATAAAACATTTACTATATAATTCGGAAAAACCTTATTAAAAATAAAATAATTATAATATATAAAAAAAACTAAAAGTATTGCGTAAATAGGACGGAAAAAAAACTAAAGATTTTTTTATATGATATGTTTTCCGTATATATGCAAAACACTCGTAAAACAATAAAATAATTTTATTTTCTTTTTATAGTATATAAAAAAACTAAAAATATTGGGTAAATAGAACGAAAAAAAAAAACAGAAGATTATTTTATATGATATGTTTTCCGTTTATATGCAAAACACTCATAAAACAATAAAATAATTTTAGTTTCTTTTTATACTAAAAATGTATATGTGTTTGAAGAAAAAATATGTTTTGTATTTTTTTAGAATTAATTTAAAATACAAGTGTTAGATTATTTAAAGTAAAAGGTTAATTAGTTTTATTTAATTATTACTATTTAAAATAAGGGTTAAATTATTTAAAGTAAAAGGGTTAAAATGAAATTATTAATGATGACATCATCAAAATGATCTAATGGTTTAAATTAAATTTGGATTTCTATCTAATGGTTAATACTTTGCCAAGTGGAATTTTAGGCCTCTCTTTTATTGTATATTAAGATATGTATTAAAATTGTCCAAAAATAATATATATATAAAATTGTCGAAAAAAGATAAAAGTAAAATTGGTTACCCGTGGACCGGACCGAACGGACCCAAGCCGCTTGAGCCGCGACTCATCTGGTCTATGAACATCAATTATAGTTGTGAAATGTTGTATGGATAATAATGTCATATTCTTTCTAATTTTTGTTCCTAATTGTACGTCGAAGTAGGCCTGTGCAACCGGGTCAAATCGGACCGAACCGGGTCAACTCGGGACCGACCCGAGACCGAAACAGTAAGAAAACACGGACCGAAGACCGGACCGGTAGGACACGGGCCGGTTCGGGTTTTAGTCGGTCGGGTCGGGCGGTCGACCGACGGGTTTGAAAATCTGGTAGAAATAAAAAAAAAAATACTCAAGACTTGATGTGTAAAATGTAGTTTAATAAACTCGACCTACTTGTAGACTTAATTACACATTTATAGGCAGTTAACCTATTCGTATATAATATAGCTTTAAGTAAGTAAATGTTCGATCACATGGACTAATTTAGTTTTTAACTTCGAATTAATAATACTTGTTTGTTTTTGGGTTTTTGTTGTCACGATTATTTAACTATTTAAACTAAAGAGTGATTATAAAATCGATTTAGAAAAAGTAATTGTTTGTTATCAAATAATGGAGAAAAACACTCGTTTGATACTTCACTTGAAATCTAGTTAAGTTTACGTAATTGAATGTATATTTAACTTCTAATGTATAGTAAAATTCCTCTCGAATACCTTACTAACTTTAACTATTTCAAACTATAATGTTCCTCTCGAATACAGTTATAATTATCAACAATTAAGCATTAATTAACAAGCCGGTGTTCTATGATTTAATCTTATAAAGTTTCCTCTCGAATAACTTTTCTAATTACCAAGTCCTCTCGAATCTTATTAATTAGACTTACTCGTTCACGTTTAATTACCTAAGTTGTTATGACTAGGTCCTCTCGAATCTTAACAATTTTAAACCAATTAAAGACCGATTGATTATTTCATACAATTTATTTAACCTATCTAGATTCCTCTCGAATACCTAGAATGTTGATTAATTAATTTGTATATAAACAACTTTATGATAATATATTAAAACTTAAACAAATAAGGATCTACGATTAAACATAAACACCTAAACATTCAAAAACGAAACAAAACCGTCAAACAAGATCCGTTATTCAAACGAGCATTCAAAAGTGTTTAGCTACTCTTATTAAAGTTCAAAATAGAAAATAAAAGTAGAGAAAACATACTAAAAATCTGGAAAAAAAAGAGTAATAAACAAACTAGGAAAGTTGCAAAACGTGTCGTGATCGAATTGTAATCGTACTCCGACTCTAACTCTTTTCCTTGCTCTCCAAGCTTCCAAACCGAGATATCCAGCTCCAAATATTTATAAGAACCGAATGAATGATATTCTTGATGATTTGGGTTGGTATTTATAGGCAAAAATTGATAGAATTCGTGTTTGAGTCGAACTCCAATTTTGCTGAAAACAGCGCAGTGCGTCGTTGTGATGGTTAGGACGGCTCAGTGGGTGCCAAATTTCCCAATATTCAAAATTTATAAAATGTAGCTCTCTCTTTCTTCTTTATTCTCCAATTTGAATCACCTAAATCGGATATCGTATGAAGAAGTTATGATCAAAACGATAGAGGTGGTACTGCGTCGTTCTCCTTGTCATATTTCACCATTTTTCGTCTTTTAAACTCATTTCTTCCACCATTTCCACTTCCCAATCATATAAACCTATAAAATAGACAAAACAACTTTTCCACACGATTAAATGCAAAAACCTATCTTATCCATCATGTTTAATATGAAAAATGACCGAATATCGCATAGAAATAAACGTATAAATATGCGATATTAGATCATCTATCAATATATAATTTATAATATATAGTAAAAAATATATATTAAAAGTCATTTGTTAAAATATAAGTCATTAAATAAGTTTTAAAATTAATTTTAATTTTTATATTAAAATGATATGCATTATCATTATCTATTTTTATTTAGCCCCTCAATTTTAAATATAATTATAATATTTTAGAGTAAATTACATAGATCGTCCCTAAGGTTTATATGGAATTACGGTTATCGTCCCTAAGTTTGAAAAAGTTGCATGGATGGTCCCAAAGTTTAGAGTAATTACGGATTTCGTCCCTAATTTGGATGTCTGTCTAATTCCACCGTTAGCCTTCCCTCACGTGTTAAACACGTGAGGGTATTTTAGTCTTTTCGCATGTCTTCACCTACCTTCCCTTCCATAACCCCAAAAGTCAAAATCAAATTATCCTCCATTCCATAACCCCAAAATACCCTCCCCTCCCTCTCTCTCACACACAGACACAGCCACACAGCCACACACATTCAGATTCATCTAATATTGATTCTCTCCCCATTGCTTTATACCTGTTACACAACCACCGATGAAAACGGAATCCCCGGCGCCGGAGCCGGAGGAGTAGTAGCCGGAGATGATGGTGTTGTTAGTTAGGGTCAGTAGAAAGAGTAGAAAATAAAGAAATGGTTGACCCGAAAGCTAATAGGTTGATCCATTTTCGTTTAATTGTATGTGGGTGTTTTAAATGCATATAAAAGCTTCGTAATTTCTTCATAATTTAAGCTTTTCCGGCAATCTTGAAATTTGGGGACCAAATTGATTAATTAATTGAACAACATATTTGCTTTGAAACTAGTATGTGTGTCGTTAATTATGTCTGTCTGTGTGTAGATATATAGATATAGATATATAATATGTATGTATATATATCATGAATGGCGGTGATGTTTTGTGTTGGTAATGGTGGTTGGTGAGTAAAGATGGGGGAGTTTGAGTTGGGTGAGATTTGAAGTGTTAGTTTAAAAAAAGGGTAATATAATTGAAAATGGCGAAAAGACCAAAATACCCCTCACGTGTTTAACACGTGAGGGAACCCTAACGGTGAAATTAACGGACGTCCAAATTAGGGACAAAATCCGTAATTACTCTAAACTTTGGGACCATCCATGCAACTTTTCAAACTTAGGGACGATAACCGTAATTCCATATAAACCTTAGGGACGATCTATGTAATTTACTCAATATTTTATTTTTAATATTTATTTTAAAACATGTTTTAAGACAATTACTTTATAACTTAAATTATTTATATCTTAAACTTTTTTAATAAAAAGAAAAACGATTTCTTTTTTAATTTCTCATTTTTAACCTTTTTTTTTAAGAATAAAATAAAAATTTATAACCGTAAGAAAAAAAAAAGTTAATATTGACATACAAAATGAGACATATTCTATAATTTTGTATTTGTTTAACAATAAACAAAATTTATTTATTACACGAGTGTGGACTAACTATATCAAATAATAAAAAAGAATGTTGAGACAACATGTGTATTAAAAAATATAATCATACCAGATTAACATGAAATAACCCAAAATGTAATTTAAAATCTAAAATTGGATGGACTAGAATCATCAAAAATAATCAAATTACACACATATAAAACTTAGTAGAATGCAACTCTCTCATATACTTTATAAAATACATACATCAATCTTTTAATAAGTTATAATTATATTTTTTTCGATAGAGTTATCTACCCATACGAATTTAAAAATGAAGCTGAAAACACGTATATATAAACGAGACAACAAATATTTGGCATCAAAACTCATATTGTTATATAGTGTTAATGACATGCGATGTTTACTCAATTTTTATATATTAAATATATGTTTTTCTCGATAAAATTATATGTGTATACGCAGAATATAAACTAGTGTTGTATTAATAAGGATATGAGTTAAAAGAAAATAAAAACAATTATCATCACTCTTTAATTAATAGCTTAAGAAACGAAGAAAAAAGTTGTGTTTTAACACTTTTGAAAACAAATAACATATTTAATCTTAAGGAAGAAGTTTAGAACATACAATTTAAAGTTTAAACACACAACATATCACACGTGCGCCTACAATTCCCACCCGACATAACCCGTGTTCGCGTATATATCGTATGCATAAAGTACTACCCCTTAATGCAGATCACCAATAAATACTCAAAACCCTCCAAACTAAAATTATCTCAAATATAACATTCAAAAGTCAACCTACAAAAGTTAAACCATAATTCTTAAGCCACTTTGTCAAAATGGATATACCTAGTCCTAATTCTGACGATCTCGGAGTCATTTTAGCATCAGCTAAGCCGAAAAAGCGAGCGGGCCGGACAAAGTTTAAGGAGACGAGACACCCGGTTTATAGAGGAGTTCGAATGAGGAATGCAAATAAATGGATTTGTGAAGTAAGGGAGCCGAATAAAAAGACGAGGTTATGGCTTGGAACGTTCCCGACTGCTGAAATGGCAGCGCGAGCTCATGACGTGGCTGCATTGGCGTTACGTGGTAACCAAGCTTGTTTGAATTTTGCTGACTCTATTTCGCGGTTGCCTGTCCCGGTCACCAATGATGCTAACGACATTCGTAAGGCTGCGGTAGAGGCTGCTGAGGCGTTTCGCCCTAAAGATATGGAGGTGGATGAACGTGAAGGGACGACAAATGTCGTGAAGCAGGAAGATCTATCGACGGAAATGGATATGGATATGGATATGTATATGGACGAAGACACGGTGTTTTACATGCCTAGATTAATATCTGACATGGCCGAAGGTTTGTTGATATCACCACCCCGTTGCTTAGTTGGATGGAGTTCGGATGACGTGGAAAGTCCACATGCTGACATGTCTCTTTGGAATTTCTCGATTTGACTTGTGAAACTTTTATTTATATGGTCAACTAACACTTTACAACAACAAACTTAAAATTTGTAGAAAATGCATGTTAAAATCATTTTGTATTAACTTTGTTTTTAAAAAGTTTATGTTTTTTTTTAAATATATTTGGTTAGGCTTTAACGTTTATTTGTCAAGCATATATCAATTACACTTATAAAGCTTTGAGATTTTCAATATCAGTTACATTGTTATTTCACTTGTTTCTTAGAAATTTATATTTTGTGAATCAATTCGTACTAATACACTAATATATAATAAAACATACTTTATGGATTAATATACATCGAACAACAATAAAAGCAACATAACCTACTTATTTGGGTAAGGATGCTTGTAATTTCGTTGTTCATTTAGTTAACTTGGAACAACTTGTTTACGGAAACCTAATCCTTGACATTGCGTGTTTCTTTATTGGGAGGACAATTTGACAAAGATTATGATGGTAAAATACTAGATAAGTGTGACTTCTTCTCAATCGTTTTGATTCATAATCTTATTGATAAATGTCTCCTAAATCTTGAACTGGGAATCTAGTTGACGTTGTGTATTAGAAGGCGTGACCGAATGAACTACTTCGACATTATGGTTTTGGTATAGGAGCAGCAAAATACTTAGTTGGGGTGCAGGTCCAGAAAAGACATCCCATTCAATGGCCAAGGCTGTGATTTGGTAGTTGGACGAGCTTCATGGAAAATATATTAAATGTTTTGATAAGATCAAATCTTTTGTCTTCTTGTCTTAAATTCTCCGACTCACTCTTGGCTCGCCGAATTCATATTGATCTCTCGGATGTTCTTTGACATTATCTTTTGATTCAAGTTCGTCGAGCTGAGTTGCAAGGGCTCTACTAACGGTTCAAATTTATTTATTCTTTAATTCTAACTGATTTTATCCATTTTAGCTCCATTCCACTTCTTTTGGGATTTCTCCTTCTTTCAAACCCAAAGTAAGAAAATAAGATATTTAGGTTTCATGGTATATATATAAGATAGTAGAGGGGTGAGTAAAAGTTATGATACACCGGTACCGTATTGGTATCGAACGGGTACCGGTATCAACCGAATACAAGTGGTACGGTATTCGATATCACATTTTTCAAAAGTTCGGTATTCGGTACCAACGGTAGTCGTGTAAAAAAAATCGAAACCGAAACCGGTCAAAACCGGTTTTGACCCGAACCGGTTCGGGTTTTACAAAAACCGGCGGGTTCAAACCGGTTTGGATATATCCGTTGGCAACCGGGTTGGAACCGGGTTTTCAAACCGGTTTACACTACTAGCCGTTTTTTTTGTCAAAATTTGAATTTTCTAGCCGTTTGTGACCGTTTTTTGTATTTTTTTTTTTACCATTTTGCCATTCCAAATTTACTATAAGTATGTAGGTTGAGTTTGGGGTTAATCACACAATTCGATCTAACTCTCTCAAAACACTCTCAAAGCTCTAAAAACGCAAAAAATACGTTAGAAAAATTCTCGAAAAATCATCAACAATCAAATGGCAACTCAAAGCTCTACCGCTTCCACCGGTTTCGATTCTTCAAGCGAAAGAACGATTGTAGAGGTTCTCGAAACAACTTGAAACCGAAACATTTGGTGTCATTTTCGTTTGGTGAAATTGTCCAATGGCGAAAAGATAGCGCATTGTAATCATTGCGGCAATTTTTTGAAAAGTGAGTTGAAGAATCACATCATGGAGATGTATTTCAAGTTTTTTTTAGTACAAGACAACGTTTAGGTATAATGTGTTACAAGTTCGTTTACTAAAAGTTGAAGTTTAACTTGTTTTTCAATTTACGCATTTTTTATTTCCAATGTTATTAGTTACATTTCTAATAAAAAAAATAGTACTTTATACGCACATTTTGTTTAATAATTATCGAAATTTAAGCTTTGAAAATGTGTTTCAAGCTTTTTTAGTAGAATACAACTTTTATGTATGATGTGTGTCAAGAATTTTTAAAAAAAGTCGAATTTTAACGTGTTTTTGCAAGTTACGCTTTTGTTTATTAAATACTAAAAACCGGTTTTTAACCGGGTTTTCAACCCGAACCGGTTTGGACCCGACCCTAAATCGGTTCCACCGGGTTACCCTTCGACCACCAAAACCCGACCAAAAACCGAACCGGTTTTTACCCGAACCGATTTGGATTTGTTTGACCAAACCCGGTTCGGGTTTTGGTCAAACCCGAAATTTACATCACTAACCAACGGTAGCAGTATTTGTTTTGTATTGTACCTTATCGACCGGTGTAGAACCAGTTTATGTCGGTATGGTATTCGGTACCAAAAAAATAACTAAAATAAAACCGGTACGGAACTGAAACCACACTCAACCCTAACATAGTACACTATTATAAATAAAACGCACCATTGTTTAGCCATATATAGGATGCTAGCAGAGAGACGTCTTATAAAGAGTTAAGATGAAGACCCGGTGGTGAGGTTACCGGTTGGATAGTTTGTGGAGGGGTTAGATATGAGGGCGAGATGGCAGAACTTGTGTGGATTTTATTTTTTCGTTTTCCTTTACTCTTTTTTTAACGACAAACCTTTACTCTTATCGTAATGACAAAGAATTGTATATATATATATAATTAAAAACATTCTATGGAGTAACTAGAATCATTCAACGCTCCAAAACCATAACTTCATAAACCAAGACATGAGTATCATACTTGAAACACTTGGTAATTTTGTGATAATCTAATATATAGGTAAAATGCCACTATGGAAATATGAATGTTGATGGTTTAAAAATACTAACTAATTATGCCATAAAAGGTTCTTATTATTTGGGGTTTGCTAATCATTTTTTCTGGACAACAGTTCTGATAAAATGCATTAAATATATTTATAGTTTCCATTTTATATTGAACATATTCTATAATTAATGATTTTATAATGACAATTTATTAAAATTCTGTATAAATATGGAAAGTATAGAATATATTTAATATAAACATGGAAACTATGAGTTTATTAATGCATTTTATCAGAATAAATCAGTGTCCCGAGGCAATGGTTATCAATTCCCTTATTATTATTATGGATTATGGATTATGGTAAATAATCAATTATAGCACATAATTTTTTAAAGACCAAAATAAACAATCTTTGTCATTTTTCGTCATTCTTCCCATTTTAATTTAACGGCTAAGATTAATACCAAAAACCATTTTTAAAAAAATTAATTTATCTCACAAACCGTTAATCGTTAGACGAAACAAATTACACCGTTGCGACTGTCTCGTTTTTATCTTCAATTAGAGCAGCGGTGTTATATACTTTCGAATATTATTTTTTTTTTGGGTATTGAAATTGTAATTCGTAAAACTTTATAGAAGAGAATTAATATAAAACGTATAAATTATCAAAATTTAGAAAAAATATCAAATTTTGACGATTTTTTGTCCTTCATTTTTTTTTTGACATAAATGTGATAGTACGCATATCACATGTGATAGTATTGTATATCATATGGAACAATATTTGTTTTCCTTTTTTTTTGACATAAATGTGATAGTATGTATATTACATGTGATAGTACGCATATCACATGTGATATGCGTCATATCACATGTGTTGTATTATATATCATATGTGATTTTATTATGTATGTAAAATTCTGAAACCTTATAAGGCAATAAAACACATGATTTCAACTTTAATTGTTAATTTTAAAACACAAAAATATTATATTAGGTATAATCTATATAGACCGAAAAAAAATCAAAAATTGACGATTTTTTATTTTTCCGTTTTCGGACAAATGTTGATATTCGTAAGGTATAATCACATATGATTTGAACACTAAATATGAATTTCAAAACATATATTTGTTATATTATATACATTCAACTAGAATCAAAAAGAAAAACAAACAAAAATATGTCAAACTACTAAAATCATATGTGATAAAATCGTGATTTTATAATATAAAATTTCTAAACCTATCAAAAAACCTGGAAAAAAATTTCGTCAAAAGTATATATCGAGTGGGTACTCTATAGAAAGGTAATTTAATGCTCGTTACAATGGTGTAATATATTTGTTTAATATATTTACGGTTTTTGATATATTTAATTTTTTTTAAAAATTAAATTTTAAGTGAGTTTTTACTAAGTGTTTTGGTATCAAAAAATTTTAATGATGATTTCATGGATTATAAAGCATAAAGAAGAAAGTATGTCTATTTGGTATATGGTTTAGCGAGGCTATATAGTTTAGCCCAAAATGTCATATAATTTAATTGTGGTCGGCCCAATGGAATTATACAAAACAGAAGTAAAGTTCAGATATATTTGGTGTGGGTTGGTTGGTGGAAAATGTAAGAGAAAACAAAAACCTTATACATGATTTTGACTCTCCTTCTCTTCTCAAGGTTGCCCTAAATTCTCAAACAAATATCAAACGCTATTCGATAATCTTCGGCAAGAAAACACAAAAATAACACACTCAATGAATGGTTCTTTCTCGAGTTCTGAATGACAGCAAATTACTCAAACCAACAAGTTTACGCCAAAAGATATTAGTCTTCCGTTCCATAATAAATGTCCACATTACTGTTATAGTTTGTTCTAAACTACATGTCCACTATATAAAGTTTAATCAATCAAAAATATTCTAAAAGCTAAAACAAAAAATCTAATTGATTAAAAGTGCAATAAATTTATTCTAAAATTGTGTGTCACATACAAACAAAACACTAATTACGAAACGAAGAGAGTAACATTTAAGGAACACACATATGAAAAGGGCGATAAAGTCTCCTATAAACTCTTGTAGGTTTTGAACTTTGGCAACAAGAGACTTCTGTCGATTGATGATGTCAAGTTTGTATTGGTGTTAGTGGATGGTAAACGGGTTAGTATGGGTCTCGACAGTGTATGATGCAGTTACCGTTTTTTACGCTTATCGTGCTTAGACCAAGACACTACTTTGTGAGATTTGGGAGGAGATTAAGGAGGTCCGCCATAGTGCCATGGCCTATGTTTCCTTATGTTTGAAAGCTTAAGTAAGTAGACAATTTCAATTACAACCATCTATTTAACCTCTTATGACATGGGGAAATAATTTTTAATTTATATAAAATCTTTAATTAAGGTTTTGTTTGGTAAGAAGCTTCTAGTAGTTTTCAAGGTTATAAGTTTTTATTTTAAAAAATAAAAGTTTTATACAAATAAAGTCTTGTTTAGTTACGAGGGCTTCACATGTTAAGAGAAAAAATATCTAAATGAAAAGTTTGAGTAGATAAAAACCTCGAATTAACAGCTATAAATTTCAGTATTCAACTATAATATGTAGCTACACCTTTTAGCCTTAGTTACGCCAACACACACCATAAATATATCGTTAGGGATATGGTGAATTTTTTCTAACGTTCCAATTATGGTTGAAATATTTATGGTTTGTATGATATCAATTTAATTCTGTTTGCCATATATAAATAAGCATCACCCCTCGTGTAATTGTGGTCCATTGTTTTAACTTCGTGTAGTCTTCTTTCATTAAATTTAATAGGATGACCATAAACGTACCACATTTTGCCAATGGTGGGAGTATCACATCAATGGCAAATCTAGAAATATAGTATCTTTTTTTAGCATTTGGCTTATTAAAATATAACTTAAGTAAAATATTATTTTTGATGATTTTTAATTGACAATAAAATGAAAGGCATTGTTACATAACATTAAAAAGCTCTATTATGAAAAGCAATCAGAAATATGCTATATGATAATCAATGAGAAAATAGATAAATATACGTCTAATTTACCAAACATATTAAGCGACTATTAAAAAATGTTCAATTAAAAGGTCGGAAAATGTTCTTTACAAAAGAAAGGTCAGAAAAGAAAGGTCAGAAATGGCATTCGAAGTGTGCCTTTTGGAATAACGTCTAGAATACGTTAGATCAAAATGTATGTAACAATGTTTAATTATTTATCAAAAGTTGATGTACCATCTTGTGTAAATTACAAAATTTCCCAATATTTACAAACATTAGTAATTGCAAGAAGATGTACCATATATTTTACCACAATAATCATTAGGGTTTTTTTCGATCACATTCCTAAAATTTGAAAACTTTGTTACAGTTTTAATTTATTTACTTTTAGGTGATCACTTTTCAGTTACAGTTAAGAGAAGAATTCTTTTTTGTATTTGTGGAAGTTAAAATGTTGTTTAATTATGAGAAAGAAATTATGAAAATGTTTACATGTTTGTCTTTGTTTTACTTATGAAATATGAAATGTTTGCTCAATGCTAGATGATTTTTGTATAGGTTTGCTATGTGGAGTTTTTATTTTCTTTATCGTGTGTATCGAGTTATCTATATTTAAGAAGAAAAAAAAAAAAAGTAAAGTTGCATATTAAATTTTGTAAATATTGTCATTTACAGAATAACTAGTAATATACCCGCACGTTGTAGTGGTGTTTAATAGTTACCTAAAAATTTCAGAATTGTTTTTCATGACAATAAGTTTACGAATGACGATGATTTTTGATTATCATAGATTCAAAATTTTGGTATGAAGAAAGTAAACATTAAATGTTGTATAAATATGTCAAATTTGCTCATATATTACATAACTAGTTTATTGACCCGCGTAATACGCAAACAATTATTAAAAGAAAATATAATGCCAATATATCCAAATAACTTATATAAAAAGGTTAATAGAAAACTATTAGTCATGTACACAAAATTGATTAGATTAGTAAATGTGGAGTTACAAAAAAACATTTAATGTGTAATTCGTAAAAAACTTTATTAAAAATAAAATAATTATAATATATAAAGAAACTAAACATATTGCGTAAACAGGAACAAGAAGAAAAAACATAAGATTTTTTCATATGATATGTTTTGGTTTATACGCAAAACACTCGTAAAACAATAAAATAAATTTATTTTCTTTTTATACAAATAATTTTTTCAAATATTAATTTTAAATACAATTGTTAGATTAATTAAATGTAGAAAGGTTAATTAGTTATATTTTGTTATTAGTATAAATATAAGGTTAAGGTATTTAAAGTAAAAGGGTTAAAACTAAAATTATTAATGATGAATTTATCAAATGATGTAATAGTCTAAATTAAAATTAAAAACTCATCTAATCGTTATTACTTTGCCAAGTGATATTTTAAACCTCTTTTTTATTACTTTTGATTGCTTTTGATAGCGATAGTTATTAAAAGATGCTACTATCACAAAATTTTATTGAGATTAAGGGAAATAATTAATGGGTCTAAAGTTTGGACTTAACAATATATTTATATATAAGATTGAAACACATGTCATGATCAAATGTAGATATAAAGAAATAGAAAAATATAAAGTCATGTCTCAAAAGTTATATTGATTTGATTTAACTTTTGGTTTGTAAATTAGTTCCATATATCAACTCTATCAAATTAATCATTAAGTTGAATTTAATTTTTTAATCTTTAAAAGAGTTGCTCATTTTTTCAATGCGAGAAAATATATGGAATAAATTACATAAATCGTTATCACAAATTTCAATTTTCTTTCTTTATGTTTAAAAAGTACATAAATGATAATAAGATATTTCTTCATTGTTTCCGATTGTTTACTTTAATTTTTACGAAAATTAATTACACATTTCATTCTTATTGTTTACGTGAAAAATAAACGACCGTTAAAAATAGGGGCAAAATCTATAATTAGCGTTTGTAAGTTGTAACTAGACATTTGTTATAAATCTTTAAATTTTAGAACGAAAATCGTAATTTAATATTAAACAAAAACACGATTTATGTAATTTATTTACTGAAGACCTTGAATTAGGTTGCAGTTACCCTTATATTAATCGTAACATCTTTTTAACACAATAATTGATAACATTAACTTAAAAATTCAAATAAAAGCCACAGTCCCAACCAATCTTCATTCCTCCATTGCAATTGCTAAATTATCTCTCACTTTGAGACCTTCAATTCAATAAAAAAAACCCTAGTTAAAGCCATGTCAATAGTCCCGAGAGCTTCGTTTTCCGACGATTCAAGGATAATCAAGAAACCATTGCCAAAAGCTTTATTACTTAGGGATTTTCTACTCGAAGACATGAGTTCGTGTTCTTCAAACGGATTTAGGTCTTATCCTCGTACTCGACAATGTTGTACCACGGTTCGTTTCCTTTTAGAAATGGATCTTAACAAACATAGTAAGTTACCTCAAAAGCAGCCGTTTCTTGAAAACAAAAAGAAAAACAAATCAAAACACGAAAAATCATCCATGCTACAACGAGCTTCTATAGTCATGATTAAAGCATTCAAGCATTTCCCATTTGTTGAATTCTGGAAGAAATCGAATCATCGTAACAAAGAAGTGAAAATGATTAAATCATTTGGTGATTTAATCAAAGAGACACCTTCATCACCTCCACGATTCTCATCAACCGTGGTTACTACAACTCAGGCGGAGCTGAATAGCTCCGCAAGTAGCTGGTCGGGTAGTAAATTTACCACGACCAGTGACAGTTTCACCTCGGGTAACTCTATAGAGGTTAACTTAGCTCAAAACAATGTCGTGGAGAATAAGAGAGTTGGCACAACTACCTCAACGGCCACCGCCAACAACTATTCCGAGACAACCGAAAACACAAAGGTGAGACATAATTTAATACTTGTCACAATCATTTGATAGCTTGTTTGTGTGTATGTTTTTTTTTGTTAAATTTCTTAAATTCCCACCTAAATTTGAACAACATTAAACTTATATTCGTTATAAAAACAAAATAAACCTACTTCATTCCAAAATTCTAACAATAACACTATCATAATATATTTCCTAACTAGAAATGATTTTCATGTATATGATACATGATAAAACGATTAGTATAGAATGGTCCGTAAATCTGATTAGGTGTATGATTTAAACATGTCAATCGTTTCTATTTTTTTTGAAGTTACCGTAAGAGATTAAATTTGAAAATTTGAAAATGGATATTTTTAGGGTCAATAAAGATTCAAATTTTGAAATATTATTAATTTATAAAAATGGTAATTAATTTTAAGGGGGGATTGAGGCATTAAATTGTCACAGCGACGAAAGAGGAGAGTAAATACAGCTGCGGGGTCCGGGGAGTAGGTCACGTGTGTAGTACGTGAGTTTCAACTTTCAAGTACTTCTTTCTTTAATTTACTGCTCATATTACACCCTAGAATCCTAATTTCTTAGAGGAATCTACGCCGTTGAAACTGACATAAAATTAAAATGTATAGAGGTAATTGCATAAACAGTTTGAAGTTTATGTTCACGTTTCATGTTTCATGTTTCATGTTTCGTTCCTAAAATTTTGAAAGTATATTTGTTGTTTATGTGGAAAAATTTTGTTGCGAATATCATTTCTGACATAGACGGTTTATGTTTAAACATTTTATATAAACCGTCTTTATAAGAAACAATGTCCACAACTAAGATTTTCCGTATCGCCCATTGACAGCATGTATACTTTTATGCGATTAACACAAGAGTATATAGATAGTAATAAGTTTTGGTATTTAATTTACTACAAGACCCTCGTCCTGTTTGGACCACTAAAAGTCTAAAAGTACTTGATAACGAGTTTGGTGTGCTCATTGAATAAGATTGAGGGTATTTTAGGAAATTTAACTTTGTTTGTCGACCACTATGCGTTGACATGCTCTTATTATTGAGATGAAAAAAGCTGGTACAAAGAAATATACTACCGTTAGCTAATAGATATTATTATTTAATTTGGGGCCTATAAATTGGGATGACAATTGTGATTAGGGAGATGAAGTTGGTAGTTTTGGAAGCAGAGATGAACTGTTTTGGTTTCGGTTAATAGAGTACTAAGCATAAAACTGAATAGAGTCGTTTTGGTAGTATCAAATACGGCCTTTTTTTAAAATTAAGAACCGAGTACCTAACAAGTTTGGTTGTTGGTTTCGGTATATTAACATTTTTTTTTTCTTGTCCTTAGTTATGATTCCATAGTTTTTGGAATGACAAATTTTTTTATTTTTTTGTTTATTGTTCTAATAACAAGAAGGAATGTAAAGTCATTCAAAAAGTTTAAGTGCCATATTTCATGGACAAATTGTTTCTTTGTAACTTGGGCGTGTATAAGAAAACCGAAACTGGTTAAAATCGGGTTTGACCAAAACCGGTCCGATTTGGAAAAAAGCCGTTGGTTTGAAACCGGTTTGGGAAGTAGCCGTTTAAAACCGGTTCGAGTCGGGTTTCTGGGAAGCGGTTTTTAAAACCAGTTTGAAATCGTTTGTTGCACTTTTTAAAAAAAATTAGAGCGCCTTTACCGTTTTATTACGTTTTTTTGTTGCACTTTTACAAACGTAGATAACGTTTGAGAAAAGCTCAAAATATTAAAAGAAAAAAAAAAAACCAGTTTGGTACATGGATTTCAATCCGACCCCAAATCAGTTTCAAATGGTTGGGTATTTTTGTGACTCAAACTTGTTCGGTTCTTGATCAAAACCGATTTGTACACGCTTACTTACATAATGAACAAATAGTATTTGTAAAATAAAATAAAAGATACATATATGGTGTACTCGTGTGCATTGACAGTAGTGAGTTGACTTTGACTCGTAAGACCTTTTTTTTATGTAGTTGACCACGTAATACAATTAGGCATGCAATAAAGTCCAAAATGTTTATACATCAAGTTAACTATTTTTTGTGTGTATATAATGAGCTAGTTCTAATTACTTTATATACTTCGACACATATAATAACTTTACCCTACTCGATCGATTTTGATTTGTATTTGTTGACGATAATGATAAATTGAAGTGGCAAACTGAGCAGGATGAGCAGTTTAGTCCAGTTTCGGTGATGGATTTTCCAAGCGACAACGATAATGATGTTGATCATGAAGATGATGACGAAGCTTCTTCTGTGTTCCAAAATAGACATCTTCATGTCGAAGGTTGGTCTTCTTCCTTTCTCGTTACATTTTCTTAGTAAAATAACTTATGTATAAGTTATATTAATATTATTGAGACTTTTACAGGAACAAAAAAAGTAGTGCACAAGACTCGGAGATTTGAGAGTGTTACTAAACTTGAGCCGGTCAAATTAGAGGATCGGATAGCTCAGTCGGTTTTAGAATCTTCAATGAAAACATGTTATGAGTTTGCCCAAGAAGAGAATCAAGCGGAAAAGAAAACAATGGCATTACTTCAACTAATGAAATCATCCGTTTCTTGTAATCATTTATTGAAATATGAATCCCTAGAGAGCCTCTTAGTAGGGTTTTTTAAGGAGAAAATGATTGAAGAAAATATTTCGGATTATGAGATGTTGCAAACAGCAAAAGATTGGGTGGATGGACAAGTACAAGTAATGTTTTTAGATTGGGAGTCTCAGAAGAATAGACAAACATACTTACAAGAAATGGAGAAGGCGGTGAAATGGTCAAAGTATGGAAATGACGTAGAGAAAGAAGATGTCGTTTTGGAGTTAGAGTACGAGTTATTTGATTCATTAGTCGACGATATTTTGTTAGATTTTCACTAGCAAGTGTCTCACGTACGGGATTGAAACTATCAAATAATATTTTCTTCATTCGCATATGTTAAAATGGTCCTGCTACAACTTGTAGAGGTCAATAGATAAGATGCATAGAATAAGATGCATAGAATTAGATTTAATATCGATATATTTTTGTAGTAACAATTAATGGATGAGAGTTTGGTAGTAGTATGTTTGTAAGTTATCTGGGTATTAGATAATAAGCCCAAACCCGATATGTGGGTTTTGGTCCTTTCTGATCTGATTAGGGTTTCCATTATATTATATATATATGTTTGATCATGATAATAATAAGAAATGGGTTTCTATCATTCTTCATGGTATCAGAGCGGATCTGATCCCGTCTCTATCATTCTTCAAACCCTAATCGTCATTCTTCAAACCCTAATCGGCGTAGGGATGAGCTACTTCTATCATTCTTCAAACCCTAATCGTCATTCTTCAAACCCTAATCGGCGTAGGGATGAGCTACTTCAAACCCTAATCGGCGTAGGGATGAGCCACCTAGCTTGACTAAGTTCAAAAAAAAAAAAAAAAAAAAAAAAAAAAAAAAAAAAAAAAAAAAAATCGGATTTGAAGTTCAGTCGATCATTGTTTTAGCCATAACTCCCAAACCGTTTGGAGTTAACTGACGAGGTCAGCGCCGTTGGCTTCGTAATTAAATTTCGAAGAAAAACATACCGGAATCGCAGCAGAAGACCACCGGACGCACCGTCACGGTCCGATACAAGGTGTCGGGTTTAGATCTGAAAAAAAAAATGTTTTGCTTATAATTTTCAAACCGCTTGGAGTTAGCTGACGCCGTTAGCGGCTGTGAATTCGTAATTAAATTCCGAAGAAAAGCAAACCGGAAAAAGAGACGAACGCAGCTTCGACCCGTCGCCATGCGTCACCGCAAGCAATGAGTCTTATTAGCAATTATCTATGTTTTATTTTATGTTTATTTTCGTAATAATAGTTTTTTGTCCAGTTCGAGCTTTCGCGATTTCGCCGCTCGAACTGCCGGGGAGTATTAGATAATAAGCCCAAACCCGATATGTGAGTTTGGGTCCATTAGGGTTTCTGATCTGATTAGGGTTTGATATCGCTCATTTATACGAGTATTTTATCGCGATATTCATTGTGTTTTGAGTCCCAAACGTAATGGAAAGACCCGTTTATACTTATGTTTTTGTAAAGTTATGTTTTAGGTTGAGTTAGGTGTTTTTGGAGCAAAAAGAATGAAGTTTTAGACTTTAAATGCAAAAGGATAAAGCAATGAGGAGACAGGCGACGCAATCAAGCAAGCAAGGAAAAGCATTCACCTCGGAAGCCAGATTGCGGCGCATTCAGGCCATTGGCGGCGCATTCTACATGTTGGCAGTTACGTGTCAGCTTTAATGTTAATCATGGGAACACCAAAAGTCTATCCAACACTCATCAAAAAGAGAGACGTGTGCAGCAGCTTATTATTATCTTTTTCACCATAATTCAAGGAGTATCATCACATTTGAAGTAGTATTTTCGATTTGCAACAATCAATTTCCGGAATTTCATCAAACAATCGTTCATTTCAATTTCGTTTAGTTACTTGGAGATTTTTGGGAACTTGTTACTTACAATTGGTATTGAACTTTTATCTATTTTTCATTGCAATTGAATCATGTCTTTCATATATTTGATTAGTTTCGTTATAGTTATGAGTAGCTAATTTCCTTAAACGTTTGCTTGGATTTGTGATCGTTTGTGTGTTAGATTTTGGGTGTGGAATTAGATTGATGTGTAGAGGTTAATCGGGGATCCGTTTGGGTTAATATCTTAATTATATTGTTAAAATTGTTTATACTCTTATTTGGTAATCTAAAAACGGGTATTCGAAAGGAATCCGTAATTTTTACTAAAATAGGAACAAATTAATCGGCCGGTCTTTAGTTGATTATAAGTTAGTGGTATTCGAAAGGAATCATTAACAACAATTTAAACAAGTAGGTATTAACACGAACGCTAGCTACTAAATTAAGATAAATCGGTTTAGGAGTTAGTAAGCTATTCGAAAGGAAGCTTATAGGTTAACTCTCACACATCGGCTTGAAACTTTATGCACAATTACTTGAGGTGTTAACTATATTCGAAAGGAATAGTTGCATGGTTAGGTAATTGGAGAAATCCGGTATTCGAAAGGAACTTAGGATTTTACATTAGAAGTTTATCGACATTTTCACACCTAAGAAATAACACATATTCGTAAACGGTCCAAGCAAGCGTCTTTTTATCCATATTTGAATTCAAGAGTATTTTTACCGTTAGTATAATCAAGTCTTCTTAAGACTAAAACCAATTTGTTATGTGTTACTTGTTACTTAAAACTAAAACTCTCAATTATAAATAGTCCCTGTGTTCGAACCCGATATTTACCGATACTATTTTGCAACCGACAAGGGTACACTGCCCGTGTAGCAATCTAGTAAAAGTTAATTTTCGGAAAACTAGATTTTTCATATCAGGGTTTCCATTATATTACTATATATATATGTTTGATCATGATAATTATAAGAAAGGGGTTTTAACATTCTATCACTGGGAATATGAAAAGGAAAGTTTCCGAGTAAGAATGTTTCCTTTCGCGCACACCAAATATGGTCATGCTATGCCTTAAAGATACCTACATTTCATATATTAGATCACTGGAATTGGAATTGTTTCAATCTTCACAGCTTGAGTAACATTTCATTTTCAAGAGATAAGGTAAATGTGTGTACATTACCAAAGTTGTCACGTCCAATTTTAAGCGACCATGAACACAAATTTAATTAAGATATTCGTCAAACAAATGTATAAATATGATCATTCATGAGATTTGGAGTACGAAGAGACACCCACACGATTGTTATAGCACTTAAATTAAAAAACATATCATTGAAAAAAACGATTGGGAGAGTGAGATCTAAGACACCCTTATTTAGGGCATCTCGAGTATGTAATTAAACATGAGTTTATAATTATTGGAAAATCATGCTTTAAAGACAACCATGGTTGAATGTGATGGCGATGGAGATGCTATAGAAGGTGAAGGAGAGTGCAACAACAATGTAGAAGGCAGTTGCACCAGGGAATGGACTACGTTGAGACATGAAGACATAGATTACATAGACAAGGGTGATTCAAAGTATGAACACATGAAGCGTAGAGCCGGTGGAGAATTCGAGGAACTTGTTGACACTTAGTTGATGAATATGTTGCAAGAAAAATGAAGCTAAAGGGAAGCCGTTTGGAGTCGTGAGATTCATACATATTAAAGATATTATGAATTTTAGTC
The DNA here is from genome assembly GCA_910822075.1 of Senecio squalidus. NCBI lineage: Eukaryota > Viridiplantae > Streptophyta > Magnoliopsida > Asterales > Asteraceae > Senecio > Senecio squalidus. The sequence goes on from CAJVGC010000065.1 coordinate 7,722,352, forward strand.
CATGAGTGAGACCAAAGTAGTCGACTCGACGTCATTTGTTACCATTCCACCTTACCAAGTAGTCGACCTCGAGGTCACAACTTGACAAACATTCTCATCAACATAAACACCTTACTCTTCTTAGTACTTTCTCTTTTAATAACACAGTTAGTCTTTGTACAAACAATTAAAAGTCTTAAATACTTAACGTTAATTTGTTTATAATTTTATATAGTCAATGAACGTCCGTCAACGTGTATATATGTTTCGATCATCTGATCATATCCCCATAATATATCATTAGCGAGCAATGATCATACACACTCTGAAGAATGTCATACACCGGAGAACATATATCAGAAGTTAAAGACCAAAGATAAGAAAAAGTCTTTTATCACTGAGGGTCAAAGACAAAGTCTACATCAACATTCAATGAAAAATTCAATATTAGTGGAATCTCTCAAACATTCGTCATGTAATTCATTTTATTTCATTTATTTCAAATAAGTAAATGAATTGTAAAACGGAAAAGAACCTACAACCAAAGTACAAAGGAATGACAAGTTATGAATTATGACAAGTTATGAACTTGCGACAACATGCATTCTATGAAAGTAGAAGGAGCGGGTAGCCTAAAGCATGTCTTCCAAGCACGCCACGTTAATATTAGATTACAATTGTTATTAGATTACAATTAGTATTGCTAGGGCTTATCCACAATTGTTATTAGATTACAATTAGTATTGCTTGGGCTTATCCATATTTGTGTATATATAGAGATGTTTAATGAATGCAAAGGGGCAACAATTCAATCCTAATTATTATTCATACCATTTTATGGTATCAGAGCCATAACGGGCTCTCCTAACCTCTCTCTCAAAAAAAAAAAAAAAAAAAATTGTGTTTGCCCCTTTTGCCGTTCTTCGGTTCAAAAGAAAGAAAAAAAAACGTCACCTGTGCTTTCAATTTTCTTTTTTTTTAATATAACCTTATTGGTTTTCTTATACCCATTATCCTAGAATAAAAGTGGGTTACAAACTTACAATTCTTTCCTGCCTCTACGTTCCATCATATATCCATGCATTAATTGGATTGGATTTTACATCTTGTTACCAATTGTTAATATCACCTTATTGGTTTTTTTTATATATACCCATTACGCATTACCCATTCAATTCGTTTTCTTTTTCTTTTGTATTAGCAAATTTAATTTAGCAAATTCATTAAGCATGGCAAGCAGTTCCGAAGATGATAAAATCTTTGGCATCACCAACATCAAAGCGTTCATTTCAATCACTTTGGATATGGAAGAACATAATTTTAGTCAATGGAAAATTATGTTTGAGATGCATTGCAGTACATGGGATGTAGAAGGATTCCTTGATGGCACAATCCTTCCTAAAGCACCGGGAGACAAAGAATGGCGGAAACGCGATAACCTCATAAAGATGTGGATCTACAACACCATAAATAAATCCATTCTTCAGATGGTCATGAAGAAAGGGGAAACAGCTAGGCAACTTTGGCAAGCGTTAGATGATCTTTTTCATAGCAACAAAGACTCGCGGGCATTACAACTCCATGATGATCTTCGTACCATCAAATTAGGTGATCTTTCCATTAATGATTATTGTAATAAGCTTAAAACTATTTTCGATTTGCTTGACAACATAGGTCAACCAATTGACGAAAAACATCTGGTTATGCACATGATCAATGGTCTACCGGATAAATTTGCTGGAGTAATCACTCTTATTCGACATCAGCAGCCGCTACCCTCTTTCAAAAATGCCCGAACCATGCTCCTGTTAGAAGAAAGCAGTTTCAACAAAACCCATTCTCAAGTCGCAGACACATCGTCATCTCACACCATACTTTACGCTCGAGGTAACACCAATAATACCGGTCCTAGATATTTTGGCCCCAACATTTGTCGCAACTTTACCCGGGGACATTGTCAATACGGAGCAAACTGCAAGTTTTTACACCAAACCAACACCCAAAACGGAGCCCCGAGACGCCCCCCAAATAACCAACGGCCATATACCCCAAACCCCTCCCATAACCGTGATCCGCGATACCCAGCCCCGCCCCCCTTTCCAGCTGCCCCGCCATCTGCACCGGGTCGCCAACACACTGGTCCGTGACCACCTGCACCGCCAGTCCCCTACTACTACCCGCAATTCCTCCCGATGCCAGCAGCCTCTCCGGGACAATACCCTGGTCACCTCCATGCCCCGCCACCGGGCTTCAGTGCCCCACCACCACCTGCTGCAGCCCCGTTCCCGAGCCACACTGCAGGTACTTTCGGGCAGTATCCCAGCCACTCGGGTTCCGCTCTTCACACTCAGGCGGGTTCATCTGATCAAGCAACTACTCTCCCTCAAGCATTCAGCAATATGACATTCAAAGAAGCCCCTGATCAGGCATGGTACATGGACACTGGAGCAACATCGCATCTCACCGCGGACTCAGGTAACCTAAGTAAAGTTTTTAGTAATTGTAATATACCATCTATTATAGTTGGTGACGGAAATTCCATACCCGTCACCAACTCGGGCAAAACCATTTTACCTACACTTTCTCGCCCATTATATCTACAAAATGTCCTTGTTACACCTCAAATTATTAAGAACCTTATTTCAGTTCGTAAATTTACTAGAGATAATGATTTATCTGTTAAATTTGATAAACTTGGATTTTTTGTGAAGGATCCTCAAACCCAAACCCAACTGCTCCGATGTGATAGTGACGGAGACTTATACCCGCTCACCAACCTTGTTTCACCCAACTTTGCATTTTTGTCTTTAAATCAGGATACGTGGCACCGCAGGCTAGGTCATCCAAGTGAAAATGTTATTCGTATTCTTAATTCTCATGGTTTAATTTCAGTTAATAATTGTCGTAAAACAACTACTTTGTGTGATGCCTGTCAACTTGGTAAACAAGTAAAACTTCCATTTATTAGCTCTTTGTCGTCTGTTGAGTCTGCTTTTGATATTATACACTCGGATATTTGGACTTCTCCTATCCCAAGTGTTAGTGGCATAAAATATTACGTTTTATTTTTAGATCATTTTTCACATTTTTTATGGGTTTTTCCTTTACGTCGCAAGTGTGAAGCATTTACAAAATTTTTGCAATTTCGCAGTTATGTTAAAACGCAATTTAATACCGAAATTAAATCTTTTCAATGTGATCATGGGGGTGAATTTGACAACACGGAAATGCATTCCCTTTTTAATGAACATGGCATCCTCTTTCGTTTTTCGTGTCCTAAAACCTCCCAACAAAATGGCAAGTCGGAACGTATGATCCGAACAATTAATAACTTGATCCGCACCTTACTTTTTCAAGCCAAACTTCCCCCAATCTATTGGGTGGAAGCATTAAACATGGCGGTTCACTTACTAAATATTTTACCGTCAACTTCCATTGAAAACCAAATCCTGTTTCAAAAATTATTTCAAAAATCACCATCTTACAATCTGTTTAAAGTTTTTGGATGCTTATGTTACCCGTATCTTTTTCCAAAACACAAACTCGACCCTCGCTCCGCTCCATGCATTTTTCTTGGTTATCCATCTAGTCATCGTGGATACCGCTGTCTTGATTTAAAAACAAAACGCATTATCATTTCCCGACATGTTATTTTTGATGAAAATTCTTTTCCTTTTTCCACCACACCAGCTACACCAAAGAACTCTCCAACAAACACTTCATATCACTTCCTTACTGATCCTATTTTTCGGCCCACTACTGCTCCCCCCCAAGCCCAAAATCCACCTGATCCACCTCACCAACCTGCAGCCCAATATGAAGCCCAAGCACCCGCTCCACCTGACCCACCCGCTGCCCCACCCGCTCCACCTGCCCAACCCGACCCGCCCGCTGAAGCCTTTGCACCGCCACCTGCTGACCACCATCCGCCACCCGCTGATCATCAACCGCCACCTGATCCCGCCACTCCACCCGCTGCTCCTCACCCCCCTCCGCCTCACCCCATGACTACTAGATCACGACATGGTATCTCAAAACCCGTTCATCGCCTTAACCTTCATACCACCCATATTTCGCCTTTACCCCGCTCTTACCTAACTGCCCTAAAAGACCCCTTTTGGACTAAATCCATGATAGATGAATATACTGCACTTATTAAAAATGATACTTGGACTCTTGTTCCCCGTCCGGTGAATGCTAATGTTGTTTCTTCTATGTGGCTGTTTAGACATAAATTTAATGCAGATGGAACTTTGAGTCGCTATAAAGCTAGACTTGTCGCCAATGGTCGCAGTCAGCAACAGGGGGTGGATTGTGAGGAAACATTTAGCCCGGTTGTCAAGCCGGGCACTATTCGCACAGTTCTTAGTCTAGCCATATCTCGCTCTTGGCCGATTCATCAGCTGGACGTTAAGAACGCATTTTTACACGGCAATCTCGAAGAAACGGTGTATATGCAACAACCTCCTGGATTTATTGACAAAACTCACCCTGATTATGTTTGTCTTTTGCAGCGCTCTCTTTATGGTCTCAAACAGGCCCCTCGTGCCTGGTTTCAGCGGTTTGCCTCTTATGTTCTTCGTCTTGGGTTCTCACATAGCAAGACAGATCCATCTCTGTTTATTTTTAAACGTGGAACGGATACAACATACTTGTTACTCTACGTCGATGATATTATTCTCACAGCTTCATCTACTGCACTTTTACAGCGTATTATTACATTACTCAGCAGTGAATTTTCCATGACAGATTTGGGGTCCTTAAGCTATTTTTTGGGTATTTCGGTTACTCGCACTGAAAAGGGTATGTTTTTATCTCAGCAAAAGTATGCCATGGATATTCTGGAACGCGCCAATATGATGAATTGTAATCCCTGCAAAACTCCTGTCGATACTGATGCCAAACTTGGTCCGAGTGGTCCTCCTGTTTCCGATCCGAGCTCCTACCGTAGTTTTGCGGGGGCATTACAATATCTCACTTTCACTCGTCCAGATATCACATATGTTGCTCAGCAGATTTGCCTTTATATGCATGATCCACGTGAGCCGCACCTACATGCCTTAAAACGCATCTTACGATATATTCGAGGATCTCTATCACTTGGCTTACACTTATATGCTTCATCAACTGCTCAGTTAACAGCTTATTCTGATGCCGATTGGGGTGGTTGCCCGGATTCTCGTAGGTCAACCTTAGGTTATTGTGTTTTTCTTGGGGAAAATCTTATATCGTGGTCCTCCAAACGCCAGCATACAGTCTCTCGCTCCAGTGCTGAGGCTGAATATCGTGGGGTTGCCAATGCCGTTGATGAAGCTTCCTGGTTACGAAATCTACTTCGTGAATTACATAATCCACTTGCATCTGCTACAGTTGTTTTTTGTGATAATGTTAGTGCTGTTTATATGTCTGCTAACCCGGTCCATCATCAGTGCACTAAACATATTGAGATTGACATTCACTTTGTTCGTGATAAAGTAGCTGCTGGTCATGTTCGTGTTCTCCATGTTCCATCTCGCTATCAGTACGCCGATATATTTACGAAGGGGCTTCCATCTCCACTGTTTTTAGATTTTCGGTCCAGTTTGAGTGTGCGTTCTACACCCGCTCAAACTGCGGGGGCATATTAGATTACAATTGTTATTAGATTACAATTAGTATTGCTAGGGCTTATCCACAATTGTTATTAGATTACAATTAGTATTACTTGGGCTTATCCATATTTGTGTATATATAGATATGTTTAATGAATGCAAAGGGGTAACAATTCAATCCTAATTATTATTCATACCATTTTAGTTAAATGGATGAGATTGAGCCAATATAAGGAAGACACGTAGCTCCATTCTCTATATGCACGGCTTATAAATACGGACGTCGAAGATTAAAGATAACTTGTCTTAATATTTGCATATTTAGTTATCATATCTATTCTCAACATAATATATTTTACTTTACTCTTATCAATAAATCAAAATGAATCAAATTTAATGTCGACAACTTTACAAGTTAATGATAATTAACAAATGAACCGAAAAATAAATTCTTCAGAAATAAATGTAACACGTTAGCTTCAAAAATTGTTCTTCAAGAGTTGGTGAGCATTTACTTTGACGTCTATCAGGTCGGATGAGAGATTTAAGATGCTTTATGTGACAAGAAAAAATGGTCCCATAGATATATGTATTTTATATATGAAAGAAAATTTAATGTTACTCACGATATCTGTTATTAAATTAAACAATATTAAATAACAATAACAATATTTTTTTTCTTTTTTTCTTTTGCAAGGCAACAAGATGTATTATATACTAGCTTATTGTCCCGCCTAATACGCGGATAATTATACCAGAAAATATATAATATTAATAAAGAACATATAAATTATATAAAAAGATTAATAGAAAGCTATTAGTCATGTAGACAAAATGATTATGTTAGCAAATTTGAAGTTAAATAAAATATTTACCGTGTAATTCGGACAAAACCTTATTAAAAATAAAATAATTATAATATATAAAAAAAACTAAAAATATTGAGTAAATAGGACGAAAAAAACCCGAAGATCTTTTTATATGATATGTTTTCCGTTTATTTGCAAAACACTCGTAAAACAATAAAATAAAATTATTTTCTTTTTATAATATATAAAAAAAAACTAAAAGTATTGGCTAAATTGGACGGAAAAAAAACAGAAGATTATTTTATATGATATGTTTTCCGTTTATATGCAAAACATGCATAAAACAATAAAATAATTTTAGTTTCTTTTTACACTAAAAATGTGTATGTGTTTGAAAAAAAAATATGTTTTGTATTTGTTTAGAAGTAATACAAGTGTTAGATTATTTAAAGTATAAAGGTTAATTAGTTTTATTAAATTATTATTATTTAAAATAAGGATTAAAATATTTAAAGTAAAAGGGTTAAAATGAAATCATTAATGATGACATCATCAAATTGATCTAATGGTCCAAATTAAAGTTGGATTTTCATCTAATGGTTAATAATTTGTCAAGTGTCATTTTAGGCCTTTTTTTTATTATATATTAAGATATATATAAATAAATAAAACAAGAGTAAAAAGCAACTAAGACACCTTTTTACAATGACAACCCGTAAAAAAAAGGGTCCATAAGTTACAATACTTAAACTAACTCAAATCTCTATATAAAAAAGAAGATAAGAAAAAACTATTACATACACACCACTAGCCTAAAGGCTTGGATCCGAACACCATATATGCCAACTAGTCTTGAACTTTTTGTCTCTATGACGTATCCAAAAGAACGCTAAAACTTGAACCTCATAACATAGATCTATAGTCCGAGTCTTTTTATCTTTGAAGATTACATTGTTCCGTACTCCCCAAATTAAGTACAATGTGCTCTACACCGCCGCTTGCCAAATCAATCGTTGATTACTTGAGAAATCACTTTGACCTTCATTTGATATGGGCTCAACTTAGGAGTGGCAATATGGACGGGTCGGGTCAGGTTGAATAATGGGTCAAAACGGGTTAGGGTTAGAATGGGTTAGGGTCAAAAAGGGTCATAATGTGAAAAGGGTCAAATGGGTTAAGGGTCAAAAGGGTCATGTAGGGTCGGGTCGGGTTGACCCTTTTTTTTTTAAATGAATAAAACTGTTTTTTCTTCCCTATTATTGGATTCGTGTGTGAAGCAATTTTTATTATATAACGACTGTATATTAATTTACTTGCATACTTAGAACGGATTTGTCGCTCAAAGAACCACAATTAATGTACTCAATCCTTAGTTTCATTGAAAACATATTCCTAATCAAAACATCAATCGAATATGACGATATCAAAAGAAGAAAAGTCCACCGAAAATATTGCATAAAGTGAAGTCAAACAGAAAACAAATCAGAAGCGATCCCACCAAACAGAATCATAAAAAGTTTAATAACACAACCTACATTACACAAGATATAACAAAGTTTAATGCTTTGAATCTTTGCTCAATAAGTACTTCTTCAAAACATCCATAACCGACCCAAAATCCTTAGCTAAAAGATACTCTTGTGCATATGAAGATACACTCTTTTCCACCAGTAACACGTTTTTTGAAACGACCATTTTCAACTGATTCATTTCCTGTTATAACAAACAGAGTTCAAAACGAAATTCCAACGAATACATTAACAAATTACAGAGACCCAATGACATATGATCATCAGTAGTATATAGCAAATTCTACACATTATAGACCTCGTTACCTTCTTTGAATTAGCATTTGTTCAGCTTCTTCAACCTTATGTTTTTGACCTTCCACCGTCTATAAACAATAAAAACAGAGCAAATCAACTACCAAGTTTGACGAAATTCTGGCCACCACAAATATCTACTTCCAAAATACATTTCATTAAGGCTCCATTTCAACTAGTCCCTAATTTATTAGCTTTTCACTCTATTTTTTCTTACGTTTATATTGGATTTCCTAATAAGTAGCAAACAGAGCATCATACAAGAAAAAATTATGCAAATAAATCAAGACTATGGAGGTCCTATAAGTTTCTTAATGAGACAGTAACATATCACAAAATATACTATTCAATCCAAAGCTCCACCTCCATATATTGTTCCCGAATCCTAAACAAATAATCACTTCCTTTTTATGTGAGCACGCTTGAAATAAGGAAAAGATGAAACCAACTATAATCTTAATCAGATTCTGATGCTAATGGGGAACCATTATCACTTCCTTCTGTGTCACCCAACTCGTTATCAGACTCAATCCAAGTATACATCTACATCTACAAAGCAACAAAAACCTCATAAACATTGTACATGATTAAAAACATTTATACATAATTAAAAACATCACTTCAAAACTTATAATGTAGCATACAAAGGAAGTAAAAAACCTATTTCATGTGTGCTGGTAATTGTAAAACAATGTTGGTCAACATCGGATATATTCCAATTATTATCTCGTTATAGAAAATACCATATTAGCTTACAACACATTACACACTAAAACATATAATCAAGTAAAAAATAATAGAATACATGAAACTCGCATACTACTATTAATCCATTCAAATCCTCCGTTTACTCATCATCATCCTAAAAAAAAAACTAACATTGATTTGGAGATATCACCTAGGCATTTCATCAAACACGTTGTATGCATTAACTAAAAGCAAAATAAACACCAAATTACCCCCAGTGCATCTTAAAAATAAAAATAAAACCTAAAATCATCATAAAAATAAAACCAAAAATCCAACAAAAAGAACCATAAATTGAGTACCTGTGATGCAAAATTGAGAAGGGATGAAGATGATTTTGAAAAAAGATCGAGTCCAGAACCAGAGAGATGAAGATGATTACTGATTAGGTCGCAAAATTGAGAAGGGATGGAGATGATTTTGACCCGTTCGACCCTGTGTGTAACACCCGTTCAACCCTTAATACTTTGACAATAATTTTAAATTGACCCATTGACCCGTATGTAAGTTTTTGTATGACCCAAAATGGACCCATTTGGTTTTAAAAATTACCCATTGGACCCATTTTAAAATATTCGGGTCCATCTTGCCACTCCTAGGCTCAACAATGGTTCCATTTGTACCTTGACTCAATTTCCACCATCTCAAAATTTTCTTCCAACCCGTTTCAACCCATTTGCATCGAATAAAACAATGTTCTATCGTTTCAACCGCTTGATCACAACACGTACATAAAACGGAGTGAAGGTCTATTCCCATGTGACAACTCTAACCGTAAGACGTCCATGCCTTAAACGACATATAAAAATATTAACCTTTCTTGGAACCCTCTTGTTCCATTTTGTGACCAACCCCGTAGCGTAAGGACTTAGTTCCTTTTCATCAACCATTTCTTTTAAAACCTTGACCGAAAACTCGCCTTCTTCATCGTGAAACCAACACACTCTGTCTCTTGAATGTATTTTGGGAATGTTATTATTACAATACCCCTTTAACTCTTTGTACTTATTCATCACCCTACCCCTCAATTCTCGGTTCCAACCCCAAACCCAATTCCACCCATTGTCTCGCCATTCTCCCCTTTCACTTATCAACACACTTTTATTACTTTTGAAATGAAAAAGTCGCGGGTATTTTTCACTAAACCGAAAATTCCCCACCCACTTGCCTAGCCAAAAAGATGTTAAAGACCCATCCCCAACTTTCTTCCCAAAAGACCCCGCAAAAGTCACACCTTTTCTTTCAAGCACTTTCCCGACCTTTATTATATCCCCCCAAGTAGGGGTGTTCAAAATATCCGTATCCGAAACTCCGAATCCGAAAATCCAAAAATCCGATCCGAAATTATCCGAAAATTCGGATATCCGAAATTTCGGATATCCGAAAATTCGGATATCCGGTTTTTCGGATTCGGATTCGGATAGTGATATTTCGAAATTTCGGATATTTCGGATATCCGATTATCCGAAAATCCGAAAATATATTTATTTTTTTTAGTTTTTATACTTATTTTATAGGTAAATGTAAATATTTTATTGATTTAATAACATATTTAGATAAATATATGTAAATATTAAATATTGTGGTTAAAAAAATGTATAATAAAATTTGGAACAAACAAAAAATAACACAAAAAAACAAAAAAAAAAAGATATTTTTAAAAAATTTCGGATTTTCGGATATATTGGATATCCGAAACCGGATATCCGAAAATTTCGGATATCCGAAATTTCGGATTCGGATTTCGGATAGTGAAAATCACTATCCGAATTTTCGGATATCCGAAATTCGGATATCCGAATTTTCGGATATCCGATTTTGAACACCCCTACCCCCAAGTACCATCAAACCCATTATTAAGTAACCCGACATCTTTTAACACACCCCCCCCCCCCCCCCCCCCCCCCCCCCCCCCAATTTCCCATGAATGCTTTTTATAATTTTGACCCATATTGACCTAGACTCTTTTTTAAACCTCCACCACCATTTTCCAAGAAAACCCAAATTGAAAGCTTGAAGATTTCCAACATTTAAACCACCATTCTCAAAACTATTTAGAATCATTTCCCATTTTATACATGCTATTTTACGACTTTATCCACCCTCAAACCTCCCACCCCAAAAGAATTGTCTTCTCACCTTTTCTAAATTATTAATGACACTCACCGGGGCACGAAACGAGGAGAAATAATACAAGGACATGCTACCAAGAACCACTTTCACCAACGTCAATCGACCACCAAACAAAATAGTTTTAGCCTTGTAATCCGTAAGCCTTTTTCGAACTTATCAATACTTACTTTCCAATTCTCTTTTCGACGCATGTTACACCCAATAGGCATACCAAGATAAATATATGGTAGTTTACCCGACATACACCCAATTCCATTTGCTACATGCTCCCTTGATCATTTGTTACACCTAATGGGTTTTATCTTATATTGTTAAATGAAACGTGAGATTTCTTCTGCCGTTATACATGCGTATACACTGTTTACTAAAAAAAGAGACCCTAATTTTTCTTGGGTCCTGTACGGTTGCTAATAGTGCATTCCATAAGACCAGCCCCTGACATTCATATTTATAATAGGTGCGTGATAAAAGTATGCATCCACATGTCTACTTTCGATTGGATCAATATCGTGCATTTAATGTCAGTGTGCCTTATGTATTTTTTTTTAACATAACGTAACTTCATCATTTCGAAGTTGTGCTTATACTTGGGTCTGTTACTCATTTCCCGTTCATAGGGTTTCGTGTTTAAATAAATTATTTTTAATGATAAAAGTATTGAAAGAATAATATCTTTAGTCGGCGATAAGTTTGTCATTGTTTTCACTTCTTGACTTACAGAAGAGATTTCTCTTTAATGGCATATATCTGGTAGAAGATGAAATACTAAGTTAGCCACTAAAATATGTTTAGTGAGAAATTTCGAGACACCTCTTTGTCACATTTTAAATAAAAACTTTGATTTCGAACATAAGACTTTCAACTTTAAAAATAGAGCTTTCAATTAAATCAACATAACTTCCTTGCTTTTTTGTTATTTGTTTTCAATTGGTTTAGATTTAAAATAAACATAATTAAAAACAAACATACTAATATCAAAATTTTAATTTATTTATGGTAAAAAGAAAGATGAAAAGCCTAATTTTTTTAGAGTTAAGTACGTAAATGGTCTCTGTGTTTATTCGAATTTAACAGATTCGGTCTTTGGGTCGTAAACCCTATCAGTTCAGTCCCTCTTATATAAATTTGGCTGAAAAAATGGTCCCTCAGTCACTTAAAATGACCAAACTATCCTGATTTGATTATATATTAAAAAAAAAACAATAAAGTTATATATTGAAAATATTCAAATTGTTCCTCTCACCGTATACAGACAAACGACACATACAAACACAATTCCTCTTAGGCTAAACAGAATAATGAACAAAACTCACCCCCAACTCACCCTGTCACGTCAGCTTTCTCTTTCCAAAAAACAAACTCACGTTACTCACGAAATAAGACTCACCACGTACTCACCGCGGCCACTTTTAACCCAAACTCACCCCCAACTCACCTTACCTTTTTCATTTAAATACTATTATTTATAAACTAAAAAACACAAATATTTACGTAAACGTAAACGTACGGAAAAAAATTGTTAACGAAATTTAAAACTTTTATTCAAACTGTTTAAAACGATACATAGAGAAATTAAAAACTTAAACGATACATAGATAAGTTAAAACTCTTAGTTATACTTCGCTTTGAGCCTTGCCCGAAATAATTCCCATGTCGCTCGCCCGTTCCCGGTCATGTGATCGTGGTCTTGGAAATATAGCTTCATGTCTTCTTGTTCGACTCTATACTCCGCAACAACAACCTCTCTTTCTTTGATTTGTATATACTTATCCCGTTGTGCAATCTCAGCAGCTGAGATCTCATTTACCATCAACCTAGCAAGTGCTTTGTCATTCAGAGTTGACGATCTTGAAGCTTTCGACCATTTCTTTTTCAACGCAGCTCTTGCTTTGTCCCTCCCTGTCGGTGGTGGTGGAACTTCGGCCACCTCATCATCGTCGTCAACAGTAGTATTCAGATTAAAACTGGCGTCTCCAGACTCTGTATTGAACGAACTAGAACCAGATGACTTGTGCTTCTTGTTGCTTCCCTGAGAGGGTTGGCTGAAATCTAGAGGCTCAACATTTTGAAATTTCGGACTGTATTTCAAAATTTCCCAACAATGTCGATATCTAAACGGATTGCCAACTTTAGTATGATAGATCGTCATCGCCTTTTGAACGTAATCTTCGTCCGCCGCTCCACTAGTAGTCGTACTTATCACGTTACTGTATACTCCTACAAATCACGACACGTCAGGTCGAATATGTTTCCATTTTCCCACCACCATATCGTAAGTCTGACGACCTTCCTGTCCAGTTTTGCTCTCTATGTAGTTTAAAATCTCAGTCCACATGCCTTCTGTCCTCTTCGTATTACCATATGCACTGTCTTCAGAAACGAAACGCCAACCTTTACATAACGCGGGCTCTTCCTCTTCTGTCCACGCAGTTTTTCGGGACGAACTTTGGGTATCCACCTTATTTTGGCGGGCGCGAGATGCTCTCTTCTTCGACTTCGGTGGTGAGGTGCCAACGTCTTCTTGTTGAGTTTCTTGAACAGTTTCTTGATAAGATTCGGAAAACTGAGGGTAATAGCAATCTCCGAGATTAAATGCATGAATCAGAGACCTAGGTGGATCATTTTTGTGTATGTGATGACGAACCACCCATTTGAGGTTGCGAGAGATAGTCTGGGTGACTAAATGGCCACGAGGGAGATTGGGACGCATAATCACTAAACGTGTTTGTTTGCATCCCAAAAGATTGAAAGCCACGTTGTTCTGATGCCGGAACCGGGTTTCGGTAAGGTTGGTTTGGGTAAGGTCGAAATAAGGTCGGGTTCACGTTCGGTGAGGGGTTTCCTAGATTAAAAGTGTCGTCGGGTGTCGGTGGATTGCTTCGGTTGAGGGTTCTTGGTTGACGTTTTTTGGGTCTGGGAGTGTTTTGGTTAGACATTTTGTTTGAAGAAAGTAATTTGTTTGAAGAAAGTAAGAAAGGTTTATAAATTGTATGAATTTGGAAGATTTGTGTTTAAAAATGGTTGAGTTAGTGGGTATATATAGGTATAAAAAGTGGGGTTTAAAAAAGTTTTTTTTTTTTTTTTTTAAAACAAACCAACGGCTCAAATTTGGGGGGCCCACCATTACCAAAACTCACCTCATGGTGAGGTACTCACCATTTGCATCGAAAAAGGGAGGTGAAGTCGCCTCTACCGTGGCAACTCACCACGGTGACTTTCCCCTCCGGAATAAGAGCCGCGCGCGGCTTGGATACTCACCAAGGTGAGTTTGTGTTTACTCCGTCCAGCCTTATTGTGAAATATATTACAGATCCGTGGCGATCAGCAGATTCCCCATCTCCAAACTATCCGGCAGCACCACGTCGCAATCGTCATCCGTTCACCTGCAGACTGCGTTTCGATCTCCATGTCATCTCTATTACTCCTTGGAATCCCATTTCGAACCTCTTTCAACCCCCTCGTCGACACTTTTGCTTCGTTGTCGTCGCCGCTCCGCCACCACCACCACCACCACCATTTTCGTAAATTTAGATCTTAGTTTTTAAAGGGGTTTAATTACCAAATTATTAACACCACCGTCACCATTTTCTTTGGGTTTAATTGTCGATTTGGGTTTTTAAACTAGGATTTAGTTAGGATGATCAGGGAGACGGTAGACTAATGTGGTGGTGGTTGTGTTTATATGTTAATTTTGCAGATTTAATTTTTTTTGGGAGCTCTAATTAATATTTAGGTATGAAATATCCGATTGTAAATTAGGAAGGAAAAAAAGATAAAATTGCAAAGCTAAGAAAAACCAACCTTTCATATATTTACATGGGTAAAAAAAAAAAGAATATTATATAAACTAGTAAAATACTCACGTGATTCCGCGACGATAATAAATTTCGGATAATAAGTTTCTTTGGTGGTACATATTTTGTTACAAATAATTCTTTCAAACGATTTAAGATTTTCGATTTGTAAAAATTTAATTAGTTAGAAAATCTAAAGATTAACTTCACTTGTTTAAAATTTTACACACTAAATTGATTGTTTTAAATCTTTAATCTTTAATATATAATAAAAGAGGGGCCTTAAATGCCACCGACGATTTAAGGTCCATTGGATGAGTTAACTTCTTTGATGGCAGCCGTTAGATCAGATTGATGATGTCATCAAATATTATTTTCATATTACACCCACTTACAATACATAATTACATTCTATCTTTCATTCTATCTTTACTAAAATAAAAAACATAACTATAATTTACTTATAGAATCGTTCAATTTGGACTATGATTTAACGTATTATTTTTCTAAAATCTCCTAATACAAAATATCAAAACATGTGTATAAACGTAAAAGTGTATATGTTATTATAACTATAAACAACATGTGTATAATCGTAAAACTATATATATTATTATACATATAACATTATTTTTTTTTCATAATAAACTAAAATCTACATAAACATAAAATTTACGATTCAATTTTTATTTTTTTCCGCGTTATCGCGGGACAATAATCTAGTTTATAAAAAAAGAAAATTCAATTATTTCAAAATTTTAAGTATAAATAGTAAGTGTCTTATAAAATTATATTTGTAATATTTTAATAATTAATTAGTTAAGAGGATAGTTTAGTAATTTCATTATGTTTAAATTTTCAACAATTATACCCAAATGCTTTATAATGTATATAGATAGTTCCTATCTTGAATTTAAAGGAAATGTTAAAAAGAAAATAAAAAGGGTCCTTAGTCATTTTAAGTGATCGAAGAACCATTCTTCCAGCCAAATTTGCATGAGAGTAGGGGTGTTAACCCGAATAAGCTTAACCGGGTCGAGTCTAATCAGATTTTCAAAACTCAAAACATGACTCGTAACCCGACTCTAATAAGGTTCATGTTTTCGGGTTCGGGTTTTTCGGGTCAGGACTATTCGGGTTCGGGTTGGATGAAAATAAAATGCATAATAAACTTTGTCCAAATTAGTAGATAGCTATTGGTTCATAGATTAATGAGCAAAACAGTTTCCAATAAGCAATTTCTTAAGAGGCACAACAATAACGACCAAATAAATTTTATAATGTTGAAAAAGTTATAATGAACATTAAATAGAAAAATATATAATGTTGCAATGATATTATATACACAAAATGATAACCAAAAATAAAAATAAAATTGTAACATATTTTGGCTACTATCAGGTGTATACATTAGTTTTGTAAATATTTATTTGACTACTAATATTTATAAAAAAAGATCCAACCATTCAATATATAAAATAACCTTTAATGCCAAGTTGTGTTTTATAAAAAAAAAGGGTATGTTTTCGAAGAGTAGGAATTAAGAAGAAACATATGTAAGATTTGTATTTCAAGAAATGATCGGTGTTTTACTTATCAATTTATTAATGAGTTGTATAAAATGTTGTTAAGCTTATTAGTAAACGGAGTAAAACAAAGAAAAAATATTATTCGGGTTGACCCGAACCCGAATAAGGATGCCTAAAAAGACCCGCAACCCGACCCTAATTAAGTTTCGGGTTAATCAGGTTGACCCGGATAACCCGATCGTAGATTCTAGACCCGACTAACCCGACCCTAATAAGCTTATTCGGATTTGAGACGGGTCGGGTCAATCGGGTTTGGGTTATTTTGACACCCTTACATGAGAGTGACTGAACCCATATGATTTACGACTCAGGGACTAAACTCTTTAAACCCGAACAAGCACAGTGACCATTTATGTACTTAACTCATTTTTTAACACTTTTTATGGAATAGTTATTAAAGATATTAATAAATATTAGAGTTTTTAATAACGGGTCTCTAAAATATTATCCAACTTTGGTAATTAATCAAACTTCTAGTGTAACACTATACTTAATGATAATTCCGCTTTAATGGGTCATCTCTCTTTTGAGTTTGTCTTTGACTGATCACCTCAGGCATTGGTAGAAGTTCTTTTTTCCTTAAAAACAACAAGTTCGAGTGACTATTGATTTTCTTTGCACGATAAAATAATTTTTCGTGTTTGCTTTGGAGTTACCAAGATAAACATATATATTTATAAATCTTTTCTCAATAGTCTTTAGTAGGAACATCGAAAAAGTTAAAATTTTCTTCTCCGGGCAAAACATGACCTACTTGTACATGGCACCACTCAAGTCTTACGCACTCGAAAAGTGAAACCTCATTCACAACTACATATTGTCATTCAAAAATGTTCTCAACACGACATATTGCTCGTTGTGGGGAGTATAGCTAAATTAAAGGTTTCATTTTTTCAATTGCAACAACTCATGTAATATAAACGGGTAGGCAAGTTGGCCCGTTTACGATCCAAAATCAAGATTCGATTAGTCCAGTAAAAAGGGTTTTATAGTCTCTGTTTGGGAAAGAAAATTCTAAATACTTCAATCGCAATTTGACAATGGTAACCCCTAATTTTCAATTCTTACCATTTAATTTCTAAAAAATAAATCATAATTTTTTGAATTTATTTGCAGGATTTATTCAGAAAAGTAATAAGAGAACCCGGAAATCCTCAAGATTTTGCTCTACAAACTGTTCAACAAGCAATTAAACCCCAGGTGAATCCCCCCTTTTTATTTATTATTATTTTCCATTTTCCCCAAAAAATTTTTATGGTAGCTAGTAAATTTAATGGCACATTTGTCCGATTTGCTATTGTGTGTATCCAACTTTCAAAACCTCTATTGTGTGTATTTAACTCTTATTATTTCATATTTGTAACCGGTTTAAATATTGGATATTCTAAAAATTCCGGTTCTTACATCATTTGTTAAAAAATAAAAGTTGAATACATACAATAGAGTTTTTGAGAGTTGACCCAATAGCAAAATGGTAAATGTTTGTTTCATTTTCATGCGCTTTTCCCTTTATAAAATGGCGCGAGTACAAAGGCATATGGTGCGACAACATGGCCAAATTTAAACTGCTCACCAAGAATAAATCTATTCTTGCTATGTTAAGATTATAATAAATATGCGTGACAACTTTTCGCGAATCAGATGATTATTTTTGAAATATCGTTGTGTCGGGTTACTAGTTATGTGATTTTCTCTATTATAAATAAAAAGTCTGATAGTAAACTATATATTATGCAGAGACAAACAAAATTAGTCCAGGATGAGAATCAGTTATTGGAAAATATACTTAGAACGTTACTTCAGGAGCTCGTGGTACGTTCTTTTCATTCCTACTTTCTTCGTCGCGATATGTTTTAACTTTTTTAAGCATCTTTATTTGGTGTAGTCAGCCGCAGTTCAATCAGGGGAGAATAATATGCGGTATGGGGAGTCGATTGATGATGGTGAAACCTCACAGGGTCAAATTCCTCGTCTTCTTGGTAAGTGTATGTTTTACAGATTTTATAAGTTGTTTGTTTGTTATTGTTGTTGAACTTTTATATATGTGTTTTGTTGTTAGATATTGTCCTATATCTGTGTGAAAACGAACATATTGAAGGGGGAATGATATTCCAGCTTTTGGAAGATTTGACAGAGATGTCTACGATGAGAAATTGTGAAGATGTTTTTGGTTATATAGAAAGTAAACAAGACATCTTGGGTAAGGTATGTAAAATAATTAATAACTTAACCATTCCTAACGTTTTAATATTATGATATTGAACATGAAATATATTACTTTTTACTATGTGTTTACTTTCATGCAGCCGGAACTGTTTGCAAGAGGAAAGCTCGTTATGTTAAGAACTTGCAATCAACTTCTTCGTCGCTTGTCAAAGGTATTTTATCCAAATGTATATTTACCCTTTGATAATGCCAAATAGGGAAATCGTATAGACGTTAAATCATTGTTATTTATGACACTTATTTTTGTTGATGGGCTTTGCAGTCAAATGATGTGGTGTTTTGTGGACGTATTATAATGTTTCTTGCTCATTTTTTCCCTTTGTCTGAACGTTCTGGTAATTTATCTTTTCTATCTGCATTTTTCGGTACTAAACCTTTTCCCCTCCTCCAATTCTACATTTGAATGACCTTTAAATCCTTTTGCAATTACAGCGGTCAATATTAAGGGAGTTTTCAATGTTTCAAACGAGACAAAATATGAAAAACAAGCACCAGATGGAATTTCTATCGACTTTAACTTCTACAAAACCTTTTGGAGCTTGCAGGTCAGACTAATGATGTCTTATACTGTTATCTGAAACTAAATTATAATTTGAATGCTAAATTTATGTGTTGTTTTAGGAATACTTTAGCAATCCTGCTTCCATTAGTCTTGCTACGACCAAGTGGCATAAATTCTCGTCCTGTTTGACGGTATTCTTTCTGTCATTACCATTTCTATCTAGGTTTAATCACCGACTATTCATATTTACCTTTTTGCTTTTCTTTATACAATGGGTTATCCAGGTAGTCCTAAACACGTTTGAAGCTCAGCCTTTAAGCGATGAAGACGGTAGTGCTAATAATCTTGAGGATGAAGCGGCTACCTTCAGCATAAAGTACCTTACAAGCAGTAATTTGATGGGTCTAGAGGTTTTGAGCTCTATATAAAAATATCAACTTTCTTATCAGCATTTGCTGTTTAAAGTAATTCAATTTCAGTTACACTGATCTCTTTACGATATCTGGTTAATCACAGTTAAAGGATCCAAGTTTTCGACGACATATTCTTGTTCAGTGCCTTATTTTGTTCGATTATCTGAAGGTAATTATGTCTATTTTTATTTTAAAATTATATACACATATTGATATTCATATACAGTGTGACCCTTATGCTTTACTTATTGGTCGACTTGTTACTAATTTGTTTTAGGCCCCAGGGAAGAACGAGAAAGATATGCCTTCTGAAACTTTGGTTAGTGACACCTTTATGTTTCCATGTTATTTTAGATTAATATGATAGGTAATGTTTGTGTTTATCATTTTATGAGAATCATGACAAATTGGCATTTTAAATTGTAGAAGGAAGAGATAAAATCTTGTGAAGAACGAGTAAAGAAACTTCTCGTCATGACTCCACCCAGAGGAGAAAAATTTCTTCGTAGCATTGAGCATATATTAGAACGAGAAAGAAATTGGGTATATATCCTGATTTGCTCAACTTAAATCAAGTCCATGTGAATATAAATTTGTTTATTTTGCAAATGAAGTCTTTGTTTCCTTACCCTTGTTTCTATGTGAAACTTGTCTTAGGTCTGGTGGAAACGTGATGGTTGTGGTCCGTTCGAAAAACAACCCATAGAAAAGAAAACGGTTCGAGATGGAGGAAAGAAACGGTACATATCTTTTAGTTATAGTTTGTAGTGGTGGCAGAATGGGTCGGTTGCGTTGGGTTGGGCTATGGGTGAAAAAGGTTCGGGTGAAAATGGGCCATTTTTGAAACAGGTCACATGGGTAATGGGTAACGTCAAATTCACATGGTGGTACACGAGATTTGCTTACAGTACGAATAACATAACTTCTAAACACCTTGTTGTAACTTTCAGTCGTCCACGATGGAGATTGGGGAATAAAGAACTTGCTCAATTATGGAAATGGTCAGATCAAAATCCGGTGCGTAAATATATGTTTGTCGTCTTTTTTTTATTGTTTTTAGTTTTATTCAAATTTTCATTGCCTTATATTAGCATGAAATTCACTTTAGTTTTTAGTTTTACGAATATATTAGTTTAATAGCTACTTAAGTTCATGATAGGGTTTCATAGAGTAACCAATTTAAAAAATGTGCTCGATTCGATTTTTTTGTGTCAAAAGGAGTAGTTTACAAGTTCAAATTTAAAGGGTTAAACTTTGTCCTTAAAGGTCAAATTATAGTTCATATTTATTCGTTGGAGTTAGTTTCCAATTCTAACCATCTTGCGACTTCATGTGTTACTTCTGCAGAATGCTCTAACTGATTCTCAACGTGTACGCACACCTGCTGTCACAGAATACTGGAAACCTTTAGCCGAAGATGTAATTTTTGAATTATTGAAGTTCTATTTTGTGAAAAAGTAAATAATAAAAAGATAAATACATAAAGTAACTGATCCCTCTTTGTAAATTGCAGATGGATGCATCTGCTGGAATTGAAGCAGAATACCACCACAAAAACAATCGGGTAAGTCTCTATTTCTCATAGTATGAAAAAGTACCCTTTTTTCGGCAAAAAGTTCCGATTAAAATCTTTACCCAAAAAAAAAAAAAAAGCTCCGATTAAAACGGGTTAAATTTTTTATATAAGACAGTAAATAGGTAAGTTTGGTTTCAAACTTTTTAAGTAATTTAATTGGTCAAATTTTTGTGTAGGTTTACTGCTGGAAAGGTCTTCGATTTGCAGCAAGGCAGGATTTGGAGGGGTTTTCTAGAGTGAGATTTAATTTTTTTTAATATATTGACATTTATTATTATTTTAGATTGGAACTAATGGCGAGCCAATTTTCTTGAAGTTCACTGATCATGGTGTGGAAGGGGTTGTGCCCTTAGAACTTATGCCACCTGATGTCCGCTCAAAATATCAAGGTAAAACAAATGACAAGTCAAAACGTGCTAAAAAGGAAGAAACCAAAACTTCAGCAAATCAAGCAGACGAGAATCAGGTAAAATATATCCCGTGTTACGGGTTTTTCTTGAAAAAATAAACATCTTATCAGTTTCTTAAATTTGACCCAAAAAGTCAAACTTAAATTCTAAATTCGATGTTTGAGAAAAAAAAATTTATAATGGAAATTGGTTTTTGTTCTTTAAAGATTGCAACAACACCTGCAAGTGAGGCTGACGGTGAAGGCAGTAGACCGGATCTTGGAGGGTCAGTAGCGCCAATGGACACAGATGCTGCAAATGATTCACCTGACGATCAACAAAAGCAAACCCCTGACTCAGACACTGGTCAAGAACCTGGTCAAATCGATGAACCAGAGACAGAACCGGAAGGAGAACCAGACCAAGAACCAGACACGGGAATGATTGATGGTGAAATTGATGCAGAAGGCGATACAAATACAAATGCAGAAAGCTGAGGGAAAACAATTAGTAGTGTCAATTATTGTATGAAACTTGTGTAATATTCATGTATCACGTTTCACTTATTAACTTGATATGATTTATATCATATAAATTGTAGCGATTTTAGTTTTTATCAATTTTTTGAATTCATTATCATTTTTATATAGAGGTAGACATTTATATATTGTTGGTCCTTATTCTAAACTGTTGGCAACTTGAGTTGTGATTATATAAACTTGTGTTTTAAGCTTATGGATCAAGTAACGTCGGATTAAAGACCGACGTAGGGGAACCACAATGACTCTTAAAACAAAACAACAAATATTATAGGTTTTTAAATATTGATTTTATTTTTGAATCATCGCGAATGTGCTCTTCTTGTGTAACCGAAACAGGGAAAAACCTCTTCGTTTACTTGTCATAAAAAAATGTTTTAATTGAGAGAGTAACATTGGTGACAAATTTAGAAATTTGAAATGCCCCTCAAACACACCTCTAAGTTAATAGCATGAAAATTCCTTCAAAAAAGGAGATGTTTTCCTTGTTTCAAGCAAATATTCCTCCATTTCTATTCAAGCATTCAAAAGTGTTTCTTTTTTTCATTTCTTTTCGTTCTTGTTTGCGAAAATACAACTTTTCGTAGCCGGTTCATGAATGTTGATGCAAACACCTTTTCTTTTGATCAAAGGGTTAAGAAGATCAAACTTCTACGTATTTGATCAATGTTATGCGGTCAAGGGTTTAATAAGTTTTCGCAATGAAGGGAGAAGAACAAATAAGAACTTTGTTTGGGATAACATTAACAGATAAACCGAAATGGCAACAATTTCTCATTTGCTCCTCGGGTTTTTTCTTTGGATATCTTGTTAATGGTATTTGTGAGGTTGGTTTTACTCATGTACATTGTTTGTTTATTTCAAATTCATACGAAAACTCAAATTAATAAGGCTTTATCTTTTTATCGCAGGAATATGTATACAACAGGCTTAAATTCAGGTACGTCAACCAGACAATAACTTGAGATTTCCTGACTTAGTTTTATGGTTATGCGATTTTATATTATCCAAAAATGTTGACGTATGAATTTCATTTCATTTAATTCAGCTATGGATGGTACTTTACGTTTGTACAAGGCTTTGTATACTTGACACTCCTACGATTACAAGGATTTACCCCAAAGCAAATGGTGAACCCATGGAACATGTACGTTAAGCTCTCCGCTGTTCTTATGGGTTCTCATGGATTAACCAAAGGCTCATTAGCTTATCTAAATTATCCCGCACAACTCATGTTTAAATCAACTAAGGTACTTTAAAGTTTTAATTAATCTCCGATAACTTTTTGAACTCAAAATTGTTGTTTTGATCTTAAAACGAAGGGTTTTATAGGTTTTACCCGTTATGATAATGGGTGCCTTCATTCCTGGTTTAAGAAGGAAGTACCCGCCTCGTGAATATTTTTCAGCTGTTCTTCTAGTTGTTGGCTTGATACTATTTACCTTGGCTGATGCCAATGCGTCTCCAAATTTCAGCATTATTGGTATTGTCATGGTCTCTGGAGCGTTAATTATGGATTCCTTTTTGGGTAACCTGCAAGAAGCAATTTTTACCATGAATCGTGATACTACTCAGGTAAAACGTTGTCTTTGATGCTTCTTGTAAACAAGCATAAAACTTAGGTAAATAAAAAGGTAACCAACCTTGTTCAAATTTCTATTTTCAGATGGAAATGTTATTTTGCTCAACGGTGGTTGGTACGCCTTTCTTGATTCCACCGATGCTTGTAACAGGAGAATTGTTCAGAGCATGGAATTCATGTTACGAAGTAAGTCTTTTTTAGCATCAATTTGAAATAGATTCATGTTCATATATATACATATATATACTTCACATCTAATAGTCAATTTAAATGCAGCATCCTTACGTATACGGGGTCTTAATTTTTGAAGCTGTGGCTACGTTTGTGGGTCAAGTATCTGTTCTATCACTAATTGCCATTTTCGGGGCTGCAACTACAGCATTGGTAACTACACTTTCTAATGATTCCCGCTTCACATACTTCGTTAGTTAAACAGCTTAAGATAAAGGATTTATATTTTTGTGTATGCAGGTAACAACTGCTAGAAAGGCGGTAACTTTATTGTTATCTTATATAATATTCACAAAACCCATGTCTGAACAACACGCGGTAGGGCTAATACTGATAGCTGCGGGTATTATAATGAAGATGTTGCCTGAAAACAAGATTCCCGGAAAGTTTATGCTGTCGGACGCCTTTTTAAAACAAGTTAAAACCTTTTCTAGAGAAGAATTGGGTGAAGAATTCAGTGACGAAAAGAGATCCTTGGTGTAAAATGGTCCCCCGAATTAGGCTGGCCATTGTGGCTACTGATTTTTTTGTTCTGTATATGATTTAGATTAAGCCGAAAGAAGGTTTTGGTAGTTTTGTAATGTAAAATATATGATATATGATGGTTTGCTCTATCTTTTGCTGATGCTTTTTTTTTGTTGTTGTATTCAGTCTGTAACGCGAAAGATTTGAAGTTAATTGGCGGTATATATATTAAGTTACTCGGTATTTTGCTACACGATAATTTTGTTTCTTGAGACTTCCATGAAGAAATGACGATCGTTTTCAAATTTGAACTCGAATGAGTTTATGTTTATAGTATGCATATGAAACATTTGGTTCGACTTGAATCAACTCCATCTAGTTTTGTCAAACATAAGCTTAATATATATAAGAGTAAATTACCCCGTTGGTTCCTCTATTTGTACCTAAATTACTAGTTTGAAACTTTTTTTTAAATACTTACAACAATAGTCTCCATTGTTGTAATTCCATTACCCCGCTGATCCATTTTTCTAACGTCCGTTAATTTTTAATGATTTACAGGTCACGTGCCTCTCACATGAGGGTATATAGGGACCAACGGTGTAATTTACTCTATATATAATTTTCATATTAAGAAACTATCTTGTTTATAGGTGCAACAAAACCGGTTTTTATCGGTTTTCGGTTAAAAAAAAACCAGTTAAAAAAAAAAACCGGTTTTTATCGGTTTCGGTTTTTTTCGGTGTTTTTGAAACCGGTTTTTTTTTTTCGGTTAAATCGGTTTTTTCGGTTTTTAATCGGTTTTTTTTTTGGACTTTTTTCGGATTCTAAATAATACAAACATAAGTTTTATAAAATAATACAATTACAACTAAAAATATTACAAACATAAGTTTAAATAATACAATTACAACTAAAAATAATACAAACATAAGTTTTATAAAATAATACAAACATAAGTTTAAATAATACAATTACAACTAAAAATATAAAAGACAAACATAAGTTTTATTTCGATCGTGTATTAAGTATATCGAGCTTCGGCATTGCCATCACCCGAATACACTTAACTACTCGTCGTTTACTACTACTACATCTTCTTCGTCTTCCTCCTCTACCTCAAAATCTTCAAATTCACCTTCGTCTAGTTCGGTTTCGGTAGTTGTAGGTGAAATCCCCATTTCGACTTCTTCTAGTTTGATACCTTCTTCAACGTCTTCTAATAATGGGCCTTCCAATGTTGTTACATTTTGTATCCTTTCGACTCCGTCCAAGTAATCTTTCAAGCATACACAAACTTCCACGGCTTGAGGGGTTAGTCTTGACCTTCTTTCCGATATTATTCTACCGCTAACGGAAAAGGCCGATTCGGAAGCTACCGTCGTAGCTTGGACGGCTAATAAATCTCGAGCCGTAGCGCCTAAAATGGGAAATTGTATTTCTCTTTCTTTCCACCAAGCCAAAATGTCAAAAGTAACAAATCCATCAATACCGAGAGTGGTAAAGAAATTTGTAGCCTTATATTGTCCCAATTCACTTGTTGGAGCGGATGTTCTTTGACGCTTTATAGCGTCTTGAAGAAAAGTGTTGTAAAGGTTTATATTTAAGTTGAGTTAATTACATGGCTCGTCCCTATGGTTTGCACCATTTTCACCCGTCATCCCAATTACTTTTTTATTACACCACTGGTACCTAAGTTTGAAATTTGTTGCCTTCAGAGTCCCTAAAATGGATGTGCCGTTAAAGGTGTCGTTAAGTCAGTGACACGTGCGTAACACGTGAGGGTATTTTCGTCAATTTAATTTTCTCTCTCCTTTAATGTACAAAGATCTATCTCTGCAACACTCCACACAAAACAACAATGCCACCACCACATCTCCTCCTCTTCCTCCTCCTCCACGCCACACCACCGTCAACCACCCACCCAGACCTCCCCCCTCTCATGCAATTCAAAACCTCATCCGACGTGTCTAACAAACTAACCACCTGGACATATAACACCTCCGAGTCCCAGATCTCTCCAATCTCACCTCACTCAAACTCCTCTTCCTTTCCGACAACCACTTCTCCGGCGACTTCCCGCCCTCATTACCACCGTTGTTTACGCCTCGAACAAAACAAATTCTCCGGTTCAATTGAAGTTTTAAACTTACAGAATTTACAAATTCTCCGGTGACATTCCAGTTGAAATCAACCAGTGAATATTGATTATCCGAAAACAAAACTAAAAGTTCAAGATGAACCCGAACAGAATTTACAAATTCTCCACCACCACATCCTCTGTTTAAAAAAAATGGAATCACCATTACTTCACATGGAGTCACAATGGGGACGATGCATCGAGGGGGTGAAGGTACTCAGTAAACGTTCAATGGCCTTTCAAGATGTTTATTCGGTTGTAGGAGAATTTAGGGAGGACAATTTTCGCTTTGGAAAACAAACAAAAGAAGAAAATGAAATGTTTGTTGATTAAAAGTAAAAAACCTTGATATGTATGTTTGTTGTAGAATGTTTAGATAGTACGTATTTGTTCTTCTTGGACTTAACAGAGACATCTTTATGTATAGGTATTCACATGGGTTTACTCTATTTTTCTTCTTTTGATCAAACAGATCTGAAAAAATATGCAGATTTTGGATCATAATCTAGGAATCTTTGATATGTATGCTTTGTTTTCTATTTTTGATTTAATTGGTTTGAAATTGGGATTGGAAAAATTAAGGTTTTTGTGGTTAGGGTTCTTAGAGGGAAGATGGTGGTAAAAAGACGATTTTGCCCTCACATGTTTCTCACATGATAAGACTTAACGGCACATTTAACGTCACATCCAAAATAGGGACTCTGCAGGCAACAAAATTTAAACTTAGGTACGAGTGGTGTAATAAAAAAGTAATAGGGATGACCGGTGAAAATGGTGCAAACCATAGGGACGAGCCATGTAATTAACTCATTTAAGTTTTGATTACTATTTTGACTCGAAGATGTACCCGCTCCCTCCCACATTGTGTTAATAATTGGAACACTTTGTTGATTATATTTATCACAATATATAGCAAATAATGCATCATAATTATCTTCAAATCTTTTTAGTTCTTCTTCAATAAATTTCGGGTTTGGGTCAAAGTGTAAGCCTAAGTTTTCCAAAATTGATTTCATTAAACTTTGTACCCACCAACATTTAAACAAGGATTTAGTGCGGCGGAACAAGTAAAAACCAATGACAAGAATTTAAAATATTTTATAAACTTCTTTTTTATAACTCTAACCACTTTTCTAAACATATCATATTCGGACATTTCAAATTCTTCTAATTTTTCAGTCATAATCCAAATTTGGTTTAGAACTAAAGGGCTAGTTGGGTAATCTACACCCGATAATATAGTCGTAGTCTCTTTAAAAACTAATAAAAACGAAGTTATTTCTTTTAGTCGCTCCCATTCATATTCGTAAACATGTACAGACTTTTCTTTTGCAACTAAAAGGTCATTGAAAGCATCTAAAGTAGCAGGTTGTCGTAATATATTTTCAAACATAGTATGGGTAGAATTCCACCTAATATTATTATCATAGCAAGATCCTAGGGGAATTTCACCACATTGTTTTCGAAAACGTTTATAATTAGCTTGTCGTTCGCTACTTGAACTATATATAGTTACTAATAATTTTCTAATTTTTTGACGTAAACCATCACATATTAATAATGCACTTTGCACGGACAAATTTATAACATGAGCAACACAACGAGAATGAAAAAAAAAACGCCATCTAAAATTGGTTTTATACGTAATTTAAGAAAATTCATCGCTTTAGTATTATTTGACGCATTATCTAGTGAAATTGTAAAAACTTTATCGTCTAAACTATATTCAACTAGTGTGTCATGTAATATTTTTCTCAAATTATTTCCCGTATGTGGATAACCAAACAATTTAAAAGCAATTGTACGTTTCATTAATAACCAAGATTTAAGATCTTGGTCATCATGAAACCAATGGGCCGTTACCGCTAAATATGAATTTGCCGTACCATGTGGTGCGGTCCAAACATCACAAGTAATATTTACCCCATGTTTATAGTTTCGAAAACCCTTAATTATGTCATTTTTAGATTTTTCCCAATATTTAAACGCATCATTTCTAAGGGTAGTACGACTTACTTGTGTGTATCGCGGTTGTAGCCTTTGTTTGATAATTTTCGTAAGTCGTTGGTTGTCGAAGTGGTTGAATGGAAGCCCCTCTTGAATGACAAACTTCGTAAATGCTTCTCGAACCGCATCATTATCGTATATAAATACGCTCCCATCTGCACCAAGTTCCGATTGTGAACCTTCTTGAACCGCTTTACATGCCTCGTTTTTGTGAGTTTTTAGTGTTGAGTTTGAATTAGAGCCTAAAAACTTCCCACACTTCTTGCAACGAGCTCTTTCATTCCCGTCTTTCATGATGCACAAATCGAAAAAAGCCCAAACTTCCTTGTTACGAGTAGTTGGTACGATTTTCGCTATATCGTCGTTAGTGTAAACTTTGATGTTTCGAACATTGCTACTAGCGGAAGCGGAAACTTGTTGTGATTGTGAGGATTCCATTTTTAAGAGAAGAATGAGAGAAAAATAGTATATTTTTTGTGTTTTTGGAAGAAAAAAGTAGAATATATATAGTTTTTTTGTAAGTTTTTGGTGATTTTTGTGAGTTTTGGATGATTTAGAGAGATGAAGAATTGAGATTTTGGTGTGTTTTGAACATAAACTAATAGAGGTATATATAGGCAATAAAAAAAACTCAAAAAACTCAAAAAAACTTGAAAAAAACGCTTCTAACGGACTTCTAACGGGATCTGACGGATTCTAACGGTCACTGTCGGATTCTGACGGAGTCTGACGGAATCTAACGGACATATAACGGTAACTTGACTTTAGCCGGTTTTTAGCGGTTTTCTTTTCTAACCGGTTTTAACCGATGATTTAACCGGTATTTAACCGGTTTCCCTTCCAACTTCAAACCGGTCTAACCGGTTCGGTTATTCCGTAACCGGTTTCGGTTATTACATAACCGGTTTCGACGATAACCGGTTTCGGTTTTCCGATAGCCTTTGAAAAAAACCGGTTAGAGTGTTGCACCTCTAAATTCTTGTTTACCAAGGCAGTGGGCCTACATCATAAAAATGGGCTAAATCCAAATAACAAACTTTCATATTTGGGCCGACAACAACACGTGCCCACACCGCCCATCATCCAACGGCTGTAATTGAAAGTTAATGAAGCACATGAATTTAACGGCTAAAAAACACACAATTCCATGTACCTATCCACACATTATAACAAGTCCACCAATTTGAAAAAAAACCTAAAAAAAACAATTTTCAATTTTTTTTTTAAATTAAGTCAAGAACCCTAATTTCAGTATCAAGATTCATTGAATCGTTTTCATTCATGAGAGGAACAAAAAGACAAGCCGTTTCAGATTCCACTCCCGACAACAACAATAATTCATTCGTATGTTTCAATTTATGTTTTTTTTTTAGGGTTTCTTGTTTAATTGATTGATTTTATTGTTATTTTTTATAATTAAGCTTGAATTTAGTTTAATAGAATAGAATTGAAATTATATTGTTTTGAGCTAGATTGTAGAAATTATGATTAAGTTAATATTGCTTTAAACCGATAGTAGCAAAACGTTGTTTACTCCGAGATTGCGGTTATCCGTGTTTTTTAGATGTAAAGTTAGGAACTTGGAGCATGGGTGTAATTTGTTGGTTATGTAGTTTCAGTTTCAGAGTAAGAAACCTATACCGAATATTGATTTTAACTCGAAAGCAATGGGGACTCCATCGTTGGATATGCGACGAGCTGAGCTGTCGAGACAACATGTCCGAGCTCTTAATAACCAATTTGCAAGGTTAGTGTGATGAGTGATAGGCAATGTTTTAGAATGCGACTATGTTTTATTTGTGGCGTTTTTTGGTTGAGTTTTTTGTTTTGGTTGTATGCGCAGTTGGGTTCAAACTCAGTTACAAAATCACCCGGATGAACTTTGGGAAGATGGATTACGTGATTATTTATCTCATGCTTCAAATATAATGGTACCAATCCAAATATATTGCTCGAGTTTTAATTTCTGTGGACTTTTATATTAGGCAAAAAAAATCTGTTAATACGGTGTATATTTTTGATATAGGATAAATTTAGTGATGTTGTCAACTGGCTTAAATCATATTCGACAAATAGTGAAAATCCGTTAGATAATGCGGCTCAGAAGAAACCTGTTATAGAAAGTAAGGAAATTACGAATATACCCGTTCAAGAGAAGACTACGCCTGCTCCACCATCTGCAACGGCTCCATTGTTTGCAACTTCAAGTTTCACAAACTCATGGAGCACCGGGCCTATTTTTAATGCTCAGCCTTCCTCTAACACTCAATCTTTATTTAACCCTCCGTCTTCTTCTATATTTGGTAGGTGCTATTTCTAATTTTCCGTCACTTTTAGTAGTTCGAGCTTTTTCCGTAACTCTGAGTTGTTTCGTTTTTCTGTTCTCTTAGCTGGAAAGGGTGTATTTTCTCTAAAGCCAGATGCTTCTAATGATGCGGATGATGGTAAGAACTGAATATAAATTACTCTTATAATATAACATACAATAAAATTATTAAAAAAATCGCTATAACGTAGTTTGTAATCTTGTCGAGAGATCATATATGTATCTTATTATGTATCTTATTATAACAGATGATGAAATTGAGCGGCCAAGCAGTCCATCTGTGAAGAAGACCGAAGAGACTGGCATCAGTGTAGTGCACGAAGTTAAATGTAAACTTTATGTCAAGGTAAATATCGGGAAACAGGGTTTTGTTACTTCTCAATATACAAAATCATGTTTCGTTAAAGTCTAATCTGTTTTCCTTTTCTATCTTTTCAGTCAACTGATCCAGCGGATAAAGATTCATGGAAAGATAGAGGAACAGGACAGCTATCGATCAAATGCAAAGAAGGTGTTACTAAAGGCACTAAAGACTCCAAACCCACGGTTCTTGTTAGAAATGATGTATGCTCTTTTCTGTCGTATTATTACCCTGCTTTAGCCATGGTATATTATAATTTTTACATCTTTTGTATAACGTATTTTGTATGGCACTTATGGCAGGTGGGAAGATTGTTGCTTAATGCTTTATTATATCCAGGCATAAAAACAAGCTTGCAAAAGAATTCTATTGTTGCTATTTTCCATACTGCGGTATGTTCATTTTTTGAATAAAATTATTTTGGAGGTTTTATAATCTATAGAAAAATAAACTTCGACCTGTTACTTAGTTTTGTTTCTGGGTTTATGGATTGGTCGACCCTTTCAACCTCCATTCTTTGTTTTACCCGTTAGAGATCAAGCATAACCTGGATCGAACTCTTAAGTAAATTGGTTTTAATTGCTATCTCTTCTTTTTGTGTTCAAACAAACTAGGGTGATATGTGTTTCAACCGGTTTCCTTTTTAGCTAGTTTAACCCGTTTAGAGATAAATATAACCCGGGTCAATCCGTTTATAAGTAAATTGGTCTTGATTGCTATCTCTACTTTTTGTGTTTATACAACTTTAGGGTGATTTTTCATTTTTTCTTCATAGGATGATAATGGGAGTGAGACTAGCACAGTTGTTGCACGAACCTATTTGATAAGGACAAAGAGCGAGGAGGATAGGGACAAACTTGCAGCTGCTATTAAAGAACATGCTCCTACTGCTTGAACCATTCACCAGTGTTTTACATTTCATTTGGTGAAATGGTTTTGTCATTGGGCTAATTGCCTTTACGGGTATGACCGATGACCAGTCTTGAAAGCAAGCACGCAGAATGGTGCGAGTTGAGGTCAGTTTAGCATAGGCTGGGAAGTTTTTCCTCTTGCATATTGTCTGTATCGTATAAAACTAAATACAAAGTTGTACCATTGATTACGGTCGAATGCAATTAGAGAGCAGTTTTTTTGACCTATGATAAACTTTACTGTATTGGAGAGCAGTTTTTAATACACTTTCTCTTATTTGTTGAAAGGTACTCCAGTTGTGCGACTGTCCAATGGTAGCCAGTTAAGAAAATGTGACATTAGTTTATTGTCGTTTCGTCTAAAAGCTTGTTGATATGTTGGTAATGATTTTGCTTATTCTGGCATTGTTTTAGCCAAAACTTGAAACCTTATGTGGAGCTTTCAAAATATGCAAGTTTGTAACATTTTGATTATTATCAAGTAAAGGCCAGAGACAACAGTAGAAAAGCGACTGTTGGCTACCATTTGCTTCGAATACAGCTGTAATTGTTATAAATATTCTAAATACATTTCAGCGAAAATTAAAAGTAACATGCATTGGTAACATTAACGATCAAATGTTAATCAATATTAAGCAACTTTGCACATCCGATATCCAGAATACAATAGTTTTAACAAACAGGAAGAGACGAACCACTTTACCACTTCAAATCGGACCTGTAGGATGCATAGATATAACATTATTAACTAAATTTTTAAAAAATTAAATGCTCAGTTCATAGACATTCTTAGACATACATTGTTACATGATAGATATCACATCAGAACTGGGATGTGAAGTGGTAATTGATGTCTGTTGCCATCTATTTTCTGTTTGATTCTCATCTTTCTTGACGGTTTTAAGATTAACACCACACTCCCCTAACGCGTAAGGCATCCCCAAAAAATGAAAGAAGGAGTAACTTCATAACCGCATTCCAACTAGTTTCCAAACTTTCATTGGCTTAAGCATGCCAATTCTTCATGGTCTGGTAAATGAAGAATGTATCCATCATCCATGTAAGATTCTTAGTCTTGTTGTGAATTTTAGCTAAAGCTGAATACGGACACCAGACTTCATTCGTGTACACAACAAATGTTCAAACATTTAAGCATAACATCCACCGGAACAGTAAAAGTACGTCTTGACTTTGTTTTCGTTGAACCAGCAAACTCTACTTGGTATAATTGTACTAAATATACTGTATTGAAACAATCCACATCGACAAGGAAAACCAATCGTCAAGGTATTATTCAAGATTTCCCACTGACTCGACACTGGTCAAGCCCAAGTTGTTGATTATTGGAATTGGTTCCAACCGAAAATAGCCTTCCACATCAACCAGCTTTCTGCAATGACGTAACCTCATCAAGATGATCTCAGATCATCTACCCGAGACTCACTATCGTCGGCACACAAAAGCAAGATATTGTAAGATGATCGTCGATATTGAACAGTCCGGCTATCTCACACACTCAATAAACACGTGCTTCAAACATACTTGTTAAGCTCAATTAATACAAGTCAGGACACATGTTGCTCCGTCGTTGGACGTCACAAAAGTGATGTATGTCGGTCAAACCAATCATAGAACGCCAGGTCGTCCAGTGAACTAAAATTTGTATATCTAAATAGTAAATTGTCATTTCATTTGATGGTACGGTTTTACAATAATTAGTTTCTCTCCCTACCTTCATTTTTATTTACTCACAACGGTCTCCATCCGTACCCGATCATCTCCTTGTGTTTCAAGATGCTTGAGAAAAATGAAACGATTCTCAACTATCATCTTCACCATCTTTTTTGTCTCTCTACTTTTAGCATGAACGATTACAATAATTAAAAATAGAAATATTTCAATAGTTACAATCTTAATTTCTTATAAATAAACTTATTCATTTATTGAGACATGCTCAAAGTCGAAGCTGTTGATAGAAATTGAAATTTTCGAAAGTCTTGTTTTTTTTCGATCTCTTTTTTCTTTGGTACTCGTTTTTTCCCGGGAACGACAAAATTTTGGTGCCCTTTTACAAAACATCCCATGCGCTCTTATGTCAAAATGTTTTTTTTTTTTTTTTAACTTCGCTTAGATAAAATTGCTCCACTACGGTGCCACATTTATCTTCACCGCTTGCTTCATCTCAATCGGCTCGGATGTAACATTGAAAGAAATAGTTAAATGATAAGTATCTCTATAAACTAGTCGAGCCCAAACCAAGTTTAAGCTTAGACGATGTTAGTCTCGACTCATCTCGATTACATCCCTAAATAAAATATTTTTATCTATATTTTGAATTAACTACTAATAATATCTATATTTTTTATTTTTTTACTCAGTTATATATTTCCCACCTGTATAAACATACAACGTCGCCATAATCATATTTATTAGGTCTCAAATCTTCACAAAGAAAACCAAAATTTCATGCAATTTCTTGGTGGGTTTTTCTTTGTTTTATTAATGATCATTATAGGATACGCGAAAAAGGCGAAAAAGGTTAGGCATTTTTTTGACTCGAGAGTTTACAAATACTAGTCATCTTTATATGTGTTATTTAGTATGATGTAAATATGATTGATTGAAATACTGAAATGTATTGCATGCTAGATTCTTAAATTCTGATTAAAATCGTCTTCTTGTTTTCGTTTCTTGCAAATAGTACTGACTATGGATGATTCTTGTAATGTTCGACGTTTTAGTTTAGAACGAATATGGAAATGTAGGTATGATATGAATGATTATTGATACATATACGTTTTATGCAGTAAGAGATGGTTGCTTTTGGGAAAAAGTTGAAGCATAGGCAAATCGAAGAATGGCAAGGGTACTTTTACTCACTTCATCCATTTTCGTGCATGTATTTGTTTTCTGAAACTCACGTTATATGTTATATATGGCGGTGTATCAGATATTACATCAATTACAAGCTCATGAAGAAAAAAGTAAAACAATATGCTCATCAGATTGAAACCGCAGGGTTTGAACGCAAAAATGTTTCCAAAGACTTCTCAAGAATGCTCGACAGTCAGGTACGATAAAATTCTGGGTCATTTCTTGTTTTTTGGAACTGTATAAGTGATTTTTGGCAGTGGTGGTAATTTCAACCCGTTTACTTAGAAATGGATTGATTCGGGTTATAGTCTACCTCTAACGTCTCAGATCAGTAATTTTAGAAACTTAGATAATATTGGGATAATATAGTTTTAGTAATCATATGTAATACAATAATCATTTATAAAATTGAAAAAGAGATAAAAAAAAAGATGTTTGCGGGTCAACTCAACCCGCCCATTTTTTTGCCTCTAATTTTTTAGTATGTAATGGATGCAGATTGAAAAGATTGTTCTTTTCTTATTGGAGCAACAAGGGATTCTTAGTAGCAGGATAGCCATGCTTGGAGAACAACACGATATGCTTCAACATGAACCTGCGTTATCAAGAATAGCTTCTTTAAGAGAAGCGTATAGAGACATCGGAAGAGATCTACTAAAGCTTTTATTTTTTGTTGAAATAAATGCAATTGGACTTCGAAAGATCCTTAAAAAGTTCGATAAACGTTTAGGCTACAGATTTACTGATTATTATGTTAAGACTCGTGCAAATCATCCTTATTCCCAGCTTCAGCAGGTCTTCAAGCATGTGGTAATTTTCTTAAGTCCATGGCTTTCTAACAGTCATTTTCTATGTTTTATTTTAGTTTGAAAGAAATACTAACGGAAATTTTCAGGGTTTAGGGGCAGTTGTGGGAGCCATATCTCGAAATCTTGCAGAACTTGAGGATTGTCATGGGAGTTACCAATCGATTTATGATCAACCTACTCGTCCATTTCAGGTTTTCCCATTTATTTATAGGTGGCAACATGAGTGGGTCAGATGGGTTGGGTAATGGGTCAAAATGGGTTGAGTTGACCCGATGGCACTTTTTTGCCCATTTGAATTATTTTACAAGCTAACAACTTTGTTCAGACTAAATTATCATCATACGCTTACTTGGTTATAATATTTGTAGGATCCTGTAATCGACTCTATAAAATCAGCAGTAGACAGATTATGTTACTCGACAAGTTTCCTTACTTTTTTGGGACAACATGCTCTAATTATTCACGAAGAGCTACCAGTTCAGCACGAAGAACATGTCGATGATGAGAGATACCATTTCATGTCACTTTTATTGAATTTGGTGAATACGTTTCTTTATATGGTGAATACGTATATTATTGTCCCAACAGCTGATAATTATTCCATGAGCCTAGGAGCTGCAGCAACCGTTTGCGGGATTGTTATTGGTTCAATGGCTGTTGCCCAAATATTTTCTTCAATTTATTTTAGTGCTTGGTCGAATAAATCCTATTTCAAACCGTTAGTATTTAGTAGCATTGTTCTTTTTGTGGGCAATGTAATGTATGCATTGGCTTTTGATTTCAACTCGATAGCTGTGCTTTTACTCGGTCGCTTATTTTGTGGGTATGTATCTGATGCATGTTCCAATTTTATCTTAAAATGAAAATTGGAGTTTGAGTTTTTGAGGTCAAACATACGTATGTTTTTTTCTGTAATATTGCAGTCTCGGGTCTGCTAGAGCAGTGAACCGGAGATATATCAGTGATTGTGTACCGCTCAATATCCGAATGCAGGCTTCAGCAGGTTTTGTTAGTGCTAGTGCTCTTGGAATGGCTTGTGGCCCTGCACTTGCTGGATTATTACAAGTTGAATTCAAGATTTACATGATCACTATTAACCAAAACACGATACCTGGTTGGGTTATGGCTGTTGCATGGTTGCTTTATTTGATATGGTTATCGATTTCATTTAGAGAACCCGCTCATCTATCTCAAAGTGATCATGTCAATGAATATAACGCAAGTATGATACGTTCCAACTTGGTTCATAATCTTATATTATCATCGATATTGATATATTGACGAATTTGGATCTTTATTATAGGTCAAGCGGAGAGTGATGCTCTTGAAAAAGGTGTAAAACAACCGCTACTTCTAAGTTCAGAGACCCAACAATATGAAGAAGAAGAAGATGATGAAAATCAAGAATGTGATGTGAGCGAAGAACCTTCAGAAGACTCACGTGCACCCGTTAGTTCCATTGGAGCTGCATATAAGTTACTTACACCTTCTGTAAAGGTTTGTAATAATTTTAACATATTTCTCGTTTATACCAATTTCTTGTCCAAGAACACGGTATAATTAATTTGACATATAAGTTATAAGGTCAAACAATTCAAGAAACGGGATACACCTTGACTTTTGAGGTCAAATAAGCTAAATAACCTTCGTTTATGATAATTTCGTGATAAAATCAGGTTCAGTTATTGATATACTTCATGCTGAAGTATGCAATGGAGATCTTGCTGGCAGAATCTAGTGTCATTACTTCGTATTATTTCAACTGGACGACTAGTAAAGTTTCAATATTTCTTGTGTGCCTTGGTTTAACCGTTCTTCCTGTAAACGTGATTGTTGGAAGCAATATCAGCAACATGTTTGAAGACAGGTACGCTTCATTTTATCGGTCCTATGATAACTATTTATCGTTGTATTTCACTTTATCGGTCTTAAGATTTGTAGTACATAACTTTTTTGTAGTGATTTTTCATATGTTTCTTTGATATATAACCACTTAATTGATTTCTTTTTCTTTTTGTTCGTGTTCAGACAAATTTTACTAGCATCGGAAATCATGGTTTGTTTGGGAATTATTGCCAGTTTTGACATTATAGTTCCTTATACGGTGACTCAATATGTCATATCAGGGCTGGTTATGTTTGTTTCTGCTGAAGTTTTAGAAGGTACATTCTTTTAAAGGCACATTCGTTTTAAAATAATTTTTTAGCTTACATTTTTTCTCATCGCGCATTTCTTGAACATTTAGGTGTGAACCTGTCACTTCTATCTCGTGTAATGTCATCTAGACTATCACGTGGGACCTTTAATGGTGGACTATTGTCAACTGAAGCTGGAACTATAGCTCGAGTGATTGCAGATGCTACTATAACATTAGCAGGGTATGCGGGTGAAAGTAGACTATTGAATGTTACTTTACTACCATCACTCGCGATCTGCATTTTAGCCATTATTTGCACATGTTTTACTTACAACTCTCAATATTGATTCCATATTATCAAACTAGGCTCGGTTAGTGTCGTTGCTTGTTAAGCGCAGACTCTTTTTCTTACATTGTTCATAATTAGTTGAACTCTTGAATATATTTGTTCTACTAGCTAGCTACATTGAATAAATTTTCCTCGTCTTGAAACTCTTGAAAGTGATGGTTGTTTCAAAAAATTGTTATCAAACACGAACGACTATTTCTAGCCAACATCGACTGGAAATCACAAATTGGATAAGGATGCATCTATTGTTAGATTAATTAGGATTTTATAGCTAATGTCACAATCTTGGATTTTCCTGAGAATTATGTGATTTAACACAAATATTTTGGAGTATATAAGAATATAAAATAAATGTATATGCATATATAGATGTGTTGTTGTTGAACAACATAAAAAACCAGGAAATCTTTGTACATTTATACGATTCTTGAAATTCACCTCGATAAAACCCATAATCATTCTTACATCCTTCCGTTGTAAGTTGTACCCTAACAAAAATATCACCGTTATACACACATACACACACATCTACACAAAAGCACACTGATCAACTACGCCAAAACAGTATACATGGGTTCTTCAGGGTGGTCGAAAATGATGGCTGCTTTTATCTCTACATTCCTTCTTTTTCATGGATTATGCTTTGCCCGTCGAGGTAACTAATTTCTTTTTCAATGTACCTATACAAAACTCGAAACTCAAGTTTTTGATGCATTAGCTAAAGCCAACTGAAGTAGTTAATCATTAGCTAAGTACTTGACGGTTCTTGTTAACTTTTAGATATCTTTTTACTTGTTAAATCGTTATTTAACCTCTACATGTTATATTATTTGATGATAATTGTAATTAATAAGTAACGAAATAATGTACGCTAAAACATCCACAAAAGACGCACTGCACCTGTTCAACAGAACTACTTTAAAGACGAGTAGTTGCACCTCTTCTATTGGTTTGTCGATTATAGAAATATAATTAGGAAACATTATATGAAATTTGTAAGAAATCAATACAATTACACCATGCTATCTGTTCCCTGTTATTTGTTACTCTTCCGTCCCAAAATTAATGTTCACGGACAAAAAACAAATAGTTTAAACGTTTATATAACAAAATGACGGTGTTTGTAAAAGAGGTAATATTAGAAATTCAATCGATTTCGGCAATTCTTTTTAGAAGTACGGACAAGACCATAGTTTTGGACAAACCCAAAAAGTAAGACGGACTGTAATTTTGGGATCGAGAGTATATATTTTTATTTCAGATGTCACACAAATTTTGAAAAAAAAAAACAATCCATACAAGTTTAGTTAAAAAACATATATATACATTTTGAAGTTATGTATTTAACTGTTTTTTTTTCCCACATAAATCAAGATCGAGGCTTCAGTTTCATGCACCTAGCTACAACAGCTCCGATGGTCTCATACTTCGACTACATTATCGTTGGAGGAGGCACTGCTGGCTGTCCATTAGCCGCGACTCTCTCACAATCTGCCTCCGTTCTACTCCTTGAACGAGGTGGTTCTCCATTTGGTAACTCAAACATCACCCACTTATCAGCATTCGGAGCCGCTCTTTCAGACCTGTCCTCTAGATCCCCTTCACAACGTTTTGTCTCCCAAGACGGGGTCATAAACGCCCGTGCCCGGGTTCTAGGAGGTGGAACCTCCATAAACGCTGGATTCTACTCACGTGCACATCCAGATTACATTGCTAACGCCCTTTGGGATGCCAAGTTGGTCAACGATTCGTATCAATGGGTTGAGAGGATTGTAGCATTTCGTCCCCCAGTGCGACAATGGCAGTCCGCGGTTAGGAATAGTTTGTTAGATATTGGAATACGCCCGTATAATGGCTTCACACTTGATCACTTGTATGGCACAAAAGTTGGCGGTACTATATTCGATCGATATGGGCGTAGGCATACATCAGCAGACTTGCTTCATTATGCTAACCCAAATGGGATTACTGTTTACATGCATGCACCGGTTCAAAAAATACTATTTACAACCGAGGGTAAGTGCTTTAATTGATTGTAAATGATGCATTAGTAGTTGTACTTTTTCATGACCTTTTCGGCAATTTTTGTAGGATTTTCAAAGCCAAGGGCTAATGGGGTGATCTTCATGGACGGAAGTGGGAGGAGTCATTGGGCTTACTTAAGAAGAGGGCCGAGTAATGAAGTTATAGTTTGTTCGGGGGCTCTAGGAAGCCCGCAACTTCTAATGTTGAGTGGGCTCGGGCCACAAAGACACCTCGAGACCCATAATATACCGGTCGTCTTGCACAAGCCTTTAGTAGGCCAAGGGATGTCGGATAATCCGATGAATGCTGTTTTCGTCCCATCTCCTAGGCCCGTCGAGGTGTCTCTTATCCAAGTTGTTGGTATTACTCATAATGGAAGCTACATTGAAGGTGCGAGTGGCGAAAACTTTGCTAGTGAAACACAAAACGCTCGAGATTTTGGGATGTTTTCTCCAAAGGTACATCTCATAAGTATCATGTTAAAACATATTTACAAGTGCATGAATTACTAAGAGATTGTTTACGGTTTTATTTCTAGATTGGACAACTCTCGACTTTGCCTCCAAGACAACGAACGAGATCAGCTTTAAATAGGGCTATAGAGGCAATGAGAACCCTCCCACGAAGTGCTTTCGTTGGAGGGTTTATCTTGGAAAAGATTATGGGACCACTCTCAAGAGGCCATCTTGAGCTTCGATCCACAAACCCAAACGACAACCCTGCGGTCACATTTAATTACTTTAAAGATCCAGGAGACCTGGAAAGATGTGTTGAAGGGATCAGACTCATTGAGAGGCTAATTGAATCGAGATCATTTTCAAGATTTCGGTACAATCACCTTCCGATGTCAACACTTCTAAACATGACAGCTAATTCACCTGTGAATTTGTTGCCTAAACATGCAAATGCATCCAGATCTCTAGAACAATTTTGTAGAGACACTGTAATGACCATTTGGCATTACCACGGAGGATGTACAGTTGACAAAGTTGTACATCATGATTATAGGGTTATCGGTGTTGATGCTCTTCGGGTCATTGATGGGTCGACCTTTGATTTATCGCCCGGAACTAATCCTCAAGCTACCGTAATGATGCTTGGAAGGTACATGGGAGTTAAAATTTTGCGAGAGAGAATTGCAAACAATGGAACTAATTTGTGATCGTGTAACATTGTTTCTTGCTTTCGGGGACATTCAAAAACATTTTTTTTTCTTTAAATACTTGATTTTCACTAGGTTTCTTTAGTACTTAGTTTAGGACTTTGTAAATACGTACAATTATACTATCATAACTTCCTTTTTGTATACTATTATATACAGACAACAAAACTAACAACTATCACCACTTTGTTACCACTGGCCATCGGTTCGACTACTACGTACCATCTTTTTCTCATCCGTCGTTCGCGGCATAACACATATACGCTTCTAGACTTTTGATTGCTTTGTTTACAATCAAATACTACACGGGGTTCACAGTCTCTAGTTAAGACACATGGACAACGGTTATATATTAGCTTGACTTACCGAGTTAAAAACTATAAATATGCAAGTTTTTTTTTATAAAAATAGTGAATGGATAATCTCTAAAAGTATATATATCTAATCATATATTTACTTTAATAGTTCAATACTTTAAATTTTACACAAAATAATATATTTAGTAATATAAATACATGTAAATTACATTAAAGTTTTTTATATTATATTTAAATTAATATTTATTATGAATATGTCATATATTTAAACTTTTATATAAATTACATCACATGATATTGACTATAACTTGATACGATCTTTTACCGATCCTTCGATCACAATCTTATAAAGACAAAAACGATCGAAAATAAAATCTCGATCTTGACAACCTTCCTTTTTCCATTGTTAATAACCTCATAATTTTCATTATTAGGTTTTCTCTATAATTACATCGATTATTACTATGTCGTTTTTCTTTTTCCGGTTTTCAAGCAACATACACTTTGTTAGCTCAAAACCTTATTGGACTAGTAAATAAGATGCATATATTAGAAAAAAAAAAAAGAAAAAAACAAAGAAAATTATTCATATAATGCGGTATCGTCATTAGTTTATACCTAATAAATGAGTTAAGGCTTTTCTTATTTTATTTTATTTTTTGATCTTACCGTAATCAAGTTTTGATAATCATTTAACAACTTATCATTTATAATTTTTAATTCTAAATTACACCTATAATCGAGATTTTCACTTTCCACCAAGATCAAATACAATATTGAGTTAACTATGTGACTGGTTTCTAAAGTTTCAGAAAATTTTATCAGTCATTTCCATTACTTTTTAATTACA
This sequence comes from Senecio squalidus, assembly GCA_910822075.1. Taxonomy (NCBI): domain Eukaryota; kingdom Viridiplantae; phylum Streptophyta; class Magnoliopsida; order Asterales; family Asteraceae; genus Senecio; species Senecio squalidus. The sequence goes on from CAJVGC010000065.1 coordinate 7,765,008, forward strand.
CCGGTAATTCTATTTTTAAAAATTGTTACATAGATGATCCATATTTTGGATGGACCGTTAAATTTTTGTTAAAGCTAAAAAAATATAAAAGTAGTCCATTATAAGTTAAACTTCACATTTCTGTTAAATCTTTTCCTCTTTTTCCGGCATCACTCTCCGACATCGTTTTTCTATAATTGTTTTCCAGCATCTTTTTTCTGAAATCATTTTTCCGACATATTTTTTCTGACATCGTTTTTCGGCACCTCTTTTTCGACAATATTTTTCCGGCATCGTTTCCGACTAACTTTTTCGAAAAGGATGTCGGAAAAAGGGTGTCGGAAAAGGATGTCGAGAAAAGATTCCAAAAGCAATGTCGGAAAACGATGTCCGAAAGTGATGCCGGAAAAAAGAGGAATAAATTTAACATGAAGGTGAAGTTTCACGGAAAATGGACTATTTATGTAACAAACTTTTGAACTTTAACGAAAACTAAACGTCCATCCAACATAGTGATCATCCGCATAAAAAAAATTCAAAATTAGGAATTACCGGTGTAACAGAAAAGTAATGGGAATGAATGATGAAATTTTGTGAAACTTCATGGACCATTCATGTAATAACTCTACAATATTTATATAAAGATGTTAAAGAAGAGAAGTGGAATTAAACAAATGAAAAACATTAAACAAAATCATATAACTCTATAATGTTTAGTTCACGGAATTTTTTTCAATTATTCTATCTCTATTCTTTGTGAAAATAAAATATATTTTTATTTTCTAAAATAAATAAAAATTATGAAAAACGCAGATTGAAAAAAAGTGTTTTCATTTTTGATAAGGAAAATTTAAAAATTAAATTTTGAAAACAATAAAAAGTTATCTTCAAAATTTTAGTATTAAAAGTGAAAATTAGAGATTTTTTTTTTAGTGAAAAGGTTTTTAAAAAACTCAATTTGAAAGTGTTTCTATTTTTTGAGTTTCCCTTAATTTTTTTCTTTTAAAAAGAAAATTGGATAATTTTTACCAACTAAAGCCCCATAGCTTTTGACATTAATATATTAAAAAGGTTAGGAAAGAAATCGATTATCAAAATTTTAAAACAATTCACCTAAAGTGTTTTATCCCTCATAATTTACAAACTTGTACAAGATATTAATTTTCTAAAACCGGCTTTTCCTTTTTCAACTTGTTCTCCTAATACAATTTACGAATAAAGATGTCAAAAATGGAAAGAAAAGTTCGAAAAATGAAAAAGCATAAAACAAAGTTATAGTTATAGTTAATCTTAGCTACCCTCGTTAGTTTATGTTTGATTATCCAGTAAGTCGATATGTTCGTCACATTTTCATTATTTCGAATCTTCTAATAAACTTTACAAGTTTTGCAGCAACTTGGAATAAACATTACACAGTTGGATAACATATAAACAACAATGAAATTATAACAAATGCATAAAGATAATGAATATTGTACATAAACGAAGACAATAGTATATTAAGTCAATTATTAATTTTGTGTCATCATTTGACTAATTTCTTTTATTACATCTATATCTTCCAAAAATCATCATTAGATATTTAAATCTTATATTAATAAGATTTCACCAGTCATCTAAAACTATTTTTCATAAATTACATTAAATGTTTATATGTATATATGTTATAAAAATTCTCGAAAACATTTAAAAAATCCGACAAAGTCAGGTGAGACCAAATAGTTACAAAAACAAAGCCTTAAAAAGTTTTCGGACCATGGCAACGACCAAGCCGGGCCGGGCAAACAGGTCAAGGATTAGGGTGGGCGAAAATTGTTAATAGTAAAAAAAATTGTTAATAGTAAAAGGTTTGAAACCCATATTGTTTTGTGTTTAGGAAAACAAGTGGTAGAGTAAAGAAATGTAATAAAAGAAAGAGTAAAGAAATGTGAAAAGTAAAAAACACAGTTGGCCACTCTCTTGTATAAATAACATGTCATGTGATGTGTCTACCTGTTAAATAACACAGACAGACTCTTTCCTTCTCCCCAGATACAAAAACAAAAAACTAAATAAAAAACAGATTGAAACCAAAAATGTCTGCCCCCGAAAATGTCGGAATTCTCGCCATGGATATCTACTTTCCTCCTACTTGTATCCAACAGGTTTTTATATTTTTATATAAATCTAATTAGATTAAAAATTAATATTTATGTTTATAGGACTTGATATTGCTTATTGTGGTTCGTGTTATGGATTCATAATTACAACTTTATCCTTAGGTTGATATAAGTTGTTTACATTAAAAGGGTATCCAACCTTTACTAGGTAGTCGAGGTAAATCACGTAACAAAGCAGAATGCGTCTTGTGCTAAATGTCAAACACTCCTTGATACGATTCTGGGGGTTGGTAGCCGTCTTTTACCTAAATACAATTTAGGTTATTAGTTTTTTAAGCTATTAAGAACGCAGTTTTGAGTGTTTGGATAAAAATGCATTTTGCCTTATTTTATGAGAAAATACGCACTTGTTTTGAATCACCTAGCTTTGTGTTTATATAAAATGCACTTTTAAAAAATGCAAACCCAAAAACCCGTATAAGCTAAAAATCATAAATCTCTTTTAAATAAGCTAATCCAAACACCCTGTTCGACTGTTTTTGCTATATTAGCAGCCAAGATATGGACTTCATCATGTACAGTATGACTTAATATGGATTCTACGCCCTTTTTTGAACTCATAGTTGAGTAGAATGCTGCCCCTAACTTAATCGATTTATATATCAACAATATATTAAATTTTTTCTAGACGAAAGTCACTGTCATCGATATTTTGCACTATTTAGCTAAACGTAAAAACAGATAAAATGTTGGTATGAAATTTTGCTAAAAGCCTAAAAGTTGCAATTACATATGTTGTGCAAGCTAAAGTAGATACAGGATTGCTTCGTTTCTTCTCTTAGTATGTTGTGCAAGCGAAGTAGAAGACACTGATGCGCGTTATTTATTTGTTACCTATTTTCTGAGAATTAACTTGTAAGCAAGATTTCTTAATATATAAGCCGTGTCACTTTTATTTATACAGGATACCCTCGAGGATTTTGATAGAGTTAGTAAAGGAAAATACACCATTGGACTTGGACAAGATTGTATGGCATTTTGTTCAGAGGTGGAAGACGTCATCTCTATGGGGTCGGTACTTTGTTATGATAACGATAATATGATTCTAGTGTTTTTTATATGTTAAAGCAGAGTATTCCTTATATTAACTTACTCGTTTACAGACTGACAGTGGTCACTTCGCTACTTGAGAAATATGGGGTTGATCCAAAACAAATTGGGCGGCTGGAAGTAGGCAGTGAAACCGTTATAGACAAGAGCAAATCTATCAAGACTTTCCTTATGGATATTTTTGAGGTACTAATTAGACTTTTCTCGTTATTTGTTAATTTTGATAAATTTCATGTTGAAACTTATTGATTAGTACACGCGCAGGATTGTGGAAATACCGATATCGAAGGTGTTGACTCAACCAATGCTTGCTATGGTGGAACCGCAGCGTTATTGAACTGTGTGAATTGGGTGGAGAGTAACTCATGGGATGGACGCTATGGATTGGTTGTTTGCACAGACAGCGCAGTGAGTCATTTAAAGATGTTTCAAAAATTTATTTTATGAAGACAATTGTTCGATTGCTTATTAGAAATCTCTTTTACTAGGTGTATGCAGAGGGACCCGCTCGACCAACAGGAGGAGCAGCTGCCATCGCAATGCTGATAGGACCAGATGCTCCTATTGCATTCGAAAGTAAATTCAGGGCAAGTCATATGTCTCATGTTTATGACTTTTATAAGCCTGACCTCGCAAGTGAATATCCGGTTGTTGATGGAAAGCTTTCTCAAACTTGTTATCTCATGGCACTCGAGTCTTGTTACAAGGGATATTGTAAGAAGTAAGTTGCTATAAGTATATACTTATGTTAAATGTGACTAAAAATTATGCTATAAACCGTCTTAATATAATTATATGCACTATAGGTACGAGAAATTGGAAGGAAAACAATTTTCGATTGCTGATGCTGAATATTTTGTATTTCATTCCCCTTATAACAAGGTAGTTGGTTGAAAAAACAGTTTTTTTTTTTTTCATTTTTGAATCTACAGCAGTTGTTCTAAGTTCCAACTTTCGTGTGAATTTGTGCAGCTTGTACAGAAAAGTTTCGCTCGATTAGTTTTCAGTGATGTCGTTAGAAATGCTAGGTGATTATTGAATATGCTAAATCGTGACTTCTGCTGAACTATATTTACTTTCTTACCCTTCCATTACAAATGTAATACGCTCTTTTTGTTTACAGTACTGTTGATGAGTCTGCAAAAGAGAAGCTAGGACAGTTCACATCTTTAACCGGTGACGAAAGCTACCAAAACCGTGATCTTGAAAAGGTATGTTTATAGCTCAAAATGCATTTCCCCATTCTTTGGTTTTCTTAAACATTCCCTGTTTACAAACATCAACTGAAACCATTTATGATATGAAACGAACCAATAGTTAATGGCGTTATTTGCAGGCATCTCAACAAGTGGCAAAACCCCATTATGATAAAAAGGTTCAACCCGGAACTTTGATCAACAAGCAAGTCGGTAACATGTACACTGCTTCGATATATGCAGCCTTTGCATCCCTCATTCATACCAAAAGTAGCTCCCTGGTAAAACATCTTTTATTACGTTTTCACATATTACTCCATCTTTTTTTGTATTTATTGTAAAGTAAATTAAGCCGCTTCTGACTGATTAATGACTGTTGCTTTCAGGATGGTAATCGTGTCATGATGTTTTCGTATGGAAGTGGATTATCTGCCACGATGTTTTCATTGCATCTTTCTGAGGGTAAAGCGCCTTTTAGTTTGTCAAACATTGCTAAGGTGATGAACGTTGATGAAAAGTTGAAGCGCAGAACTGAGGTACGGTTCTTTTACTCTTTGATAAGTTAGTAATATAAATCTAGGTAGTTTACAATTAAAATTAACTATGTTTTTCGTTGGTGCAGCTTGAGCCAGAAAAATTTGTCGAACTCATGAAGGTGATGGAACACAGATACGGAGGCAAGGACTTTGTGACCAGCAAAGATACTAGTCTTCTAGCTCCGGGCACCTACTACCTCACCCAAGTTGACTCCAAATACCGCAGATTTTATTCAAAGAAGACCACCGAGTTGGCTAATGGTCATTAAAGTTTGAAGTGCTGAAAATGTATCAAGTATACCCATCAGGTTTGAGTGATTTGTTTGATTCGTTTGTTGGTAATATTATTAGAGAACATAGGTTGAGACCGATAATTATTTATTTTCGTTTGAGTTTGTTACATAATAACACCCATTGGTTATCCATTTTTTGGAGAAATGTATTAAGATTGCAAAACACGTCATGTTATCTTAGAAGCTAGAACGAGAAAACATACTAAACCCATATCGTAATAATTAAACACTTAAACTCACAAATTAGAACAATCACATTACACAATACAGTTATTCACACTTTGTGTCCCTTTCCGAATCTGAACCCGCAACCTCTAGGTTATGGGTCAACTTACATACCATTGTCAGGCTAAAAGCTTATCATAATAATTAACAATAACAATGAATACCTATGCAAAAAGTCATTAAACCTCTAGGTATGATCAAGTAGTTTTCGGGGTTCTACGATTGGGTTCAAAAACATATTTATGAGTACCTTGAAGAGCCAGTTAATCGGCACTTATTAATGAGTAATACATAGAAACATTTGTTCATTGTCTTAGATATTACAGAATTAGAAAAACCAAATCCAGCTGCCAAGAGGATGTTCGGTAAGAGGAAATCACTGAATGAAAATTGTAATAGACGGACACCTCAACAATAGCAGCACTTCTTCCACCACGGTATCAGTAGCAGTTGTCCTTGTTCACCGTTGACTGCAGCATTAGGCGTCGACACTTTTCCATTCATGTTACCACCACCTCCATAATCAGCAATTCCTTTGAGACCTTCTTGATGAAAATCAACATCAAAAGGAGCTTGAGGAAAATAATCGAGTCTATTTGTATCCCGCCCAAACTCAAGATCTTCCATATTACCACCATAACCACCACCACCACCAAGACCATGCAACTCGCCCTCATATATGTTACTGCGAGAACGAAAACAAAAACAACATAGCAGAATATTTCTTATACCACCACCACGACCACCACCAACCTTAACGACTTTCTCATCCCTGCTGCTTAGCTTTGCCATGAGTAATTAAGCATGTATATTTCTAAATTAATAGTCTTCGTTATTTATTCGTGACTTCTAGTGAAGCAAATGTTTACGCGTTCAATATTTATAAAATGTTGACGGGTTCAAAAGTTTTATACTTTTCAACTTGTGCATTGATTTGGTTCATTTGTTAATGTGCATGAGGTTTTTTAATAATTCTTATTTTAATGATGACATAGACATAAACATATGAAATAATGACTTAATGTTAAGTAAAGTTACGCTTTCAGGCTTGAACTCTCATTCCGTCACTTTTCCTTCGACTAAGATTTCAAGTCCGGTCTTGTAAATTCAGGTATCATGTCTGAAAAATAAAAATGGAGCCTTTACTACAATAAACAAAAAGAAATATTTATAGTCTAAGACTTGAACTTGAGATCAGACTTGAACTTGAGATCATTGAGGCTTAATTAACAAGCTTTACCATTTAAATTAGAAGTGTTTTATGTTATAAAATCAACTATTTACTATATATTTAAATTTATAGTTAACGAATTTTTCAAATTTTAGGTATCCTTTAAACATGACTTATGTGCGGTCGTACCTCCTGCAAAACCTTCTGAACCAAACCTCCTTCTATATTCACTAACGTAGGTCTCAAATTTATATGCCAAACAAATAATCAGAAGTGCACAAAAACATAGAACCAGAAAATTGGTGATGGATCTACAGTTGACCTGGATCAGGGACGGAGCCAGGACGACGGCAGAGTAGGCAGTTGCACCCACTAAATATTTTTCGTAATGTAAAAATAGTTATATTTAAACTATTTTTGAAGTTTTGCCTCTATAAAAGTCAAAAATCTAAACTTTGACTCCATAAAAGTAAAAAATCTTAACTTTGTCCCCAATAAAAAAATGAAAATTAATCTACTTGATAAATTTGTTTTAGCTTGTCCACGCAAAAAATTTCCCGACTTCGCTCCTGATATATAGTTGTCTACTTTTGAACTTTTAGTAGTTTCAGAGTTTCAGCCCCCCACTTAAAAATTTCATGTTACGTATATGGTCACAATCAATACTTTCATAGACCTTTCATAGACGCAAGATATTTTATGAAACGAAACAAGATAACTCAAGATCAAGATCATTTGACGATTTGAATCACAAGTTATAACAAAGTAGACGGTTCCAACAATTTTTATTAATAATCAAATATATTTGAATATTAAAACACTTGAATAAATAAAATAGATCAATTTTGTTGATCATTAAGTAAAATACAAAAAGATAAACTCATCATAATAATTAACAATAACGATGGATACAAGACGAGTGCAAAAAGACGTCAAACGTATAATCAAGCAGTTTTCGGGGTCTTTCGATTGGGTTCAAAAACATATTTTATGAGCGAATCTTTAATGGATAAAAGCTCGGGAAATTCTGTCTTCAACTTAGTGGTGTCAAGCTGATTGTTGCTTCGTGGAGCAACGATCACTTTAGCTTGTTCCTCGACATTGAAGTTCTTCCATGTAAATTTATCGTCTATATAATCACGATACATTTCCAAGATCTGGTTATGGCTAATGCAACCAGGGTTCGTGAAGTTATAAATCCCCGTGAGATTTCTCTTTGCCATTTCTATCGAGATTGGAAGGAGTTCATCAAGAACTGTCATGGAGTTAGGAATATCTACCACTTTCTCATAACGAGTAATTTTGGCTATAAAGTTTCGCGGGTTTGTTAAATCAGAAGATATTGGCATTCTAACGCGCAATGTGCATACATTCTCGTAGTTCTTGAGCAATTCTTCCACCTACACATCGTAACAAAATTTACTCATTAATCTTATGGTCAAAGGGATCACATTTCACCATCATAAATTTGAAGTATAGTCATTAATTTGACTCTCAAAGTCAAAGTAACAAACTCTGACTTTTATAGTCAAAATTGACTATGAAAGTCAAAGTAACAAATCAATTTTTAAGAGAATTACATGAATCGTTCATGTAGTTTTACCAAATTTCCCGATTTCATTATTTCTAAAAATTGGTTACGTTTTTACAAGAAAAGTAACGCCGATATTTTTTTCGTAGATATGTTAAATTTGTCAGTAAGAAATTTCGTAATTAATTTTCAGAAAGCATGAAATCCGAGAATTGGATAAAACTACAAAGGTGATTTTCGTAATTAACTCAAATTTAAATCATTACCATAGCTTTAGTCTTGGAGTAAAACGAGCCAACAAAATTCGGACTATCCTCTTCCTTAAACCCGACCCCCGACCCAATAACATGACCCGAATCATATTCAAATATACACCCCGTAGCATAATTAATCAAAACCAACCCTTTCTCACGACACACGTCAGCAAGAGTTAACGTTCCAACAACATTAACACGAATAGTTTCCACCTTATGCGATTCACACCAGTCAACATTAGGTCTCCCGGTAACGCCCGCAGCGTTAAAAACATGTGTCGGGTTAACGTCGTTAATATCAGCTAATAACGAGTCGCGTGACTCCAAACGGCCCGAACCATAGGTGTAAGCAATGCCTTGAGATTTACATATGGTGCCTAACAAACCACCGATCCAACCGGTTTTCCCGTAAATTAAGAACTTGTATGAACCCATGAATATGATGACAGAAACATGGGATTCAAATTATGTTTTTTTTACTCAAGATTTGCGAAGTATGGGGAGAGATATCAGCGGTAAAAAAATGTCTGGAAATGAGGGATTTGGGTAAAATTTGAGGTTGTTTTTACCATTGGCATTTCTTTGTGGATTCACTTGTATGTAAAATCTTATGACATGTTTATTTACTTGTACATGATGAATAACTAAGGGATTATTACCTACCTTGACGGACTTACAACAAATTAAACGTGTAATAACATATTAACAACAATCAGAAATCATACGGATGTTGTTTTGATAACTTTTTTTCGACTCTTGTATAATCTAAACTTTTCAATATATATTTTTATATAAATGTTAGCATTACATAGAGACTGTATACAAAACAAAGAAAATTATAAAAGTAGTACACGAGATGTGTTTATGATTATGTTAACATCTTACAAATTAACAAATGTTTAAAAAAGATGCAATGAGAATTTGACAAGACAACTAAGGTGAAAACTAAAGTGCTAAATGAAAATTCCAGTTATGGAACAATAAATTTGGATTTTGTTTAGGTGGTAAGTGATTTTTTTGATGAAGAAGAGATCTCGAGTTCGAGTCTTGCCTGAGGGTTTCCTCTTGTAAGATAAATAAGATTCCTCTTTGTGGTAGTGTATGAGTTTGTTAGTCTCATATTGCCTAACTGGATGTTCTTATGGTCCCGAAACCGCTACACCTGCCTCTTAGAATGAAAAAAGAAAATAGAAATTTCAATTCCATGGCTAAATAGTATATAGGGTGTGTCTAAAAACTAAACTAAGTGGATGGCGAAAACCCAACTGATGCAAAACTTATTGTTATCAAACGCAAACTACGAAAGCAAAATCCAATGTAAAACTAAATAGGAAAATATGGTGAAAGACGATTTAAATAATGTTAGCTAAGATTAAAATAATCGAGCTAAAACTTATAATGATTTTCGAATGTCACGTAGCCTTAAGTTTCTAATGAGCAAAGTTTCTATGATCAAACATTGGACAACCTTTTGAACATGAGAGGTATTATTATTTAAATAAGACATGATTTCCTTGGTTTGGATTTATGAATCAACCAATTTGTTTAACTGAAGAAAAATAGAAACTAAACCATGTGTAAAAGTAGTTAATCGATAAATTAAACGTTGATTAGTTTTATCAAACCATATCTAAAACATAGTTTTAAATGATTAATTATATATTTATTGAGTGAGTATTATGTTAAAGCTTATAAAAATGGATTCTTTTTAGGATGTTTTAAAACCGTAGATGAAGTTTCTAGAATAGTTGAAGCTAAATCTTACTCAAGAGTAATTTCAATACGTATCACTACAACAATTCTGATCTTGGCGACGACTAAACATCGTCACTAAATGGCAAAAACTCGACGCTAAAGGGTTTTCGCGACGGCATATCGTCCCCTACGTGTTGACGGTGACTCTTTGTCTAGAAAAGGCTTAGACAAAAATAAAACTTTTCCCGACAACATGTTGCTAAATATAGTGGGGGAAACATTTGGCTTTTTGAAGCCAAATTATCTTAAGTAAAAACAAAATAAAAAAGGGATTTGAATTTAGTAACAAGAAGTCGCTGGAAAAGGTGTTTGTCAAAATGTGGACTATAACATAGTCAACACAAGTGTCTATTTTGTCGTTTAGCGACGACACCTGGTCGACGCTAGAAAGCCTCATATTATTGTAGTGTATATGTAATTTTATTTTTGTCAAATCCAAACCTCTATTTTTGTTAAATTTTGACCACTAGAGCTTATCCAAGTGGTTATAGCATGCTGTCTATCTGTGGGAGATCTCGGTTCGATACTCTCTCTCAGAGTGGATAACCCCAACTAAATAAAACTCGTAGAATGAGTTTGTTAACAATAAATGTATAATTGAGTATTTGTAGTTAACTCATATGCATTTATCATATTTGATGTAATTAATACCCTTTTTTTTAATATAAAATGTTTGATTAACATGTACCCTTTATGTAAGCACTAATAAATAAAACTGAAAGTTTGTTAGCATTAAGTTAAACAATTTATTATGGAGTTGGTAAATCTCTATAAATTGACCATAAAGGTATCAATGAAATATGAAAACCAACTTTTCATTTGGGTTGAAAGCAAATTTAAAATAGTCTAATGAGCGCCCTTTTAGTCTTCTTTTTCATTATCCTTACAACATTTCCGGATACTTATATTGCTACCGGTTCCATAGAAAGTCCTTGTGTTGTACTTGTTAGATGGTATGTGAATGTTATTAATGATATCTCCGAAGATATCGTACTTCATGTAAAATCAAAAGATGATGATCTCGGAAATCATACACTTCCATTTAATGGAATTTATGATTGGTCTTTTTGTTTGACACCATCAACAGTCTTTTCTGGTGAGTTCTGGTGGGGTTCGAAATATGCATCATTAAATTTGGTTGACCATCATGCTTTTGAGATTTGTGATAGATTTCTTTCTACAGCACATTGTTATTGGTTAGCAAGACCGGAAGGATTTTATATAAGCAAGGAAAACAACCCTTGGCCTAATAATAGTTGGCATTTTGAAAAACCTTGGCCTTAATAAGTGTGTAACATTTGTGATTTATAATAATAAAAAGAATGATATAACATAAATATACAACATTTGTGAAAAACCTTGGCACTTAACTTTTTTCCGGATTCCTTTTTGTTATATCTTATATCCCGTAATCGAAGCGAGGATATTTTAAAACTAGTTTATACTGATTTTCATATTGACAAGTCACAATAGTTGGTAGGAAGATCTCTGATTACAAAAATATGTTATACTTTAGTTTATGAGTGTTATATTATGTTAAAATTTTAGAAGCATATGGTTGGTGACAATATAGAATTACAAGAATCATGTGATTTTATTCAAATCGTTTTTATTTCCTTTTCAATAACAAGAGAACAAGTAACAAATAACTATTGGGTAAATTAGAGAAGGGTTAAGTATCTAAACTACCAATTTACTTGCAGGGTATAAATCAAAAAAATAATACAAACTTTCTCATTTGTAGCGTTATAATAAACCAACTTCCGATAATACTTGTATAATACATGAATTTTCAAATCCGTGGCAATATGATAAATTTGTAACCAATTACCTGCAATGCTTCCAACAAGGCATTCATGTCAGATTATTGCTAACATGTCATACACGTCAGAATTTTTTATTTATTTTTTATTTTTGAAATTAAACAAAAGTACATGATTAAAGCTACCCAAACTGGCACTCTTGACCCAACCTGTCACAACTACCCAAACTGCCACTGTTGACCCAACCTGTCACAACTACCCAAACTATCACTCTTGACCCATATACATCAATTTTAAACCCTAATTTCATTTCCTTTTCTTCCCTACTTTCATTTCCCTTACTTCCACAATTTTGAAACAGAAAACTAGATTAAAAATATAATTTGTTTAAGTAACCTTGACTCACACTTTGGTTCAGGATATTCCACAAACACCTTTTATGTACACTTTCAGAACTTATATTCTGGATATGATTTGTTTAAGCAACCTCCACCATTAGACAACTGAAACATAGTACCGTGACTTAAAAGTCTCGTTATGAAAACCAAAACTCGTTAAACTGAGTTTAAAGCCAAAATTCAAAATGAAGTCGAACCTTAAAATAGCCACTAAACCATCAATGACTTTATACATCTTTTTCATGAATGTAACAAACCGTTAACAATCTGAACAAAAAAACATGACTTAACACACTATCAATTACTTTTTCATCATCCAAAGCACTTGCTGATTCACTTGATTGGGTTGTGGTTAGTTCTCTAGCAAACAAGTCTATTTGCCAATCATTTTAAAAGGTTGTTTACTTCTGTAGTGGGGATCTTAGCCCTCCCGAGTTCCACCATTACGGGTTTGCGTCACCTTTATACATACATTTTACCTCACCAAATAGACGATATGTAGGTAACTCATAGTCTTGATCATCTGTTATGTATGAAAAATACGATTTACTTGATCGAAATTTGTTTTTTTATAAAAATATTGTTCTCTTGCAGATGTGATAGTGCACAGCTTGTTGGCCGCGTCTTCAGGAATTTACAAGCTGCCAACCATATTCCAAGGCAGACCACAAGTTAAATCGACGATGAATTGCATAAAAAAATGAATTATGCATAATTTTTTTTATTTTTTATTTTTGTTATATTAACTTAAATCGACGATGAATTGCAAGTGGTTTTGATTCCACTATTTCTTATTTCTTTTCATGATCCGAGCATGATTTTGTTGAATTAGGGTTTCGATTAAACAATAGCAGAGTTGATTTGGATTATTTTGATAGAAATTGAGAGATTTTTGATTTTGGGGGAGATTAGGGATTTAATTTGGGAGAAAGAGAAATTAGGGTTTGATTTGGGGGATAATGACATGAAATTAAATGAAACTAAATTACATAATAGGTGGAAATCAATAAGACTAAAACAATTAAAAATTACTAGGTAAAGAAAATTCAACGGTAACTAGTCAAAAGTCAACAAAATTTGGAAATTTTTTATCACATAGTGATGGATTTTGAAAGTACATTATTATATAAATATTATCGAAAGTTGGTTTATTATAACGATACAAATAAGAAAGTTCGTATGATTTTTTTTTACTTCCACCCTTTATTTGCACAATGAACTTTGTTTGATATTCATAATCATTTAAAGTTAATTTTGATATTTATTTTTGACCATGTTTTTTTGTTTTTAAAAATTCTTACTTAAAACTTATATCACAATATGATTTATGTGTAGTAACATTTTATTGAAAATTAGAAACTATATAGAAACAAATATAACCCTTACATTATCGAAGCGTTTTGTTATATTTTATTTATTTTGAAACTAGTTTCTTATACTCATTAAAAAAGTATGAGTCATATTAACAAAATATGAATACGTCGTATAATAGTATTTTGATTTAAGTTTTAAATACAACTTTTTATTTAAAAACGTTGTCCAAAAATAAATATTACAACCATCTTTAGATGATAAAGAGAAACATTTAAATTGTCTAAAATATTCTATTATAAGTTTTAAATACGGATTTTGTAGAGAATCATTGTCATATATATATATATATATATATATATATATATATATATATATATATATATATATATATATATATATATAGAGGTGGGTTCATTTAGGAACCACTAAATATTTAGGAACCATTAGGAACCAATATTCACCAGTGTATATATATGATATTCACCAGTGTATATAAAGCATATGTATATATATATATACACTGCTGAATATTATATGTATATACACTGGTGAATATTATATGTATATACACTGGTGAATATCATATTAAATATACACTGGTGAATATCATATATATACACTGGTGAATATTGGTTCCTAATGGTTCCTAAATATTTACATGGTTCTTAAATGAAACCAACTCTATATATATATATATATATATATATATATATATATATATAGTGAATGGTTCCTGCGAGAACTCAATTTTTTGCGAGAATTGCGAGAACTCATTATATACCATTAGATCGCTTGATCAAGGGCTGAGATGAATTGTGTCGAAAATGTAAATATGTAATAGATTATGTACCATTTCAAAAATGATAAAAAGGTAACTTGGTCATTTTGTTTAAATCCTATCAACAAAACCGAATAGCCCTTTATTTTCTCACATTTCAACTGTCTATTTCTAAATCATCAAACGGCGGAAATGAGTACGAATCGATTCAGTATAGGTTACGCTTTGTTATCGAAGAAACATAAGAGTTTTATCCGGGATTCGTTGGGGAATTTAGCGAGAGAAAGAGGAATCAATCTGATTAAGATCGATACTGAAGTCGTCGATACTGAAGCCGTTGGTAGATCAAGGTCGTTTGATTGTGTTCTTCACAAACTCTACGGTGACGATTTTCCGTAGAGTATAACCCAAACAAACTCTACTCTTATTAGTTCGGCAAATCCAGATCGGAGGTAATTCTTCATCCACTTTCCATCAATTTCAGTCTACCTGTTGCTAATTTCGATTTTATAGATCTTAATTACTCAATTTCATGTTGTGAAGAATTTGAGAAATTGAATTTGATATCCTAATTTAGTTTATGTGTTTCCTGTTTAATCGGAGAACTCGATTTGAGTTATATTATATTTGATACATTGTTTGTTACTGACCTAATTATGATTAAATTTCAGAAAATTTGTGGTTTAGTTGAGAATTGAGATTACAGATAAATTTGTTAATATTAGGTTTACGTTACTGTTAAGCTTCCAAAAATTGATCTTCATTTGTTCAATCGTTTACTGACCTCCTTATCGTTTATAGATCTTCATTAGTCAGTATTAGTTTTGATTGGATTTTGTGTTAAACTAAATAGAATTTACGAGCATATCATAATCCGTTCATGTGATATCTGATGAAATATACGAGCATATCATAATCCGTTCATGTGATATCTGATGAAATATACGAGCATATCATAATCCGTTCATGGGAACATACACTAACAGTCAACGGGTTCTCCAAGGTATATAATTGCATTAACAACTTGATTTCTACAAATTCAGGTGTATTCTTTTATCATTGACATATGTCATTTGATCATTGTTACTTGGTGTGCATTTGTGTAGGCTTTTGCAATGACAGGTTGGAGACTTGGATATGTTGCTGGTCCTAACTCCTAAACACTTTGTTGCCGCGTGTAATAAAATTCAAAGTCAGGTAGTTTTTCTTTATTTCTTTATTTCTTTTTGGGATCCCTGTCGGAAACACAAAGGACAATTTTTCCGTAATTAGTTTATTAACAATAATCTACATTTTTAACCAAAATGAGATTAGTAGGTTGCATGCATTAATCACGTACACTAAGCTTTTAGATAAACATTTCGAGTAGATATACAACCCCAATCGACCCATTCATAAGTAAATGGGTTGAAATTACCACGTCTACAGAACACCTTGAAATTGTGGGAGTCGGAATAATTAGTGTGCGTATTTGGTGTCACAATAAATAGCTTGCTTTGAAACCTTCTTTTAGTTTGACTCTAACTGGTCTTTATTTGTTTATTCCGACTTCAGGTGCTAGTAGTATATCTCAAAAAGCTGCTTTTAACTAAATTGAACCTTAATGCGTCCAGGTGATATCTAGGTGATATCTGATGAAATATACGAGCATATCATATATTCACCAGCGGTACTCACAAGCTTGGTATCCTTCGGAAAACAGGTACCGTTAAGACTCGTTTTACTTAAAATTTGTCATTACTTTGTTATACAATTATTAATTAGCTAGTTTCTTTTATAGAGGTATGATGGAAAGAGAGCAGTTGCAACTGAGAGTGCAAGTCTACTTCCCCGAGACCGAAAGAATCGAAGGATATCTAGTTTTATTTCTTGTATTATCCTTCTCTCGATACACATCTTAGTAGGAATTGAAGTTAAGCGTAACTTTTTAATGGTTTGTTCCTTCTAGAAGATCATTTAGTACAAGTTTTTCGTTAGCTGTTAACATTAAAGACGAATGTTAATTTTTTTGTTTTTAGGTACTTAATGAAGAAGATTACCAATATAAAGATGATGAAGATCTAGTTTGAACTTGAAAAATTTACGGTCTCAGGATTATATGCATTTTATGTGGTTTTGATCTTATTTAAACATCAAGAAAATTTATGTTCATATGTTTATACGGCTAGATCATTAATGAACAACAATATTAATTCCTTTTTTTTATACTTTTTATTTTATTACCTATGTTTAAATATATGTCTAGATTAGTTTCCTACTTAAAACTTAAAAGAAAACGAAAATACAACATATGTAATACGAAAAATCAACTTGTTCATATCTACACAACTAAAAACACAAAACTGTTCATATATGATCAACGGAACTATTCATAAAACTTATCACGAAACAAAAGGGAGAAAAAAAAGGAAAAATTAAATAAAGAAATAAATTAATTTAAAAGAAAAAACTAAATTTACTAACTTACCCTTTTGATTAAAAAATAAATATTTAATATTGAAAAAAAATGAGTGGTCCAAAATGAGTTCTCGCAGTTCTCGCAAAAATTTGAGTTCTCGCATGAATCACTCCCTATATATATATATATATATATATATATATATATATATATATATATGGAAAACTTTGGATGATTAGAAGAAATAAAACAAAGTATGTTGTTTAAAAGATGTATAAAAGTAATTTCTGATGACAATTGACAAAGTGATAGAAAGTTGACATTATAGTTAATTAACTTTAAATATAATACATGATATTTTTCAACTTTTAATTATTTTTTTCAAAAAAAATAATTAAGTGATTATTTACGGGTGTTTGTGTAAGCTTATTTTTGGGGCTTAGGCTTATTATTTATAAGTAGTTTAAGGCTTATAAAATATAAGCTTTTAAACTATTGTGAAGTGTTTGGTGTAGCTTGTGAGCTTATTAGCTTATAACAAGACAAATATGTTTGATAAGCCCATAAACCACACAAAATTAGCTTATGAAAACTCCCTTATATAAGCTCATAAGCTTAAGGTAATAAGCTCAAACAAACACATAAAATAGGCTTATCTCTTTTACAAAACCTAATAAGCTCATATGCCATTTTATAAGCTAAAACAAACACCCCTTAGTGTTATGATAGTTGAATTCTTTTTTGATGAAATGGAAAAAAGGAAAAAGAAAAAAATGAAAAAACCAAACTCATTTAAAAGAGAAAACTGATAAAACAAACATGCTTAAACCGGACTTGATATTTTTCTAAAAACCTTTGAAAATCGAATATATCAATATACAAAATATTGGCCCAAAACGACCACGCTCACCAAGAGTTCAACTGTTCAAGATGTGAACAATGGAGATGAAAGAGAGTTTATTTTTGTGTTTGTGCCATTGTTTTGTTCTATTATACTATATTTTCATTGGGTTAGCTAGGATCGTCCCAATTTGGTATTAACTTGATTATTTTGATCTTGTATTAAAACATTCTCATTTTAGTAAGAAACATAACAAAATATGCAATACATTAATTCTATATAATTTTTTTTATATATTGTTTGACCATTAGCATTTATTTTTAATTAAGGTTTGTCAATATTAGAAAAAATATTGATTCGGGTTTAAAACTTTTCTATAAAAATTTCAAATGGCTTTTAAAATCTAAATATAAATGAAAAGACTAACCAACTCAGAAAAAATCATTTTTAGTTTATTACTACAACAATGCGTAGCTTGTTAGTCATTTTGTTTCTCATTGTTATCTCATCATTTTCCAATCCTGTAAAAGCATCTTCAATAAAATTTCCATGTATTATTCTTGTTCGATGGCATATGTTTGTAACCAACGCTATGCATGAGGATATCATATTTCACTTGAGTTCACGAAATGATGATCGTGGAAATCATACACTTCCTTACAACAACGGTAGCTATGAATGGTATTTTTGTGAAACTGGACAAATTGTTTATATCGGAGAGTTCTGGTGGGGTTCGAAATATCAATCTTTGAATTTGTTTGATAGCAAGGCTTGGCAAAAGTGCAATAACGGAAGATTCGTTACTCAACATTGTTACTGGTTAGTAAGATCAGATGGATTTTATATTAGTAAGAATAATGCGGAGTTTCCTGCGGGTTGGGAGTTTGTTAAATCGTGGCCATAAAAAAACTTGTAACACCTTCATTTTATTATATGAAATGATATTGAATTATAATAAATTAAGTTTGTACTTTGTTAAGTTTATGCTTTTATGATTTTACCTTGTATGATTAATCGACCATTTATTACTAATCCTAGAGGATAATCACAACTAGAACTTAACAAACATTTATTTCGTTATGTATTTGTTCACGTCAAACATGAAACAAAAACGAATAGAAATGCTGAAGAAAATGTTGCCATCGAATAGTAATATCAGACACTTTTGGCTCTAATGCTAGAAGTTCAATATAATCATGTTTTCCGTTCATCAATAAACTCGTTTTGTTTATTTTCAGCAATGTTGTGACGAAATTACAACCATAAAAATCCAACAGTAATAATCACAAACATAGTTGAATGTGGATTTACGGTATACTTGTTTCACATGATGGGATCATTGGACACACATTAGCCATTAACCGTGATTACAAAGTGTCCACGGTTGAACCTCCAACATATGAAACAATGAAAAATGGCTTGCGTTTCTCTACGTAAACCATTGAAACGACTATTAATTGTAGCTACTTCCGACCAACAATCATATCTATTACCGAAAGTAGCTTCATTTCTTGCTAGTAAATTTGCCATTTTATAATTGTGACAACCGCGATTTTCATTTTTAATTCGGTTGTCATTATCGTTATTTACTAGATTATTGTTCCGCGATAGCGCGGACAAAGATAAAGTTTGACTCGTAAATTTTTGTTTATGTAGATTTTAAGTTATTATGAGAAGACAATGTCATACGTATAATAACATATATACGTTTACGTTTATACCTATGTTACTTATAGTTAAAATAATATATACACTTTTACGTTTATATACATGTTTTGATATTTTCATGAGGAGATTTTAAAATAACAATATGGTAAATCATAGTCTATATTTAACGATTAGTATATTAAACTTATGTTTTTTTATTTCAGTGGAGATGTAAATGAAAGAGAAAATGTAATTATGTATTGTAAGAGGGTGTAAAATAGAATTAGTCTTTGATGACATCATCAATATGATCTAACGGCTGAAATAAAAAAAGGATAAATCATCCAATGTGACATTTAAGGCCGCTATTTTATTATATATTAAAGATTAAAGATTACGCGTTATTGATTATTGATTTTATTGCATGTTTGTATCACGTTTATTGAGTTTTGTTTTATTTATTGTTTTGTCCTTCGTGACAGAAGCGATCTAATGGCTGAAATAAAAAAAGATAAATCATCCAATGGACCTTACTTCGCCATGTGACATTTAAGGCCGCTATTTTTTTATATATTAAAGATTAAAGATTACGCGTTATTGATTATTGATTTTAGAGTTAATTACATAATTGGTCCTTGTGTTTGTTCCAAAACAACGGGTCCAGTCCCTGGGTCACAATTCGTTCGGGTCCAGTCCCTGGAGCCTATCTTTGGTTGCACGTTTGGTCCCTCCCTCTAACAATCGTTAAAAACTATCGTTAAATGTCCCATGTGACAGGCACGTGATGGGTAAAATAGACAATTCGTCTTTCTTTTTCCCCCTTCATGTGTTCTTCCCCAAATCATCTCCAATCAATTTCCCCCAAATCTCGGCATAATAAAACCTGTTGTTTGTTGTATGCCATAATTAAACATATCAAAACATAGTATATATTTACCTAAGAGTTAATAATGACTCACTATTTACCCTTGAGGATAAACATTGCCATGTAGAGGAAGTACAACGGATGAACATATTGACTTTCCGGATTCCGACGGCAACGACCATTTCCACCATGTTTTCCGACGATCATCGGAGGCTAACGACGGTGATATGATCAAAGTCAACAACAGAAAACCTAATGACACCATTATCCTTAACTTCATCTTTCTGTTTATGAATTGAGAAAACAAACAAGGCTATTATGGTAATTCAGTTATTTACACGAGTTATTATTCGAAACTTTTTTTGTTACAAAGTTTCTGATTTTGACCCACGCATACGCACAAATAAAAAGATTATATAGATTTATTTCATTATATCCTTTGGGGTTTTAGTGTGGGGAATTGGGTGATTGGGAAATTAGGGTTTTTGATTTGGGGGAAATTGATTGGAGATGATTTGGGGAAGAACACATGAAGGGGGAAAAAGAAAAGCGAATTGTCTATTTTACCCATCACGTGTCTGTCAAATGGGATATTTAATGATAATTTTTAACGATTGTTAGAGGGAGGGACCAAACGTGCAACCAAAGATAGGCTCCAGGGACTGGACCCGAACGAATTGTGACCCAGGGACTGGACTCGTTGTTTTGGAACAAACACAGGGACCAATTATGTAATTAACTCTTGATTTTATTGCATGTTTGGGAAAATGCACTGGATGACCATTGTACTACACAAAAATATCCGTCTAGGTCATTGTACAAAATTTACGTCTATCTACATCACTATACCGAAAGAAACCTGTTATTTAAATCACTTTTACCTGATCAACAGGTCAACCTCCTTCCATTACTTGTCATAAATTAAGCTCCAATCCCCTACACCTCCCATCCACACCTTCCATCAACACCAACCGTCCAACTCATTTAAATTCCCAATCCAACGGACTAGATCAAACATACAAGTTACAACTACTACTTTTTGTGACTTTCTTAGTGGTCACATATATCTTAAACCTCAATAACAACAATGGCGATACACATATCTTCACCAACAATTACATCTTCTTCATCATTCTCTCAATTCCCTTCAGTTTCTCCCTTTAAATCTCCCCCATCTCTCTTGTTCCCTAGCACCAGTTCCACCCTTAGCTTCAAAATAAACAGAAATAATCGAACCGATTTTGTTGTTGTTCCAAAAGCTTCTTCCACGGCTAGTTTCGTTCCCGAAATCGTAGAAAAACTCGGAGAAGTTAATATCTTCACAGCTTCTGGAGACTCTGTCTCGTTCAACCAACTCTTGGGTCAATCTGATCGGAAGAACAAAAAACCCAAATCAGAATCTCGTTCCCAATTGAAAAACAAAAAACCCTAATTTGAATTCCAATAAAGGCGATGGGTATAATAAAAAGCAGTTTATCATTCATGATCGGAACAGCTTTCGGGATCTACGTTGCTCAAAACTACGACGTTCCAAACGTTAACAAGCTTTTAATATATAACCCGATTATGGTTTCAATTGGATCACAGTAATTGAGCTGATTCAAATGTGTTTACAACTCACAGTGATTTTATTGTCTAGAGAAACAGTGATTTTATTGATGAGATTCCGTTACGTTTTGTTCTATTGATGTGATTACTTGCTGCTCATTTGAATCGATTAAGTTTGATTCCGTTGAGTTTTGTGGCGAGTTAAGTGGATTTGGGGACTGGTTTTGGTGGCGACGGTGGTGGTGGTGGTGGTTCCGTTCTGCTGCTGAGGAAGAGGAGGAGGGGGATGAGATCCATCTTCCCCAATTGAAGCTCTGCAAATTTCCAATTGATAAACCCTAATTTCTTGTTTATAACGTTGAAAATATAAAGTTAGAGAAAATGGTGACGTGGCGGTTACCAAAGGGTTTCAGGTCACCAAAATGATTTATTTAAACGGTTTCAAAAAGTTAAGGTTATAATTTAAACGGTCAAATGTGGTATAGTGATGTAAATAGACATAAATTTTGTACAATGACCTAGACGGATATTTTTGTGTAGTACAATGGTCATCTGGTGCATTTTCCCTTGCATGTTTGTATCACTTTTATAAAGTTTTGTTTTATTTATTGTTTTGTCCTTCGTGACAGAAGCGTTTTAGATACCTAAGTTGCCTTGTAGATATAATACGCTCTTAAGATCAGTTAGCGTGTTTATGCCTTCGTTCATATGATTAAGATTAACGTTATTAATATTTCAACGTTGGTCCTTTCTAACGAGTTAATTTCGTGCCTAAGTTCCCATTGTGAACGTATTAAACGATTGGAAAATCGAACGTCGAAAAGTTGCGAAAAACTGATTGATTGCGCCGCAGTCACCACCTACTGCGACGCAAAGCGATGCCCGAGCTGCATTTTGTATTCTTGTGCTTTTGACACAATCACGTGAATAAGGCACTTTTCCTGCAATTTTTGAATCTCAAATACCCCAACATGTGATGTTTATTACTTGAAGCTCAATTGGGATACTTTTAGATCTAATATAAGTTTCCCAACTCTTTCATCCCATATCTTTACATTTGATTCTATTTCATTTCACCATCTTATTCCATCCCGTTTCTCTCTCTTTCTCTCCATCAATTTCCAGAAAATGAAAGTAAATAAACCTACATATGTGAGTTTATATTAGAAGAAAGGTCTTCCATCACATTCATCATCATCTCATTTGTTCTTCACTTTTTGGTAAGCAATTTCAACACCATCTCCATCTTTTAATCCCATTTCTTTCTTTGTTTATATTGGAGATTTTTAACATAAATCCTTGAATGTTTTTCTCAAGGATTCATCTTTCCTCGTCATCTTCGTATTCGGATTTTAGCTTACCACATGAAGATTTCTTCATATTAAGCTTAATAAGTAAAATCTCACTAAATCTTACTTTTACTTTTCTTTCTTTTGCTCTATATTAATAAGTGTGTGTTTTTGTGTGTTTGGAGTCGGATCCTCACCACCACCGCTTTTGGAGCTCATTTTTCGAGAGATTTTGAGACCTTTTTCGACGATTCGTAGATATTTGCGGAGGTCTTCTGTACTTTCTATAATTTCTTCCAAATTTCTCTTACGTTTTCTTGTTTCTCGTTAAATTCATCCAAGTAACATACTAAAAATGGTTAAATATGAAAGAAAACGTAATTTATTAACTAATCATACATAATATATTCATATTATAAGTTATTAGAAAATATTAACGTAAAATGTTTTAAATATGAAAATAAGTTGATAAAATGGTAAATTATAAGTAAACTATGTAACAGTAGTAAAATTATATTGTATTTGGACTTATTCGACTCTTTGGACATAAGTATTATGACTAACTATTATGCAAAAATTTATATATTTACTATATATATATACAAACTTACAAAAATATAGTTACATAATAATTATAAGTATGAAGTTAAATACATATTTATATAATATAACATTCTGGAATATTACTTATTAGTATTACGATCTATTATAAACATTTAAACCAGTTGCGTCGTAGTGATGGATAGATGCGCCGTAGTAGGTGGTGAACCAAAAATTATAAATTTTGAACAAACATAAACTTATATATACTTATATTATCATACGTAAAAATAGTATATATCGAAAAATAGACGTTTTGGACTCAAAATGTAATCGCAATCATAAACATAATAGTTATTACTATGATATTCGCTAAACATACATATATTCGATAAATATATTTTTCTCAAAATTACGAGCGTAATCATAAACTTCTAATGAAAAATTATAACCTTCGTAAAACTTATATAAAACTGTTTTTCAACCTATTTTACTCAAAATATTAAAATTCAAATGTCGAATTTTGACTTTTCAGTTAACTTTGACTCCCCTTCGTAATCGTCGACTTTGACTAAAATCAACTATCTCATAACGTTGATTTTAGCAGACTTCGACTAAACTTTGGTATCAGTATTCAACCTTCTATTCGTCATTATTGACTCGAATTATCGATACCATCTAGTAGTCATTATTGACTCGAAATATCGTTATCATTTATTCGTCATTATTGACTTGAACTATCGATATCTTCTAGTAGTCATTATTGACTCGAAATATCGTTATCTTCTACTCGTCACTTTGACTCCAAATATTATTCTTTCAGACACTTTTGAATATACTATATAATATAACGTTAATTGGATGGGCTAAACCGGACTAGACTTGATCTTAGAGGTACATAGATTTATTTGATGTTTTTGATCTAGGGCACTTAGGCGGCGGAGTGTTTTCTGCTGAATGTCACCCCGACACCTGCTTCGCCGACTGTTGTGAGTATTCGTATCCCTACTTTCGTTTTACTTTTGGGGCTGGAAAGTAAAACGAAAGTATATATATATATATATATATATATATATATATATATATATATATATATATATATATATATATATATATATATATATATATATATATATATATTATTTTGTCTTGTATACTTTGTGAGTTTGGACTTGTCTTTAGATAGTCGACACTTTCTTGTATGGCCTCTGGCTTGTAAGACCCTCGGTTTATACATCTGTTAGCTTTATGAGCCTCCGATATATATATATATATATATATATATATATATATATATATATATATATATATATATATATATATATATATATATATATATATATATATATATATATATATATATATGAGTCAATGTTATGACTGTTAGTTATTCGTGATATACTTGGTTTGACATGCCAAGATGGGGGTTAGTTGGTTTACTTTTCAGGTTCAGATGTATTGATATCTGATATCTAGGACAATGTTCTCACACTTATGTTACAAAATCAAGACACTTACTTATAAACTCTTATTGCTTATGGTTTTGCAGATGTTCTTATTACAAAAATTGAATGCATGGTTGTGTCTAAAACTATGCGAATTATTCACCAACTTTATATTGACGTCGTATTTTAACGTTTTTCAGGAGATTGAGATTAGCATCGACTTTGGAGTTACATTCTTTGCCTTTGGTTTTTGTGTGGACTTTTGAAGAGACATAGGTAGACGTAGTTTGGTTTCTATTTAGACCACAAACTGATTTTTATGTTGTTTTATTTAATATTGTTGTAACTCCTGAGCTTGATTTATGTAAACTTAATATTGTAGTTTTATTCGATCTTTGTTTTCTAATACGTTTATTACTGTACACCTGAGTTTCCGCCTAAGCTTGATGTAACAATAATGGCAAGATTACCTTAGAATTTAAATCTTTTCTTATATCTAAAGTTCTAAAAACGACAACGCATACTTTATTATACTCAAAAGAATCAACTAAAGGCAAATTGTTGAAAACACGTTTTAACCGTTTTTGCGAACATTTTTAATCATTTTACACCTCCAAAGGTTGCAAAAGCGTTTGATTTATTAATATTTGTCATTTTAAAAGCTTCTAACAAAAACTTTGCCTAAACGCAACCAAACTAATACTTGGTTGACGTTTAAAATTGTTTTAATACCAAGCTGTTTATATGAACATTTTCGAATAGTTGGGCGCGCTAGTGGACACGGGGAGGGAGCAGGCGAAGCTTGTCGTTCGTAATGGAAAGAAAGAGACCACTACTTCGCTTTTTTGTTGGAAGGCCAGGTTTCTCTCTTTTGGTGGTAAGCTCACTCTCTTAAAATCAGTCCTTTCTTTTGAATATATTATCCCTTATAAAAACTTATGACTGATGATGAAAAATCTATACCAAGAAAATTAAGGAAAATTCAGAGGCAAGTAATATTTGTTGAGCTATTCACATGATTAATTTCTTGATTAAACGTAAGAAGCTATGCGAGTTTGGGTAAACCAATATATGGTAAGTACTATTCCATTTACAGCAAGCGAAAACGAAAAGAAAGAACTTAACAGAAGTAAAATTTGATCTCTGGTATGCTAAACGGTTAAAAGTAGAATGCAAACATTTACAGAACAGACCTCCTCATCGTGTGCACGGGTCTTCACATCACTGTGCATTTATCCTTAGATGATTTTGATTTGTGCTTCGATGAAGAAGATGAGCTCTTCGGTTTCGAGGGCTGCACATGCTGCAAAATCCAAGGATAATAGTCGATTAAGTATCCAAATATCCATACGGAAATTTCTTTACATAAATAAACACTTATGCAGAACTAGAAGTAAAATTGTTCAACTTTTGTATGTTTTGCATATTGGCGAATGAATTAAACCAATGCCTATGTTATAACAACTAATCAAATATCTAAACTGGTGCTCAATATTGCCTGATGAGTACTAATGATCAAAGAGAAATTTATGATAGAGACGTGTTGACATCAGAAATGTCGATTCTGAGACCGCCAAAGAAGAAAGTGGCAAGTCTTTAGTTATCAAGAAGATATTCCAAATACTATTGACCATTTATATATTTAAGGATACAAAACCAAATGCAAATGGCTACTAAACATTTTGTAGTTCTTGCATGTTCTTTTCTGAATCATATCATATTAAAATTTCGATAATATTTCAATTCGTTTAATGTTTAACTAACTGTTTATGCTGAAATTTGATATAACTAGAGCTTCGCTTTGCATACTAACCTCAATTATTTGATAAACTATACTCGATATATACCTAATCAACGTTGAGTATTAGTGAACTAGTAGCTGAGTAGTGTCAGGGGGGTAAAACTTAAAGGCAGATACTAATCCCTACTACGGAACTAGTAGTTGAATACATATAAAGAACATTGTGTACATAAACAATTCAGATAAATAATATTATATATATTGCAAGTTGAAATAAAAAAATAAAAATCAGAAACTTCATAGCCTACCTGTGGACCTGTAACAAGCCCTGGCTCTTCTTTGGTGTTTGGCTGTGGCAAATTTTGTTGTGGCTGCGGCGCTGGTGGTTGCTGCTCCTCAAATTCTTGTTGCTGAAGAGCTATAGCTAATTGCAGATCAGAGCTGCCATAAAACAAAATAAATCTTAAATCAAAAAGTTACTGCAGTTTTGAAGAGGAAAAGTTTAAGAAAACGGAAATGAGAAAAGCAAAATGGAAGAAGGGTCAATGATAGCATGTCCAGATTAATAAAACTTTGATTCATAATTGCACATTTATTTCCAAGTCAATGAACCACCAATATAACTCCATCAAAAAACAAGAAATTATCCTACTGGTTAAGATCAGTCATAGCAAAAAATTATATATAAATCTTCGTTTCTGGGGTGCCACAACTCACAACAGTCGACACAGAAAAGATTAAAACATTTTCTATTTGACTTTTTGTGAACAGTTCTTTTTTATACATATTGTCTCATTATTGTTGTTACACATGAGTTGATGATACTGAGTTTGATCTACAAGATTCCTCTATTTTTGTCTATGTGGGAGGCATTCAGTATATGGCAACAACAATTTTCTAAAAAATATGTGCAAAGACAAACTTTTTAATTTTCATAAAATGAAGGAAGTACTTCAGACGGAATATTAAGGCGGTAGAACTGAAAAGAGATGAGAACACAAGATTGGAAATTACTTAAAACTGGCGTTCTCTTGTGAATTGTCAATGCTGGCGATATATTCCTGGAAGAACAGCCAAATTATGATCCATACTAACGAATATCAAGGGATAGATATATTAATATAATCAAAACTGGGAGATATTCAAGAGAAGGTACATACAGCAGTGTTAGCCAATGCATTCGTCTCATCCCATGTTTGGGTATCAGGATTTACAGCATTGAACTCCTTAAAATGGCATGTCATGTATACTGTATCTCCATTGACCTGAACACACATATGTTACCATATTTAAGCTAACAGACAATAAAGCGGATAGTTGACTTTATTCACTTCAATATCTGTATAAGCTAACCACAGAGCACATGAGAAAGAGTATACCTCGTTAAGCTTTTCCCATACCAAAGCAGGTTGACTGATATATCCTTGATCTGTAGCTAAAATGTATAGTTCACCATCAATCTGCAAATAAGCTCATTAGGTGATATCCAGAAAATAAAATGTTTAAGGTTGTCAAGAACATAGCAGTGAACAACCATTAAGTTATTGCTAAGTTACTATATATACATCAACCAACCTTGAACATTGTGTTGAAGTGGTTATTCCGGAAAAACACACAAAGTTCACCGTCTTTTAAGCCTTGTTGCAAGGAAAATAATCTGCAAACATTAAAACGATAGAAGAATTGAAGACCATCATAATGTTTGTAATACAAACATAAATGGGCATGCACCAATAAGCAACACATACCCATATAGAGTCAACTGATTTGCGCTATTCTTAAGAAATTTCTTGATCAGTTCCCCTGATTAGAAGAACCAACACTTTAACTTATTGCTCTAAGGAAAACGTATCAACAAGAAGATAAAAGCTCAAAGTGTAAACTGTGAAAGTCGCGATAAGCTCTAACCTTGCTTTGGCGTAATTCCATCCTTGCCCTTGGTCTCATCTTCACTACTACTAACCTTGTCCACTTGTTCTGCTAAAACCACCTCACCTTCATACATCGGCTCTCGATTTTCATAATTTGCAGTGCTAGTCTCCTGAATGTGTTCCTCGCCTTCATAAATGGGTTCACTTCCATCAGCACTTAGAGTTAGATTCTTTGACTCATCAATAGTTGGTGCAATTTCCTTCGATGAATCTAGATCTGAAAGATTTTTTACTACATTTACTTCATTGCTCAGAACTGATTGATCCTGAATCTTTTCATCTCCAGAATTATGCACAAGGATATTGACAGGTGGCGGAAGATCTGATTCATTCAAAACCTTTGTGACTTTGTCTATTTCATCTTTACCGTCAAGCTTTTCAGAGAGCGTCTCTACTTGGTCACGAACATTGTCCCCTTGTAAAGAAGAACGGATATCTAGTGTTGGGGCTTTTTCTAGAGTAACTGAATCATCTTCTCCTTTTTTCATTGCATTGTTATCACCATCTGGAGATGGTTTTGGTGGACATGACTCATCGTTTTCTGCACCAGTATGTACTTCCCCTGGAATCACAGACTCCTGCTTTCCAATAACTGATTCACTCGAATTTTCGGACTGGTTATTCTCAATTGTATTAACAACATTTACATCATTTTCTGTACGTGAACTTTCAGTTTCAGATAGTTTCAAGGCTCTCGACAACTCTTCTTCCTCTATAAGGTCTCCTTTTCTTTCCTTTATCTCTTCAGGCACAGAATGAGGAGGTTCATTAAAAGATAAACCTCTGGAAAGAGATGGTGAAGGTACACCCAAAGTTGCTGTTGTTGCAGCAACAAAATCGACACAATCTTCTTCAGGCTCCTTCAGCTCACTTGACGGATTTTGAGTTTCAAGGGCAACGAGTTCCCCCATCAGTGTATTGTAGGACTTCAACCCAATCGCGTTAGAGGTATCACAATCCTGGTGGAAATGCACAATTACGTTCATAATATAATGGTTTGAAATACAAGAATTGAATAAAACCACATGAAATATGTAACTTTCTTTAGCAAATTTGAAAATGTACATATTACATGCAGGTGTTTAAATGGCAAGAGCATACCTGGGGATCAACAATCCAGCCATGATAAAGTGGTATATTCAATAAATCGAATATTGCACACTCTCTCGTGAACTCAAAATCGTCAATTCTACAACAAATTAAAATTTATTTTGTCAGTCCGAGGATATGAAGAAGCACATCAAGAAAAGGCAACCTCACCCAACATGATACGAAAGGTACTCAACAAAATTACATACTTCGTGAATTTTAAGTTGACATCAATGCCAGTTGTAAGTCGAGGGAGTAAATCAATGGCATCAGCAATGTTCTGTTGCTGATTTTTAACGAACCCTGCATCTTTATTCTGTTGCATGATCATAAAGGATCAAAATCAACCCAACGAAGATACAAGAGCAGTTTATTACTTAGCTTGTAGTTGAAAGCATTTAAAGGGGGAAATAAACAAAATATTACATCAACAGTGCTGTTTAAATCGATCAACAATTCTGCCACAAGTGATAGCAATTTCTCTTGAGATACTTCGCCCACATCCAAGCTCAAATTCAAACGGTTTCTCAAGAGGAGAACATTACCTATTAAACATCAGTCATCATGATATGATTTATACCTTTTAATTCACCACAGACCAATAACAAGTAATAAAATCAAGACGACAACTGTTTTACCACATCCAAATACACCAAATAAATGCCTGATATCTACGCAACACAACAAAATATGCTATATACACTATCAAATATTGTACGCTACTAAAACTATAGGCGACGAAATCAATCATTTATATCTTTTATCTCACCTCAATAACACGAAGAACTGTTTTACCATATCCTGATATCCAAATGAACCTAATAAATGCCAAATTTCTACACAACACAACGAAATATGCTGTACACTATCAAATGTTGTACACTGCTAAGACGATAAGCGTAGAAACGGATCATTTATAGCTTTTATCTCACCACAGACCAATAACAAGTAATAAAATCAAGACGACAGTTATTTTACCACATCCAAATGACCTAACAAATGCCTGATTTCTACACAACACAACGAAATTCACTATACACTATCAAATACAAGTCCTCCGCAAAAACTATAAGTGTAGAAGCCGATCATTTATAGCTTTTATCTCACCACAGACCAATAACAAATCATAACATCAAGACGACAACTATAAGCGTAGAATCCGATCATAAAACTATTCACTATCAAATACTGTACACTACTAAAACTATAAGCGTAGAATCCGATCATAAAACTACATTATATATCTCTTATATACGAGAAATAAAACGAAAAAAATATAAAGTATATGTCAATCAATATCACTATTTCCTTATATTTTGACAATAACTCCTGATCATAATCAACACTTCAAAATCAATTTATCTAAAACCTTCCGCAATCGAAAAATAGATGTTAATTACAAAATTAACAACTCAAGAAACAAATTAATCACCTCCAATTCTCCTAACAATTCACATTACAACTCAAACAATTCACATTCACAAATTAAACATAACGAACAGAATTAACAGCTAAAATGATGAAGAAACCCTAGAAATAATAACAGAGTGAGAAATGATGAATAATTACAGATAGCGAGAAGAGGACAAGGTCCATTATCATTCTGAAGAACAATTTGAGTATCTCTCCCTGAGAATTGAATAGGTTTCGTTTTATGTAACGTTTCTTGAATCGCCTCTCGATTCGGTTGCGGTGATTCCATATCCGGTGGTGAACGTTCTAGCAGATTCTAGAAATGGATATATAGATATAGTAATCTGTATGTATATATGCTCTGTTAAAAGAGAATAACAGAATATAGAGATAGAGTATGTGTATGTATATATTGTTATGTATACGTGTGTGTTTGTTGGGAGACGGTGGAATGAAAAAAGTGAGAAAGTAGTTTTTATAGAAATTGGAGGGAGAAATCAGTATTTCTTTATGTTCTTCGGTAAATATTTTGAGAGAAATAACTATTTAGGAATTTTCACATTTTATATCTAAAAAAAATCCTTCTTTTTAAAAGGCATAAAGTTTATAAATAAATAAAAGTAAAATATTATATCTCGTGTGCTCTAATACCACTTGTCAGAATCGATTTAGGTTTATGTAAACACACAACCACACTTATGTAGATCAAGATTTATCAAAGGAGTTGCAGCAGATAATCACTTTGATATTCACAAGTTTATGATAATCGAATATTGTTTATATAAAAACAATAAGAACAATAACACAATAACGATTATCATCAAGCCTCAATCTATTAATAAATTAACATACGTGTTTCTTTACATACAAGGATCTATAAAAGACCTTGAGGCTAAACCTAGCTTTTCAAAGAAATATTTAACAACACCAGCCTCAATCTATTTGATCAAAATAGACGTGTTTCTTCTCTTTACAAGGATCAATCTTGACATTGAGGCTGAACAAAGGGGGACGATCTCATGTGGTGAGATCGTTTGGTGTTTTTCTAAAGAATAAATATGATGAAAAACACACCTTTATAATGTCTAGGGATCTCTTTATATATAGAGTCTCCTACGATTTACATAAGGAAACCTAGTTATATTAGAAGACTAATTCTTCTAGATTTTATCTTGAAAAGCAGGTCTTCCATGACCCTAGCTGCATTAGTAACTGAGTTGCAGTAGTAACACCGTCGTGCAGTAGTAACTGGCTCTTGTAGTATTAACCAGATAAACTTGCACTAGTAACTTCATTGTGCAGTGGTAACTTCATCGTGCAGTAGTAACTGACTCTTGCAGTAGTAACAGTGTAGTTCTAATTGTGCAGTAGTAATTGTGTTCTTGCAGTATTAACTGTGTAGTACTAAATGTGCAGTACTAACAGTGTTCTCTTGAATTGTTCAGTACTAACTGTTTTATGCAACGCAACTCCAAAATAACAATACCAACAATTTTATCCTAACACACTAATTTATTAATAAAAACTATGAAAACGTTTCATATAAATATATTGTCTTTACTAGCCCAAACCATACATGCAACCTCGAAGCATGTAATAAAATCAGATTTCGTTATATTAAACGAAAAAATAGAAATTAATTATCGTAGTATAATTAATTTCAACATAACTCAATTATCATATCATATAACTAAGGTCTATTGCAAACCCTAAATATAAATATCAAAGACAATAGCAACTGCCTTAAATACAATTTACAATGGGCACCAACGTGTGCCCTAACTTTATATAACAATAGGCAACATTGTATGCCTAAAATATAAACAACAATAAACATATAAACGCATATGAAATTAATCCTCAACGTATAATTAATTTCGTATCACAACATATATCTTTCATTATACTAGGGTCCATTGTTTGTCCTAAATTCTCAGCTTAAATGGGTCCATTGCTTGCCTAATTATTTATAACATTGGACACCATCGTATGCCCCAAATATTTATAAGGGTTAATTATTTTAAAATACATTGAATTTTACATCAAAATCTATTGTATACATCTAATTTCTAAACCAACTATTGTATTCATTAAATTACGATACATGCACCTCTATTATATTTATCAGACGACTTGAAACTTCTTGGTTGCTGACTTGGCATAGGTTTATACTTATGTGGAATTTATAAAAAAAATTAAAAAAATATATTATTAATATAATCTAGGGCAAATGGCTTGTGTATGCTTCCAACTTGCCACCGAATTCTATTGTGTACACCGGATTCACAAAAGTTCTATTGAGTACCATATGGTGACCATTTTATTCTTTTGAGTACAAAATGTAACCGTTTACCTACAAAAAGTCTACGTGTAACAAGTTAATGTCCACCTCAGCTTCCACGTAGACGTACAGTAGTTGACATATTGTCCACCTCAGCTGCCACGCGTGATTACCTCTCTCACACACACATTTACACCTTTAAACCAAAAATCTACAATTTTCCATTCAAATTATCATAATTCAATCACACAAATTCATCAAAAAAATCATCAAATTCTTATACATTTCTCAAAATTAAATCAAAATCAAAAGATCACAAACCTAACCCATTTATAAAAAAAAAAAGCTTAAAATCAGATTCTGAAATCCGATTTATATCCATTCTCAGCTTCTTCGCAATCATCATCTTCACCAAAGAAACAACGCTTAATCTGTTGTGAAGTTTAGGTCAAATTTTCGATTCACAGAAAGTTTCGGGTTTCCTGCAAAGCTAAAGATACTAATGACAATGATAGCAAAGGTTAATCGCCGGCACCGGCGAGTTTTAACCGGATTTTTTCAGATCCAGTTTTAAGCGCCGCCATCCCAACCGCCTGAGGAATATTCCGGCGCCGACGACGGAGAGGATTAGTTCATCACCATCGTCTTCATCATCATCATCCGTCCTCATCATCATCCGTCCTCATCATCACCATCGTCGTCATCATCACAATCAAATTAAACCTAAAATTGAATTGGGGAAATGAAATTGATTAATAGATGAAATTATAGATATAGTGTGTGTATGTATAGATATATAGATATAGATATATATATATATATATATATATATATATATATATATATATATATATATATATATATATATATATATATATATATATGGATATATAGATACAGATTGAGGAATTGAGGAATCTAGTTTTGTTTTTGAAATATGTGAAAATGGTGGAGGTGGATTTGTGTATTGAAACTATGGTTAAAGAAACTATGGTTAAAAGGTCAATTTTGAATTGTAACCAGTAACCGGTATCAAAGGTTAATTGTGTCTTCAAAAGAATAAAATGGTCACCATATGGTATTCAATAGAACTTTTGTGAATCCGGTGTACATAATAAAATTCGGTGACAAGTTGGAAGCATTCACAAGCCATTTGCCCTATAATCTATCACCACTCACCAGCACCACAAATTATGTCCACCATTATCTCCATAGATTCCGTCAACTAGCAACAAACCTTCGACCATCTCCAAATTCCGATCTGCCATTTCACACCTGCCATTAAAAAGCTTTAAATTTGTATTGAAGCCCCTAATTTACTTCGTTACATTGATTTATTCCAACTATTAGGTAGTTTTAGAATCCTTGAATTTTTAAACCCAAATAATCGATTCATATTGGCGGATTAAGGTTATTTAAATGGTCGTTTGGGTTGGATCTATGTCTTGAATTTGTAGTTTGGGGTTAGATCTCGAATTTGCGGTTTGGGGTTCAACAAATATTGCAGCCACTTTTGCCTTTTCATTCACAAAACGGGCTTAAAATGCCCATTAAGAAAACGTAACACACAGAAGGCCTATTAAATCAGTAGACACAGTCACACACCCTAAAATGCCCTGCTAGTTAAGTTCCGCTCATCTACAAATTATATGCTCATATTTTCCGACGAATGCAACATCTTTTGCAAAATGTTCCCTTTTTATTTTATTCCCCCTAATAAAATTCGGTGACAAGTTGGAAGCATTCACAAGCCATTTGCCCTATAATCTATCACCACTCACCAGCACCACAAATTATGTCCACCATTATCTCCATAGATTCCGTCAACTAGCAACAAACCTTCGACCATCTCCAAATTCCGATCTGCCATTTCACACCTGCCATTAAAAAGCTTTAAATTTGTATTGAAGCCCCTAATTTACTTCGTTACATTGATTTATTCCAACTATTAGGTAGTTTTAGAATCCTTGAATTTTTAAACCCAAATAATCGATTCATATTGGCGGATTAAGGTTATTTAAATGGTCGTTTGGGTTGGATCTATGTCTTGAATTTGTAGTTTGGGGTTAGATCTCGAATTTGCGGTTTGGGGTTCAACAAATATTGCAGCCACTTTTGCCTTTTCATTCACAAAACGGGCTTAAAATGCCCATTAAGAAAACGTAACACACAGAAGGCCTATTAAATCAGTAGACACAGTCACACACCCTAAAATGCCCTGCTAGTTAAGTTCCGCTCATCTACAAATTATATGCTCATATTTTCCGACGAATGCAACATCTTTTGCAAAATGTTCCCTTTTTATTTTATTCCCCCCCTTATAGCTGGTTAAGCCATAGATATGTGATTTCATTAACCATTTGTTCTTATTCCAAATATTTGACACATAATTTGTTCAAGATAATTTCTAAAATTTTGATATATGACATGAGATAAATGGTCAACATAAATGGTCAACATAAATGGTCAACTTCGGTGATATGGCGATGACATGGATATTTAGTTTGTTGATATGTTAATAAAAATTAAATAAAAAATAGAAAGTTACTTGCTACCTGAATAGAAGGTAAACTGATATATAATATAGGCTTTTACAAGAGTTTGGTAAGATGTTTTCAAAAGTAGATGCATACAATAGCTTTTAGTGTAAAATTCGATACATTTCAAAACAATTAACCCATATTTATAACAATAGACACCATCGTATGCCTTTTATATTCATCTTATTTGGGTCTACACTGGCCCAAATAATTATAACAGTAGGGTCCATCTTAATGGCCTAGGGTTCTTACCCCGTTCGCTACTCGCACATTTCCGCATGTTATTATAAACATTGAGGCGCGACTCCTATCCTATATAATAACCCGAAATGTATGCTTTTCCAACTCCGACTTAACACATCGTTTGCTTGTCGTTAAGTACATAACCTATTATTTGAAGAATATATCAATGTCGTTTGGTCAAGAGAGTATCATATACAAATGTATTAGTGGACTATGCAAAAGTTTTATATGTTCAATAAATTACATGTAAAAGTTCACGTTATATTTACTTTTATTTTTATTGTTATTTTATTTTATTAAATCTTTTATACTAATAGTATTCTATACTAATAAAAAGTATAACATTGTCTAAATGTTTGACATTTGTCAGCCTATTAGCTTGACACGTGTAATTTTTCTTTTTTCCTTTTTACTTTTGAAATTCATTGGTTAAGGAATTAATTAGACTACTAATATTTAAGGATATAGTTTTTTTTTTTTTTTTTTTGAAAGGCAAATGTTAATGATTCGGGTCACATGCGACCCACGAACCTTACACCAAAGTTAGTTATAAATCACCTAATAATAATTACCTAAGGTAGTTATA
Organism: Senecio squalidus; assembly: GCA_910822075.1. Lineage (NCBI taxonomy): Eukaryota > Viridiplantae > Streptophyta > Magnoliopsida > Asterales > Asteraceae > Senecio > Senecio squalidus. The sequence goes on from CAJVGC010000065.1 coordinate 7,801,807, forward strand.
AATCACCTAATAATAATTACCTAAGGAGGAAACCGGAGGCTCGAACCCAAGACCTCCCCTAGGGGGACAACCTCCTTACCAATGGGACAAACCCCATTGACATTTAAGGATATAGTTAACCATTTTTATGTATTAATTAATTTTGTTATCCTGTATATATTTAGTTTATTAAGTTATAAATAAAAGTTATTTACATCAACTATTTATAGTTAAATTTTTAAGTTATAAATGTGAAAATTTATATTTCTTACACGAAATATTACCATACTCTAATAGTAATTTACCATAATTTCTTTGATGCGGAATCTATGTTTTTCAAATTTTGATTGTTGTAGTTCGTGGATTCACTTTTGCGTGTGTTATACAAGTGTATTTATGAAGGCAAAGTGTTTGTGAAACCCTATTTTATATTTTTTTTATTCAATTAAAAAGATAAGATAAGTTAAATTTTTCTCTTTGTATAAAACATTTTAAGTAATTATTGTTTTGCTACATTTATTTCAAAACATTTTTCTACAACGAGTTTGCTTATTGGACATATGATAATAACTCAGTCAGTACCGTCATTGTAAATGCCCCTATCCTAAATGTATGACAGAATGTATGAAGATAAGAGGTTCCTTCAATATCAACCTTTTTTTCCTTCTTTTTTTTATATATCATATACACTTTTTATTATAAGAATAAGGTTAGAGTTTATTTAATACACTACAGTACATTTTAGAAAACCATATATCAAATTATTTGTTAAAATTCTTTAGTCACTTTATATTATTATTATTATACAATTTACTTATAATAAAAACTAAATAAAAGTTATTAGTAATTAAAAAATTTATTTTTACTAACACTTACTATATATTTTTGTTATCAATTTTTTTATAAAGAACCCTAGTTTCTAATAACAGATGGACGGTTTCTCCATATATAGTATATTTGAACGAGTCTTTTAATACTAAATATGTTCTTCATTATTTCTCATGGTGTAGAGACTTTCTTGCATGCGTCATCTGTGTATATATTGAAAGTCCAAGATCAATCTAAAATTTGGGAAAAATATAAGTTAACTAGAAGATCAATCATTAATCGTGAACGAAAATGGGTAATATAAAGTTACGCGTCTTCATCCTCATAGCCGCAACACTGGCCGTGCATACTTCGGCAGCTGACACTGCTAATCTACAAACATTTAATGTCGGAGATGCAAAGGGTTGGGCTCCCGGGGTTGATTTTAAAGGTTGGGCTGCCAGGGATTTCCTTATTGGCGATAAACTTGGTATGTTTCTTGAAACTTATGCGTTTGGTGTGAGTCTTATCCAATTTCAAATTGCTATTTTGACAACTCCTGGGACATATATATATATATATATATGTAAGAAATGTAAGTATGTTCTATGCTTATTGAATCATTTGAGATTTTGTGGGTGTAGTATTCAAATATGATGCTGGAAAATACAATGTCCTTGAAGTCGATGCGAAAAGCTTTGAGGATTGTGCCGTGCCTCCTAATCCTAAGAAAAGTCTAACTTCCGGAGATGATACACTTGACCTAGAAACTGGGGGAATAAAATATTTCATTTGTGGAACTGAAAATGGAAAGTACTGTAAGAGTGATAATATGAAGATTAAAATCGACGTTCCCGATCAATACAAATCTGGGGGTCCTTCAGGCCCCAAAGAGTACGTGGTTGGAGACGATAAAGGTTGGGCAGTAGATGTTGATTACAACGCTTGGGTTGAAGGGAAGGACTTCAATAAAGGAGATAAACTTGGTATGTCCTTTTATGTCACTGACTACTAATTATAAGCAATCAATATCTTGTATCAACTTAGGTTTTTGGTTAACCCTTATTGATGCAGTGTTCAAATACCCGCCCGGAACACAAAATGTGCATCAAGTAAATCCAGAACTATATAAAGATTGTACTGTTCCTCCTGATCCACCTCTAGCTACCGGTCAAGATTATGTTTCTTTACCAGGCATCGGGGATTATGGGTTTTTTTCCAGTGTTGATAATAATTGTGAGAAGGGCGTGAAGGTTATGGTCAAAGTCGAATGCCCACTTAAGAAAAAAGTACAAGGAGGAAGAAAATTAGTTCCAAATTAGTTCCAACAAGGTTAACGAGGGCATGATATATTATCTTCGGTGCTAGTGTTAAGACGACATGACGCTTTGCTATGCTCTTGCAATATCTATTATCTTCATTTGACATGTGTAAATCTTTTCTTTGGTTTGTGGTAGTAATGGTTGTGAATAATGGATAGAGCCAAATGTTCTGTCATTGGTAAGCTCTTGTTAGTTTAGAAAAATTGTGTACGAAATTGATTATATATAATGTAACGCCCCAGGCTTACAAAGAATACAAAATGATATCGAATGGAACTTAAAGGGCAAAAGGGCGTTAAACTTATGCAAAAGCAAACCGAATATTCAAAAGACAAATCTCCAAAATGAGGTATTAAAAGATAATAATATTCTAAGGGAAGCGTTCTAAATCCTTAATCTCTCTACGCTCGACCCCATTCCCCAAATCCACTGAGTACCTGCCGTTTAAGAAAGAAAGAAAAAGAAAACGGTTGAGCGAATGCTCAGTGAACAGATATATACAAATGACACTGAATAGGTATGACATGCATAATAAGTAAATACAAAACTTATTTAAAAATACACAGTCGCAAAACTTATTTTCAAAACAAACTAATTTTCAAAGCAAAGTTCAAACACGTAATATATCCACAACACCCAACGTCAAATATATCAAAGTAATACAAACATATATTCATATTTTAGAAAGCCAAATTTCGTAAAATAATGCACCAAGAGTCAAACAAATAAGTAACAAATATCAAATGAAATCCTAGGGTAACACATACCACTAGTCTTTCCAAAAGGTGCAAACGTTTCGTATGACACTACGATAAACGTCCACCATCAAACACACAAAGTTCCTAGGATCGATCCATACGCCTCTTATAACAAATAGTACTTAGTGCACCTTACCACAATCCGGGTAAACAAAAAGAGACGCCGTAGATATAGCAAAATACACCGCTACGGTCGATGCCACATTATTGGTGTCACAATAACGCGCCCATGGGACCTCCATGGATAGGTTACTCTTAGGCATATCTTACGAAACAGTTTTAACCGACTTATATCTTACAAATTTCAAAGTGATTAATAGACTCTAAAATATGTTTAAAAAGTTATTTATAATGTACGTAAATTAGTTTAACCATAAACATAAAATATTATATAATGTGACATTTTATTTATTTTAAAAATCACGTGTCTACCCAACCGTTCGTTCTAATCTTGTCACGAGTCACCATGACAACATTATCAATCTATTTATGAAATAATAACTTAATGGGTCCTTATCGGGACATGTAAAGCCACACGGAATGAGTGACACTTTATACGAATCACCGTACAAATTACCACAATCACACGTGTTCTTTACCGAGTTGTTTCGAGACTTTTTCGGGGCTGTTTCGGGACTAATTCAGGGCTGATTCGGGACTGTTTCAGGACTGTTTCGGGGCTCTTTTGGTAGGGGTTTTCGAGACACGGTTTTTGACACATAAAATACTTTTAGCATAGTCATTTCCAAATCTACACATGATCACAAATTCTCGTTAGTACACCAAATGATCAATATAAAGTAATATGATTTCAAAACAAAACTTAAACAACTTTTATGCAAACATACATATCATACAAATAATATTTCGAATCATTTAACGAGATTTTCAAAGAGACTTATACGAAATTTGTACAAACGGTCAAAAGATACACATACGAGAAGAACAATGAATTTGTATCAATAATCACAAGAAACATGTATCGAAGGAATAGGCAAAACAATAAGTTGAGTTTTGAATAAAAAGGAGGTTTAAGATACACATATGACAAACATATTACGAACAAAAGAATACTTATTGAGAGATAATATATGCTTACGAATGATCAAATAAACATATATTGAAAATAAATATGAATTTCACAAAAAGAATCTAATAATCGAAAGGATGCTTATTAGGGGAATAAAATATTGAATGAACAATATACGAACAAAATGTATACCAAAAAGAAAGTTAAGAATATTGGAACAATCAAAATAATCAATCGAACGAAGACAACAAATATACATATAAATGTATCGAACATACGTAAAAATATTCACAATAATAATTAATCAATAGAAAGATGACACCAAATATACATATAATGTATAGAATATCCGTACAAACAATTATAGGAACAATCGAAAATAGGTAAAAGAGACTAAGAATATCCGTACCTCAAATTCCAAAGAAAAGCAACACGATTCGAATAGATTAACCAAATGAACAATCACCGAAAGATATCTAACAAATGAAATGTATTGTGAGACAATTAAATAGGAGTTTGTAATATCCACTTTAAACTTATATTAAAATCCTTTTACAATTTTTCATGATGTATAAAATATATATATTCATATATGTGGTGTTTTATCAAAAGTTTATCCCATCAAATTTTCAAGAACGAAAGATATGTATTTTTACAAATAAATTTTGATGTGAGCTTTAATGGAGAAAAATATGGTGTAACACTTGGATCTAAAACACACTAAATTTTTTTTTTTTTTTTTATAACGAAAAACATTCTACAATATATACAATGTTTAACCAAAATGGAAGTTATTGTTTACTTCTACTAAAATAAGATTTTAACATGTTTAGAGCGGAAGCTCGTTACAAAAGATTTAACTTCTTTTCTAGGTCCCCATTCATTCCTCCTTTACTTGCCTTGCAAATTTGAGATCCTTTTTACCTACAAACATAACAATCAATAATTTACATTAGCATTAAGCTAGTGAGTATACTTATTAACATGGTGATACATCTCCAAGACTATTCGAAGTCTTTCTACATATTCTCGCGGTATAGAATTATAGCTAACTCTACTATTTCTCGACTAATGAAAGTCGATTCTACTTCTCCTTGACACATAAATGTCTTCTCCATTCTTCTCTATCATAATAATAAGTTAATATATCATTTCTCTACTTAAACTACCTTAAAATACACTAAAAACTTGCCTAGGGGCATAGGCGACGCATTCAACATGACAATCAACGCATTCGCCGCTGGGCTCCGAATGCCTCGCCATTCAAACAACAGGCGACGCATTCGTGCGAATGCCTCGCCATTCATCGACGCATTCGGCAACAGGCGAAGCATTCGGGCTGATTTTCGTTTTCAAACATTTTCTGCACTTACATGTTAGTTTACTCCACTTTAAACCTTATTTCCGCTAACTATACCAACTATAACTTGAAATAACTTACCTAACAAATCTTTAATCCACTAATGCAAACTTCAAACATTAAATCAATAAGAAAATGAGTCTAGTATACTCACCTTGATGTCGAATTACGTTCACTATCTTTACGTTGCCTTCCCTTTGCCCTTATCTTTCAAATCTGAGTTACAAGGTCAAAATACTAAAACTTCAATACTTATAATCACATAACCAACAACTTCATCATACATTTTCTTCTAACAACTTAACATTACTTGGTTAAATCATTTTCTACCCATCATGTCACTTCTAAGGTTTTTGACCCGTTAACTTTTACACATACATGAAAGTATATCAAATTTCTATCCATTTAATACATACACATCAACAATACATACAAATGACCATTTCTTTCTCTTTAATCAAATTTCTACCCAATTGCCACTCCTTGGGTCATTTGACCCATTTGGCAACACCAACTAGAGAAATCATTATACCATATTCTATCTCTTTCATAGGACTAAAACATACAATTCTAACATTAAATTAACATATACAATTGCTCAATTTAACAATTCTCAAGATTATCCCCAAATTATAAAAACCTAATTTAACCAATTAAGCATTTCTACTCTTCAATTAAACATCCAATTAATATTATAACATATTAACATAACTCAAATTCATCAAATAATAACAAAGATAAACATAAATTTACCTTCTTTATTTCAACACCAAATTAGCTAAGTTACTCTATCTTCTATTCTTGATTCTCTTGTAATCTTCACTAATTCAACACAATTGATTTGAGAAATTTCTAATTATCCTTTTCTTACTCTCAAGAACACACACACATAGACTCAAAACCCCTAAAATTTTATTTGGAAAATTCTGCATTTGACACCTCAAAGGCTTACTCATCATATTTTCGAAATTTACACTTTTAGTCCCTCTATTCCTCAAATCTTTCTAATTTACTACCATCACTAGAATTATTACTAATTAAGTCCTTTTCTAACTAATATCAACTATCTTTCTTACAATTCTAGTCCTTTACTTATATAAGTTCTCAAATAATATAAATATAACACATTTATATTATAAACAATTAAATACTTACGAAATATTCTAATTTCCGAGAACCGGGATGTTACAAATCTTCCCTCCTTCTAAAGATTTCGTCCCCGAAATCTATTCTTCAAACAACTTAGGGTATAATTTCTTCATTTCATTCTCCGGCTCCCAAGTAAATTCCGACCCTTTTCTATGCTTCCATTGAACCTTAACCATGCTAATTTGTTTATTTCTAAGTTGTTTTATTTTCCGGTCGAGAATGGCTATTGGTACTTCTACATAATTTAACTTCTCATCGATTTCTATATCATCTAGTGGAACAAATGTGGTCTCATCCGCGAGACACTTTCTTAAATTTGACACATGAAATGTAGGATGAATCTTACTTAGAATTTCGGGTAATTCTAACCGGTAAGCAACTTTTCCAATCCTCTCTAAAATTTTAAATGGCCCGATAAATCTCGGACTTAATTTTCCTCTCTTTCTAAATCGGATTACTCCTTTCCATGGGGAAACTTTCAACATCACAAAATCACCAACTTCAAATTCTATCGGTCTTCTCCTTTTATCGGCATAACTCTTTTGTCGATCTTGAGCCATCTTGAGTCTTTCTCTAATTTGATCTATCTTCTCCGTTGTAATTTGTACAATTTCTTTTTCTCCCAATTCTCGTTGTCCAATCTCGCCCCAACATATAGGCGTTCTACATTTTCTTCCATACAACATTGTATACGGTGCACAATCTATACTTGCTTGATAGCTATTATTATAAGAAAATTCTACTAATGGTAAATGGTCATCCCAATTACCCCCAAAATCTATTACACACGCACGGAGTAAATCTACCAATGTTTGAATTGTTCTTTCACTTTGCCCATCGGTTTGAGGATGATAAGCCGTGCTAATATTAAGTTTCACCCCTAATTCTCCTTGAAAGCCCCTCCAAAAGTGAGAAGTAAAACGTGTATCTCTATCCGAAACTATTGAAATTGGAACTCCATGTCTTACCACAATTTCTTTCAAAAACATCTCCGCCATTTTCTCCGATGAAATAGCCTCTTTAATTGGTAAGAAATGAGCACTCTTAGTTAATCTATCCACAATCACCCAAATAGCATCATTCTTTCTTCTAGACTTTGGTAATTTCGTCACCAAATCCATGGTAATATTCTCCCATTTCCACACCGGTATTTCTAATGGTTGCATCTTTCCATAAGGCTTTTGGTGTTCCGCTTTAACTTGTAAACATGTTAAACATTTTTCTACATATTTTACTATATCTCTTTTCATACCCGGCCACCAATAATCTTCTTTAAGATCTCTATACATTTTCGTACTACCGGGATGAATAGAATATTTGGACTTATGAGCTCCGTCTAGTAAAACTTTCTTACAATCCGATGTATTAGGAATCCAAATTCTTCCAAATCTAGTCCTTAAACCTCGGCTATCTTCCATTAAGTTTTGTACTTGACCCACAATTCTTTCTCTTTTCCAATTATCTTCCTTAATTGCTTCTACTTGAGCTTCCTTAACCGAATCAAAGAAATTAGCATTAATAATCAAAGCTAAGGAGTAAAGTTTCATTTCCGGTTGTGAACTCTTTCTACTTAATGCATCCGCAACTACATTTGCTTTTCCGGGGTGGTATCGTATATCACAATCGTAATCTTTCACCAAATCTAGCCATCTACGTTGTCTCATACTAAGATCATTTTGAGTAAAGAAGTATTGTAAACTTTTATGATCCGTGTAAATTGTACATCTCTCTCCATAGAGGTAATGCCTCCATATTTTTAATGCAAACACAACCGCCGCTAACTCCAAATCTCGTACCGGGTATTTCTTTTCATTTTCTTTTAATTGTCTCGAAGCATAAGCAATAACTCTTCCATGTTGCATCAAAACACATCCTAAACCGGTATATGAAGCATCACTATAAACTATCAAATCTTTCGTTCCATCCGGTAAAACTAATACCGGTGCTTCACTTAATTTCTTCTTTAAAATTTGGAAGGCTTCTTCTTGTTTTTCTTTCCATTCAAATTTCTTATTCTTTCTAGTTAACTCGGTTAAGCTTGAAGCTATTTTAGAAAAATCTTGAATAAATCTTCGATAATACCCCGCAAGACCAAGAAAACTACGGATTTCCTTCACATTTTTCGGAGAATTCCAATTGACAATTGCTTCAATTTTTGCCGGATCTACTTTTATACCTTCTGCATTTACCACATGACCCAAAAATTGGACTTCTTCTAACCAAAATTCACATTTAGAAAATTTCGCATATAATCTTTCTCGTCTAAGAATCTCCAACAATTGTCGTAGATGATCCGCATGTTCTTCTTTACTCTTTGAGTATATCAAAATATCATCAATAAAGACTATAACCGATTTATCCAACATCGTTTTACAAACTCTATTCATCAAATCCATAAAAGCTGCGGGGGCATTTGTTAAACCAAAAGGCATAACCAAAAATTCATAATGACCATACCTCGTGCGAAAAGCTGTTTTCGGTACATCTTCTTCCTTTACTTTCAACTGATGGTAACCTGATCTTAAATCTATCTTTGAAAAGAATTTCGCCCCTTGCAACTGATCAAACAAATCATCTATCCTTGGTAACGGGTATTTATTCTTGACTGTTAACTTATTAAGTTCTCGATAGTCTATACACATACGCATACTACCATCTTTCTTCCTCACAAATAAAATCGGTGCACCCCACGGAGAAGAACTAGGACGGATAAAACCCTTGTCTAACAACTCTTGTAATTGACTCATTAATTCTTTCATTTCGGCCGGAGCTAATCTATATGGAGCTTTTGCTACAGGTGCAGCACCGGGAATCAATTCTATTCTAAATTCTACTTCTCTTTCTGGCGGCAAACCCGGAAGATCTTCGGGAAATACATCTACATATTCATTCACTACCTCTACTTCTTTTAATTCCTTCTTATCTTTCTCTTTATCTACCACATACGCAAGGTATGCTTGACACCCTCGGGACATATATCTTCTTGCTTTCATTAAAGAACAAACCGAAATTTCACCACTCTTTTTCTCCCCATAAATAACAATTTCTTTTCCTTCTAAGTCGGTAACTTTAATAATTTTAATCTTACATAAAATAATAGCATTATTCTTTTCTAACCAATCCATACCTACTATAACATCAAATTCTCCCATGACCATTGGAATCAAGTCTATCGTAAATTTTGTTGATCCTATCTGTAGTTGATTTTCGTGATAAACATCTGATACAAGAACAATTCGATTATCCGCCACTTCTACTTCTAAAGGATGTTCTAGCTTACTAAGGGGCTTAGAAAACTTTTCACAAAATTTACTTGACACAAAAGATCTATTTGCTCCCGAATCAAACAACACATAAGCAGGTTGAGAGTTTACAATAAAAATACCTGAAACGACATCAGTCGATTCTTTTGCTTCCACGGTTGTGATTTGAAAGGCACGACCACGGCTTTTATTATCTTCAACCTTCTTTCCACTACCTCCTCCTTCAAGAAGCAAATGAGCTTTCGGTCCTACCAACAACTTCTGATTCTGCGGCAACTTTGGGCATTCGCTTTTAATATGCCCCGGATCCTTACAATAGTAGCAAATCCTTATCGGATTAGGACATTCACTACTAATATGTCCCGGCTTCCCACATGTATAACAACCCATTAGCCCGAATTTGCATTCTCCCTGATGATTTTTACCACACTTTCTACAAACATAATCTCTCCTCGATGACTCTTTCTTTTCAAATTTTCTCCCCGAACTTCTACCCCTTTGTTCAAACCTTTGCCTTTTGTACGGTTCTTGCACGTATTCAACCTTGCGTTTTCTTTTCTCTTCTTCAGTTCTATTCAAAAGATCTAATTCTCTCCTTCTTGCCGCTTCCACCATATCCTCAAAAGTCTTAGGATTATTAGTGGAAACATGTTCTCTGATGTCGGGACTTAAACAACATAAATAACGATCCATCTTCATTCGTTCGTTCACAACGTAGTCTGGGCAAAACCCTGCTCTATCTAGGAATTCATTAGTAATCTCGTTCACAGTTCTGCTTCCTTGTTGTAATGATAAAAATTCCCGAGTAATTTTATTCACTGCCGAAGGTGGACAGTAATACTCCATAAATCTCTTTTTAAAGTCTCCCCAAGTCATCTTCACAATCCCTTCAGCCGGGAATAACCTCACTATTGATTCCCACCAACCTTTTGCTTGATTTCGAAGTAGATTTGATGCATAAATCACCTTATCTCTATCCGCACACTTGCAAGTTAGGAATGCACCCTCTACCTCCATAACCCACCGCATACTAACAATGGGGTCAATCTCTCCAAGAAAGAGTGGTGGATTACAGCTTGCGAAGTCTTTATACGTACACCCCTTCTTATAGCCTTCTTTGGGTTCTTCTTGATGAACAATATTATCACCCTCACTTCCCGAATCTTCTTTCTCTTTCTGCTTCAATTCTTTCTCCGCGAGCACGCGGTCTATCTTCTCATCAATAATCTCTACCACATCATCTCTAACCCGTTTAATAATAAACGGTATCGCTTTCTCAAAAGCTTGGCTAATCTCCTTAGCCACAATCGTCTGCATATCTACTTCCTTGTGACCATCATCATGATGGCTACCTTCTCCTTCCATTTCTACAAACTGAAATTAAATTCAGTTAATAATGACATATAAAACTATAATCTATACACAATTATAGTTTATATGTCATACATATACACTTTCTCACTTTCTTGTCCCTTGTCCTTAATATGCTTCAATCATATTGGATACACATAATATGTCCAAAATTAGCGTTGGCCAGACGTTAATTTCAAACATATTAACTCTTGTACATCCAATACCATCAACGCATAATTAAGACCAGGGCAATTAACTCTTTCTCAACAATTAATCTTCTTACTCTTATCTCTTCCGCAAGGCAAGCTTCTTCCCCCCTTACAAAGCCTCAGCTTGGGTTTAAGTATCAACCGAGATACTCAACTCACACAAGCCAAGGCTCTGATACCAACTTGTAACACTTGGATCTAAAACACACTAAATTTTTTTTTTTTTTTTTATAACGAAAAACATTCTACAATATATACAATGTTTAACCAAAATGGAAGTTATTGTTTACTTCTACTAAAATAAGATTTTAACATGTTTAGAGCGGAAGCTCGTTACAAAAGATTTAACTTCTTTTCTAGGTCCCCATTCATTCCTCCTTTACTTGCCTTGCAAATTTGAGATCCTTTTTACCTACAAACATAACAATCAATAATTTACATTAGCATTAAGCTAGTGAGTATACTTATTAACATGGTGATACATCTCCAAGACTATTCGAAGTCTTTCTACATATTCTCGCGGTATAGAATTATAGCTAACTCTACTATTTCTCGACTAATGAAAGTCGATTCTACTTCTCCTTGACACATAAATGTCTTCTCCATTCTTCTCTATCATAATAATAAGTTAATATATCATTTCTCTACTTAAACTACCTTAAAATACACTAAAAACTTGCCTAGGGGCATAGGCGACGCATTCAACATGACAATCAACGCATTCGCCGCTGGGCTCCGAATGCCTCGCCATTCAAACAACAGGCGACGCATTCGTGCGAATGCCTCGCCATTCATCGACGCATTCGGCAACAGGCGAAGCATTCGGGCTGATTTTCGTTTTCAAACATTTTCTGCACTTACATGTTAGTTTACTCCACTTTAAACCTTATTTCCGCTAACTATACCAACTATAACTTGAAATAACTTACCTAACAAATCTTTAATCCACTAATGCAAACTTCAAACATTAAATCAATAAGAAAATGAGTCTAGTATACTCACCTTGATGTCGAATTACGTTCACTATCTTTACGTTGCCTTCCCTTTGCCCTTATCTTTCAAATCTGAGTTACAAGGTCAAAATACTAAAACTTCAATACTCATAATCACATAACCAACAACTTCATCATACATTTTCTTCTAACAACTTAACATTACTTGGTTAAATCATTTTCTACCCATCATGTCACTTCTAAGGTTTTTGACCCGTTAACTTTTACACATACATGAAAGTATATCAAATTTCTATCCATTTAATACATACACATCAACAATACATACAAATGACCATTTCTTTCTCTTTAATCAAATTTCTACCCAATTGCCACTCCTTGGGTCATTTGACCCATTTGGCAACACCAACTAGAGAAATCATTATACCATATTCTATCTCTTTCATAGGACTAAAACATACAATTCTAACATTAAATTAACATATACAATTGCTCAATTTAACAATTCTCAAGATTATCCCCAAATTATAAAAACCTAATTTAACCAATTAAGCATTTCTACTCTTCAATTAAACATCCAATTAATATTATAACATATTAACATAACTCAAATTCATCAAATAATAACAAAGATAAACATAAATTTACCTTCTTTATTTCAACACCAAATTAGCTAAGTTACTCTATCTTCTATTCTTGATTCTCTTGTAATCTTCACTAATTCAACACAATTGATTTGAGAAATTTCTAATTATCCTTTTCTTACTCTCAAGAACACACCACACATAGACTCAAAACCCCTAAAATTTTATTTGGAAAATTCTGCATTTGACACCTCAAAGGCTTACTCATCATATTTTCGAAATTTACACTTTTAGTCCCTCTATTCCTCAAATCTTTCTCTACCATCACTAGAATTATTACTAATTAAGGTCCTTTTCTAACTAATATCAACTATCTTTCTTACAATTCTAGTCCTTTACTTATATAAGTTCTCAAATAATATAAATATAACACATTTATATTATAAACAATTAAATACTTACGAAATATTCTAATTTCCGAGAACCGGGATGTTACATATGGGTTTACTTGATTATTTAGAAAGAAAAACAAAACAAAACTTCATGAAATATACCTTAAAACTTTTGTGATGATTTTACCCATTCTTCTATATCAAAATATCTCAATAAGTGTTTGAATAATTTGGAAGAAACAAAAGTGAATGATTTTTGTGTGTGTTAGAGAGGGTTTTTCAAAGAGTTTTTGAATGTGAAATGGTGCTCAATGATGATCACTAAATAAGTTTTATTAAACTTAATGGTGGTGGAGTTACCATAGTAATAAATAAGTGTATGTATGACATATACATATGCACATATGTGTAAATATGTTTGCATGTGTGATTTTGTAGGAAAACAAATGCTAACAAAACATAGTTTATGTAAATAATTAATAACTTAGGTTATAGTTATTAATATGACTTAGGTTTAACAAATATAATTACTATTAGGATATAGTCATTAATAAAAATACTTAGCTTATAACTTAAACATATTTAGACTCAAAACTTTCTTATTGATTATTCTTTCAAAATATGTATTTTAAATTTTTGGGATATTACATATAATGTATAGAAATATCAAACAGATTACAAATGAAACCAGAAACTGAAATTAAGAACAAAAAATATGAACATGAAATTAAATAAGAACGAGCTCGATGTTTCCTACAAAAAGAAAGACAAAACATAACTATAAACAATAACTAGTCGAGACTTGTGTTAACACAATTGTCTTAAACATATTCGAGTATGTTCCAAGGGTACCACAACTTCAAGTACGTCCTACGAGAACGAACACTCACTACAACATCTACCAGAACGAACACTCACTACAACATGACAACATAACTGGTTGTTAGGACTCCCATACACGTCCTAACATGTTACTCTATAGGAATTCAAACTATTAGGACCAACAGTAAGCGTCTCTTTGAAACGTGTTGCAAAAACTTCTTACGACGCTTATGATGTCGACCTAATAACCTTCAATATACGAACATTTTTTATAGTTTCTGTAAAATGTTTAAAGACACAAGTGGTAATAGACAACATAATGGGAAGATGTACGATGTTGCAATTTTAGGTACACGCTATTCAAAGGTGTTCAAAGGATTGAATCATATGCGGGGTCGGGTTAACCATAAAATTAGTAAAACAATCACTTTAGGCTCCATATTATCGAAAGCCCCAAATTTAATATACGGAAATGATGGTTTTCAATATCTGAAAGAAAATAGCTATTAAGTTGAAAATAGAACTAAAGAGTTTTTTAGAACTAAAAAGTCTTTTAGAACCTAAGAGATAAGTATTTTATATCGTGAAAAAGTCATATTAAAATTACTTTTTACATGATAGTTTAGCTATTTTATCAAATTAAAGTATATTGATCAACTTATAATATATAAACCTACTTTGGTTTCTAATTTGCATACTCTACTACTATATAAAGCATTTGGTGTTTTAAGAGTTTAAGAGATTAAGAGGTACAACACATTAAGCATACAATACAACATTTTAAGCTACAATACAACATTTTAAGAGTAACCGCTCTATGAATATCATCCTAATTCAGGTCTTGTTCCGCACTTAAATGGTAACTCAAAGCTGAAAGATAAGAGAAGGCTTTCTAAATGAGATTTGAGTTCCACGAATAGCCTAAATACAACATACACACACACACACAACACATAGACACAAAACACACAACACAAAACACACACACACAACTCTCTCTCTCTCTCTGCTAAAACCTCTGACCTCTCTCTAGACTCGCCGGAATACTCTCGGCAACCCTCATCCGTCACCTTCACCGCCAGCCACCCTCCATGGAACCCCGACAACCACCATCTGTGGACCCTAGCCGACGGAACACTCGCCGGAACCCTAGACGCCGGAACCCTAGCCGCCGAAACCCTACCGCTAAAACCCTAGCGGCCGGAACCCTCATCCGTCATCGCCATCCACCCTACGTGGAACCCTAGCCGCCGGAAAAACTAGTCGCTGCCTGAAAGCTAGCCGCCACTCGCCGTTGCCGCCGCTGCGCGCCGGAAACCTAGCCGCCGGAACCAATGAAAAAGGTACTGTTGTTCTAAATCTGTATCGAAATCTCTATTTTTATCTGATTAATGTTTTTTTGTTTCGATTTAATTTCAGGTTCGCCGTCGTCATCCTCCTACAGACCTGTTTACCAGTTTAATTATTGTTTTTACTTAATTTCAGGTTCGCCATGGTGGTTCTCTCTTTACCCGATGTGTATCCACCTTTACAAGCGTAGTCTGATTCGTGTTACTTTACCTTGGGTCTTACGACTTTATTGTAATACTAATGATCAAATGTGGTGGTTCCAGTAACGGAGAAACCCCTGGGGCAGGTTCCACAATTAGAACTTGTTGGCCACTCGATTGAAAGCTTTATCCTCCCCATGTTTCTATAATTGTTCAGTTTATGACTACCTGTCTCGGGTCATCCTTATCTATCTTTAAAGTTTCTGATTTATGTTGATCTTTTTAAGTGTCTGCTCCAAATCCGTATTGTGATCCATATTATGGTGGAATGATGGCAGCTTATGTCAGCCTTTGGTAAGTTATGATCCTCGATTTCTTTGATGTATAAAGATTTCATTCTTGCAATGTGTTTAGTTATAGAAAACTTTCTCCGCTAATAGAAAAATGGAGTTGTAATCTCTAAAAAAGGTTGAAAATTTGAAAACATGTTCAGATGTTGTCCTTTTTCTGACTTTTAGAGAGAAGTTTTGAAAATTGTATATAGAAAACGGAAGGATTTAATGAAACTAACTTTTCAGAATTGTAATTATAAAATAGAAGTGTCTTTTGTTTCAATAATTTTCTTTGAAACTCTTAACCTTTCTCTCTTTTCTTTCTATGTTAGTTAATGTTTGATAGTAAAACTAGCATTTACAAACTGTAGATATCAATTTTTACTCTATGTTCTACTTATTGATAATGTTATCGGAATTAAATATTTTGTAACTTTGCATTGAAACAGGCATGGGACAAGTACAACTAAATTGGGAGACTTTAAAAGTTCACTTTCAAATTTTGAGAAAGTCTTGGAAGTTTATCTTGAAAATTGTGACACTTTGAAGGCAAGTCACATAGAATTTGTAGCGAGTTTGATTTAAACTACTTTTATCACTTTTTAAAAAATAATTTGGATTTATTTGATGCAGGTTGTTGCTCACATTTATCTTCAGCTCAACTCATGAAGCTCATAAGAAGGCCGTCAGATTTGATCCACGCCATCCCGAGGTTGAATTACTTACCATTTATGAGATGAAACATTATATATTTTCTTAAAAATCTTTGAAGTTGTAAATCTTCGATTTCTACTGCTACTTACATTTTTTTGTTTATTTAAAATTGGTACATGCTTTTCTAGATCTTGGAGAATTGTTAATTTCAACCGAATCTGGATTTGCTTTGGAAGCATTTAAAAGCGTAAGAATTTGATGTCCCTCAATTGTTGAATATTGGCTATTTTGCTCTTAGTTGTAATCTTAATTAATGCTTAATTTTTTACAATAGGCACACAATCTATTGAAAAAGGCAAATGAAGAAGTATCGACCGAACTTCTCAACAATATTGGTGTTCTTCATTTTGAAAAAGGAGAGTTTGAGGTTTGTTGCTTCTCCCACGTGTGTTTATACATCTGGAGTTCATTTAAAATGTTTCAAATCTCTAAGTTCCTTTGTGTTTTGATTTAGCTTGCCGAACAAACTTTTAAGGAGGCACTTGGTGATGGAATATGGGTCAAGTTAAAAGACAGTGACCACAATCGGACTCCGGGCATCCAGTCGCAAAAAAGCCTTAAACGAACCATAGATACATACTGATTTAGCTGCTCGAATTGCTTAAAGACACTCGGTTGTTTCAGAATCTTGAAAACAATTGTATTACGGTGGAATTACCATGGGATAAGATTACAACATTGGCCAACCTTGCTAGACTGAGCAGTTACACAAAACTGATGTGCTAGCTTATTGTACCGTCTGAAGCGTTTGAGTACATCAAATACAACGGTGGACTTGACTTCGAGGAAGCGTATCCTTACACTGCGAAAAATGGTGTTTGCAAATATTCATCAGAAATGTTGCAATCTGTGTCCTTGATGCTGTCAATATCACCATGGTAAATACTTTCAGTGAAACTCGACAATGAAATGCTTTTTACATTTATATCTAACTAATTTGTTGGTATAGGGTGCTGGGATGAGTTAAAACATGCATAGGTGTTGTTCGCCATAAGCGTTGCGTTTCAAGTGATTGCTAACTTCAGACTTTACACTGGAGGAGTTTTCAGTAGCGATAATTGTGGTAGTGATCCTATGGTAAGGTTTTATCTAGGCTTTATTATTGATTGGTTTATAAGACGATTACATTATAGAAGGTGAAGATATATGTCTATATGATGACTTTTTGCAGGATGTGAACCATGATGTTGTTGCGGTTGGATATGGTGTGGAAGATGGTGTCCCATACTGGCTAATTAAGAATTCATGGGGTGGAGCT